>JAPDEJ010000033.1:0-505579 GCA_027569045.1 Aspergillus biplanus
CCTTCTTCCCTACCTTCTTCCCTACCTTCTTCCCTACCTTCTTCCCTACCTTCTTCCCTACCTTCTTCCCTACCTTCTTCCCTACCTTCTTCCCTACCTTCTTCCCTACCTTCTTCCCTACCTTCTTCCCTACCTTCTTTCCCTACCACTTTTTCCTCCCTCCTTTAATAACCCTTTTGCGTTCCATCTCACTCCCGTCCTCTAAAGACTATACTCACTTTGTACTAGATACTTGCGCCCGCATGTTCAGCTATGCTCAATGTAAATATTAGCCTACCCATCGAGACTTGCATTTTGGCGACGCGACGACACATCTTTTGCTTTTTCGCTTCCCTGTAACAAAAATGGATTTTGGTGGCGACCAGAATAAAATATGATGACCCAAGCTCACTCCCTTAAATGGCTCCGTTCCCAATAGAAAATTGTTCATAACTTTCACTTTGTTCCTAACCCACGTACACCAGGAGGCTAACCTAACCAAGATCCAAACCAGTGAGTCTTAAACTCCCATGCTCGATGTCCCGATACCCAAAGCCTGTCCACAGCCTGTGGTAGTGCTCACCCAAAGTTCGATTGTGTGTAGTATCCCGGGAAATATTCCTTCCCAGTCCTCGGACCCATCCCGCACATTCAACAGCATATAGCACCCCATGAGTAGCAGCGACTGGTCACCAGAGGCTATTATGGCAGCAGTGTTTGGTCCATTGACGCTGATAGCCGCCGTGGTCGGCATTAGCAAAAAAGCAACTATATATAAAACTTTGAGGGCCCAAGTGGGACTCCTCTATCGGAACAACAGTACGTTTTTTCCGATACCTTTTGGGGAGTAGAAATTCAGATTTACTAACTAATCAAAGCTACCACAGACATTGAGGGAGGTAGTCCTTCTGCTGGCCATCGGCTACTCTCACGCCGTGGGGCCATAGAACCCGCTCCCGATGAGCGCGATGATACTCACTTCCTACTATCGCCATATGATGAAAGCCAAGTTGCGCAACAGGCTTGGGGAGCGGAACTACCTGGGGGACGTGGAGACGGTAGATGCTTCAATATGAATGTGTGATGTTTGGGGGCCTGCATGGTTCAAAAAACCGAGTTGGTTCCGTGTAGGTGGTGTGTTTATATCGGGCCTGTGTCTAGAAAGGTGTAAATACAGCCTTGGGCAATCGCTCTTGAGTGCAAGTGTAAGTCTGGCTGGGGTAAACGTGGAAAATACAAAATATTTCTTGGGAAAACAAAATCTATTGTGATTTATATTTATGCCTTGCTACCACTCTAGAACCAGCTCATGTGCTAAGATGATAACCAGTTGGATAACAACAAAAAGGTGAGAAATAACAAACCAGAATGTTGATGCACTCTCCCTTGACACCTAAGGCACCATTTCAGGCATTTTCAAGCAAGTGGTTACTAGGATTCCACTTCGGCCTGAATTTATTGCCTCAGGCAGTAACGTCCTTTGAGGGCGCAGAGCCCCAAGAGACCTCATATATCGCGAAGGCCCGAGCCTAGTTTCGAGTCGGGGGCAAGATCTCAGTGCTACTACTCGTAACTCAAGTCTCAAGTGTCGAGAAGCGCCCGCAACGGCGGGTTTCTCTGCTACCCATTTATTGTTCGATGCGCGGCTCGACTTACTACCGACTTATAGCTTATTTTTATGCTAGTATAACCCTAATTTGCTGCCCGAGGAAGCCGAGAAATAATCGAAGCCGATGAAGGTAAGAATATGGTAGTTAAGCATGGTGAGGTTGCTGAGTTATGGCGACATCTAAGATCATCTCCCTGGTAAATCTACTCTGATTATAGAAGAAATAATAATAAATGGCGGGAAATGGAGGTTTAATAAGTATGTCTACTACTGCCAAGGAGTTCTGGCCGCTCTCCGTGGGAAGTTTTTTAACCTTGAGATCTGGTGGATGGGCCGGATCCATTGGTATAGAAACAACATTTTCTTGGGACTTGAAGGATAAAGTCTTGTGTCGTACCCTTTAGGGTTCCTCATTTCTTTTGGTGTACTTGGTCGCCTGGAGTCTGATGCCTCCGGCCTCAGGTTGCCGATCGCAGGTTGGTTTGTGGAGGGGAAGGAAGTTGGGGGTAATGATGTCAGTTATCCGCTTGCTGTGTGGGAGTTCCTGTGTTGTGGGGTGATTTAACCGGGTCGAGGGAGGATTGATCCGACTGGTCCATTATTATCGAACTTGGAGGGCTCAACCCGCGCGCCAGGTCTCTTTATTGATGATTGGTCAGTAGTACCATTAGGCTCCCTGCCTTGTGCCACTGCACAATTCGGCTCCCTGTCTTGAATGTAGATCCTCAATATAAATAAGCGTGCTGTCTCCATCATCGTGGCAGATTAATGTTAAGAGTGACTTTATTATCCCATCATTGAGTTTCTTGCGGCATTTTTTTTGGCAGCTTAAAAACCTCCATTCTGGATTGGTTCCTCGTTTCTTTCCTCTTCTTTCCGACCTCCATACTGCCAGTGCTCAAGCTATACGATAATCAGCACCGCAGCTCCTATATCACTACGAGAATATCTCAACTTACCTTTCCCTGCGAACTGAGCGTCTCCTTTGCCCGGGCGCATGCATTCTACCCTCTGACGAGATCTACGACTATATGAGCAGCAATCGTTGGTCTCCGGAGGCTGTTATGGCAGCCGTATTTGGCTCATTGACACTCTTGGTCACCATCTTGAGCATTCGAAGAAGAGGCACGATATACGAGACCTTGAAGGGCATGATCAGATATCTCTATTCAAGAGAGAGTACGGGCAATCCCTAGACTCATTAGTAGCCACCTAGTGAAAGTTGGGTAACCGGTTGCAGATGCTATAGATTCAGAAACCGGTATTTCTGACTATCTGCGCTTGATCTCACGGAGTGAGTCTCTCAGCTATGATAATGATAGCTTCCTGCTGTCGCCATATGATGAAAGCCAGGTTGTGCAACGCGCTTGGGGAACGGAACTGGTGTACGAACATATGGCGGGCGGAGGGCCCAGAAACAACATTTAGGGCGCGGAGGTCCCCATGCATTGGGAGGAGTGCTTCTCTGTATGGTCAGTTTTGTGGGGGAGTTTTGTGGAGTAATGTATATAGAAATCTTCGGGTAGATAACAAATCCGGGTCCATACATGTTTTCAGTCGGAACAAAAATAACAAGGAAACTTCTGAAAAACAGTCGCTTGGACTACTACACAGTAGGCTGTGCGATGGTTGACTCCCTGGATGCACCGGAATGTGCTGCCTCAGGCTTCAAGGTGGTTTCGCAAGAACACCGAAGAATAATAATCGGGTTGATGCAAGATGGCTCCCGAGTCGACGGTCGCGCCTGCCCAATATGGCCTACTTCCTCGTCTGAAAATCCGGAGGTCGTTCCAACTGTTCCTGCGCTCCAGTAATTGCGACCGATCCACCCACCGTCCAGTGTGCGACTGAGCCCATGCATGGCATGAAAATCGTCGCCATCATTCTCTTGGCTCCTTTCAAGTTTCCACTCCTCGAATCGACACGCAAACATGGTTGCGTTTTCCAGAAGCGCATCAACTCGACGTGGACCAATGAAAGGCTGACAACCCCTTGGCCAATCCACATTTTCAAATGCCCAACACAAGGCTCGATCATTGAGGGGAAATGTTTTTCCCTTCCAGCTGGTGTTGAAGGAAATGAAAAGAGACCAAAAAAAGGCCATCCTCCCTTTCATCAGTTTGCCATCCAAGTCCTATTCACTAGAGGCCAGGAATTGGTCTAGTGATCTTCCATTACTAATGGATCCTAGTTCGGCGCTATCCGTCTTCGGTGGGAAGGTCGTTTTGCGTGTCTTTGAGGTTCAAGCATCCGCCACAGGCCAGCCCGCGCATGTGCTCGGAGTGAGCCAGCCGTGACCGACTTACTCTCCATCACCGATGAGGCGAGTAAAAAGCTGGGGGAACTTGGTTCCAACTACCCCAAATGCTCCAGTGCCCTCACCAGCCTTAAGCAGGAATGCGCCGCAGCAGAAACCTAGCTGAGCACATCGCTGAAGAAATTGACAGTGATCCCCTCAAGCAAGTTCCTGAAAAAGGGGTCGTCCACATCAGTCGCTATTCGGAGCATCTGGTCAGAGAAGGAAATTCGAGCGTGGGATGATAGGCTCGATAGGATTCGCAACCAGGTCATGATGAATGTACTCATGTGTCTTTGGTAGGTTTTTTTCTTGGGCGAGTTGTGAATTTCTGACTGAGCGGCGAGATAGGGACGATGCAAAGAAGACGCCGGAACAAACGGAAGCAATTGACGCTGGTGTTGGGAATATTCTTAACACTGTGCGACACATTGATTCCACAATGGGTGCCCTACAGAACGACTTTGCGAGGATCTCAGCGGGTAAGCGAGCGGAGGAGTCGGAGGGAAATAGATTCCTCGATACTCTGTGGGCGTCGAGCGGACTGATGGACATCGGTAGCCAATCGGACTCCCGACGCGGTGGGTTAAATCGAGAGCCGGAGGTAATTGTAACACAGGTAGTCGACAGGGCTCTGGACAGCCTGAGTCTTGACACCACCAAATCTAATCTCGATAATGGTATTAAACCCAGAAGGCGGCTGCGGAGGATGGTCCAGCACTTCCAGGAGTCAGCTGGAGAAGACGGACACGTGCATGAGGACTGGGTTCTAGTCAGTCATTTGTTGCGGGCGCCCTCCGACGCACGTTCATTTGAGGCTATGAAGAGCAATCTACTACCGTGTAGCAGTGAAGACCGTCTTCGAGGAGAATTTCCGGATTTGTCCTTTCCCGGTTCCGGATGACCTGGGATAAGGCTGAGGGAAGGCTTCAGGAGAGCCAGCCACAAAAGGACCGTTAGGAAGAACCAATTCCCGAATCGGCATTGAGAAATCCCGCGAACTCAGACCAACTGCGAGCGGAATAATAACAGCTTCGAGAACTTCTTCATTTATGGCACACGAAATATACATATCCCAATAAACTTAACTCAGAAGGCAATGTTCGCAACCAGAAACGGATTTCAGCCCTTTCTAGCTGTTCAACCAAGCCAAATTCAACAGTCGCACTTATTTCGAGGTTTCCTCGGGAAAGAACGCAAACATCTTAATCTCAATACTCTCCCTCGGCGGCGCATCAACAAATTCCGGATCAACAAACGCACTATGCGCCAGCGTGCACCCTCCCTGCTCCGCAGCCAAACTATCAAACTGCTTAAAGAGCACCGGCTCCTCCGGAGCCTGATTCCCCAAATAGCACCACTTATGCTTATCACTATACGAGATCTTCCCCAGTTCGTTCCAGCCGTGCGGGAAAACAAACCGGTTCGCGATCCATTCTTCCTCGGCCTTAACGGAAGTCCAGTCGCAAATGGCCAGGGGGTCTTTCGTGACTGTCTTTAGCGGTCGCCAGACATTGATAACCATAACCCGGCCCTTGAGAAGACGCTCGACTTCTTCGGGGTCCTTGATAGTGTTCTGGAGGTTCTGTAGGGCTCCTGCGACGGTGAAGTCGGAGTGGACGCTGTGAGCTGGGGCGCGGTTATCGGCGCGCTTGGATTCGTCTGTTGCGAAGCAGCGGATGCGGTTTGTGAATGTGACGATTTTGGATGCTCCCGTGCTATCGAAATATTTAATTACCTTATTCTATCGACTTGGGGAGCAGAGGGTAGGAAGGTAACGTACACTTGCTGGACTAATTCCTCTGTCTTGGGGATGAGGACTTCCTTGACCCGCTCCTCGTTGGACCACTCGGTGAAATCCGGGATTTCGTGCCGGACATACTGGAACCCGTTCTTGTCCAGCGTGTAGTTGGCCTCCTCCCCGCGAATATCATTAATAGAGACCGATTCTTCGACTTCTAGCTTGGCAAGGTCGGCGAATTGCTTCTCCCCCTCGGGGGTGGTGAAATCGCAGGGCACGCATTTCTCCTCCAGCTGCTTCCAGTACACCAACTTGGTCTGGATGTCCCTTTTGGTAACCGAACTCACATTAATGGCGAACCTGGCGGTGTCGACGATGGTGGTTGCGGCTGCAGCTGCCATCTTGAAGGTAGCTGTTTAGAGTGTCAGGCACGAGAGGTCAATGAAATAAGGTTAATTCCTTCATCATGAAACAGTGGGCGCACGAGACGACGCCCCTATTTAAACCCCGTTACCCCCCTCCTTTTTCTCCGGGTGAATTCGTCATATCCCCTTGCCATGGCCGCTGTCGTATTCGGCTTCGCGTTCGGATTCGGATTTGCGTAATGCGGGACGATCACCTTCCGTATTCGGCAAGGGGAGGGTCGGCATATTCATCTGCGCTATAGACGTTATGATGCGGGGGGAGTTCGTTCCGAGGTCGAGTTATGTCAGGAATTGTGGGTCGAAAAGGGTTTAATTTAGGGTATAGCTTATTTTAGTTGCGTTGACTTTATTGGGACATGGAGATTTTGTCGTATCTGGTGCGCAACGATATATATTTATGGCTACCTAGACATAGAGTTGCGCCACTGTGCAGTCAAAGTCGCAGCACACACAGATCCAGAGACAGCGGCCTATTTTCGACATTTTCTGATGCTCCACGGCCCTGGGGTATACTTGGTCAATATGGGGGTTACACAGTTTCCTCCATGCTCTGTTCCCGCCTATTTTGGCACCTGATGGGAAGGAGCCTCTCAATGCATCGAACAACAACAATTTCTGGAGGAGGGACACCTTCCTCATTCACCACAGCCTCAAGATGTCTCCCCCGCCATGTTGTTCTCTCTCTTGCTCTCGACCTCCCACCCGAGAGCAAGAATCGTCTTCGTCAACCGATTATCACCATATCAGTTACACCACTCTTTTGGCCCCATATTTATCTTCAGCATAGCATTACCCTCAATATAAACTTCACTGTATCGCTATCACAACCATGCCGCCTAAGAGGCCCGAAGTCATCGAACCATACTCCTCAAACATGCCACCCACAGGCACCTCAGTCATCGATTTTGCATCCTCAGCAACTAGGGCACAAAGAGACCTCGAAGTCACCGACTCTGTAGCCGGGTCAGCCGCCAACCCCCCAGAGCCAGAACCCGCGGACTCAACCTCATACACCATGACAACCGAAGACCTCGCCGTCGTCGACTTTTCCGCCTGGTCAGCCGCCAACCGCCCGAACTCAGAACCCGCAGCCCCCGCGGATCCAGAACCCATCGACCCACCCGCAGATCACCCATACCACGATTGCCCAGACGTCGGATACACGCAGAAATTTGTAGAACTCATCGTCTGCCAGGCCACACCCGCCCGACTCGCCGAAGTCCTCCTATTCCCCGACCTCCCCATGTTCGAACGCTTCGTCAAAAGCAGCGGCGTCTACCTCGACCCCTGGCTCAAGGGCTTCAACCGACGCAGGCAACCCCGATACGACATCATGCCTGAAACCTCCTCATTCCTGCAATGCCTTGGGAGTCCAGCCTTCGAGGAAGCTTTCAAATGCCTGAATCCACCCAGAGGTACCCGCGAAAACGAGTATATATACACCGAGCTTACGACAGTCTGGTGGATGATACAGCTGGCCGCGAAGACCCCGCGACGATTCCCCTCTAGCGATCTCGTCCAGAAGAAGCTTGGGGCCCGTGATGCCCTCCATCTCTGGGCACTAGGGCATTACCTACACTTACACTATGTTACGTCCTCACAACTCCCGTCTGACTATCAGTTGCCCGACAACGTGTCTCCAGATCCCCAATGGCCGCCCGATCTTATAGATCAAGTCCCTAAACCGGTACCCGGAAAGGGTCCCATCCCGACAGCGCAGGAGATTCTGGCGATTGAGCACCCGGGACCGCAGCCGTGGCGTCCGGAAGATTGGCCGCCGGCGATTAAGACGGGGATGAACCCGCCACTGTCGGGGATTCACATTGACTTGGATTTGGAAACTGCCTGGGAGTTGGATGTTGCGTTGGGGATTACTCCGGCGGTGGAGCCGCTTGAAATTGACTTGGATTCGGAAGCTGAGTTGGATTTGGATATTGGTTTGGGGAGTATTCCGGTGGTGGAGGGGTTTGACACTCAGTTCCTGGATTTGGATACGACCCTCGGGGGGATAGGCGGGGATTCGGAGGTAGATACTGGTGTGGAGTTGCTGAGGCTGGAGGCGGAGTTGGAGGCTGCGAGGGAGAGGGTGGGGGATGAGGAGGAGGCTGCTCTGGATACTCGTACAGAGGTGGAAATAGAGGAGGAGGCGCGGGTGGATGCTGCTCTGGCTGCTATGGTGGACAAAATAGCGGCGGAGACACAGATGGATACTGCTCTAGAGGTGGGGGAGGAGGAGAAGACACGGCCGTATAGTCATCTGGATTATCTTGCGGGAGAACTGGAAGAGACCATCGCGGAGATTCCTCCAGGGAGGCCTCCGAGGTCGTGGGAGAGGTTGACTCCTCGGGAGGAGGCGTACGAGGCGGAGGCGCGGCATAATTATCTGGCGGGGTTATGGGCGGACAGGCAGGCCTGAGCTTATTGGGCTAGAAAGGCGGAGGAGGAGAAGAAAGGTGACTGAGGGGATAATTAATGGAGGGAGGAGGTGCATTTATATCAACCATGCATGGATAGCTGTTAGGGACTAGATAGACCACCACCCACCAGCTAACTAGCTTAGACGAGGCTTTTATCAAACGCCCGCATTAATTTGAGTTTACCAGACGGCTGAAATAATAAGAGATTCGAGGTAGTGTTAGCACGGGGCTGCTGAACTCCGAGCCGATTTCAAATCGACCTAACTACGCTGCCTTGTGAAGTAGTTCAATGCGGGTAGATAAGTACTGGAACCAGGCAAACAAAGTAGCAAAGCCAATCACAACTTGTCTTCTACTGCATTAGCCGTGTCGAAAACCCTATCAGAACCCTGTCGGTTGATCATCTGCGCCAACGTTATTTGCCTTTTCCATTCCCGATGATAAGCATAAGGCACCCAGATCTCAACCCGACATACCCCGCATCCATGATGCACAGAGCGCACGATGAGTTGGCAACTGCATATAATACTTCCCCTACATAAAAAGCAACTCCCACCCCCACCCGAACCATCCATCTTTAAACCATCACCCCTCATATGCCCATCTTAACTCCACAAGTCCCCGTTATAAGTGATAAGTGATAAGTGATAAGAGATAAGGAAATGGCCCGCGTCCTCTCCGTCTCCAAATCCCCCTCGCACTCCTTCTCCAAACCCCCCACCCCCAGCATAACCCTGATCAAAGACCTCGGCGTCGACGGCGACTGCCACAAATGCGCCTCCCCTTCCCCCCTCAATCTCCGGCAAGTCCACCTCCTGCCCGTGGAATGTCTCCGCGAAGTCTCCGCCTCTCTATCCAAGCCACTCGCCGCCGGATCCATCGGGGAGAATGTCACGACGGAAGGGATTGATTTACTGTCCCTACCGAAGGGATCGGAACTGCATTTTGTGGATGTGGCGAATGGGGGGAATAAGGCGGTGGTTGTGTTAACGGGCGTGCGGAATCCGGGACGCGGGTTTGAGAGGTTTCAGAAGGGGTTGGGGGAGAGGTTTGTTGTCAGAGATGGGAGTGGGAGGGTGGTTAGGAGGTTGGCCGGGGTGATGGGGGTTGTTAAGGAGGGGGGGGTGGTGAGGGCGGGGATGGGGATCCAGGTGGTGAGGCCGGCTAAGGTTGAGGCTTTGCAAATCTTTTGACTTCTTCTTTCTTTGACCTTTATTGTCTTGTTGCTATTGTATTTAGTTTGCTATTACTCTGGTTGGAGGAATTTGTTGTATTTGTGGAGGGTTTGTTGAGTTGAAAATGGCCGTCGAGTTTTATTTGGGGGTTATTTGTGTTGTTATGAATTGGGGAGGGACCGTAAATTGCGTATCTCTCTGGTTCCTTATCTTTTCTATGAATGTTGGGCATCAGGAATGTCGTCCTACCACGTTATTATAGGTTCCGGTTCAACAAACTACCCATCCCCAAATATTGTCACCCTAGAAATCTCCCACTAATTGCGCTTGCAATATCTGGACTACTATTTTAAAAATGCAATCCTATCGAGCTTTGCCTCATGAAAGCGTAGAAATTATGGTAAAGTGGTCACATGACAAGTTCACAATCTGGTTCGGATATCATCGAAACTCAATCAGAAAGCAAAGTTAATCATTCTCCCGTGATTCAATTTGATTGGCTTCCATTAGGGTTAACGAGGCCTGGACTTTGCCCTACCCGATGTCTGACACCCGACATTATCCACTGCGTTTGTGTAGATTGCCGCCGGAGATAGGGCTCCACAGTTTGCATCTGAAAAATGCTGTGGTTCTATTCCGGCCCAATCACAATGGAATCAACCTACTTTATTCATCGGGTATCTCCACCAGGGCCATCCCATCCGTAGATCCCGAGCTGTCAAGATATTCCATGACGTCAACAGCTTTGCACCGAACTTTTTATACTCTCCACCCACCACGAATATGTTGCTCCTTAACAATTGTCGTTAATTTTCACAATTGACGAGTTAATAACAGAATGGATCGCTACTACACCCTGGCAGAGGGTATGCCATAAATCCCACCTTAAATATATTCAAGAAGCTAACTGAATAGGCTGCCCCTACGCCACTACCAGCACCGCCGTCCAGCTCCGCAATGGAGGCGGCGGCGGACTCGCTCTCCTACAAGATACCCAACTCCTCGAAACCCTCGCCCATTTCGCTCGTGAACGAATTCCAGAAAGGTAACCCCCCAACGCCCCCAACCATTCATGATATAGATACTAACATAATTCCTAATCTAGAGTCGTCCACGCCAAAGCAGCCGGGTAAGCACCTCCCGCTCCCCCCCCCCAGCCAACCACCCACTCATAATTATAATTCTAGTGCATATGGCGAGTTCACCGCAACAGCCGACTGCTCCGACATCACATCCGCCAGTTTCCTCAGCAAAGCAGGCAAAAAGACCCCTTTCCTCTGGCGCGTTTCCACCGTCGGTGGTGGTGCAGGCTCCAGCGATCTCGCTCGCGACGTACACGGCTGGGCAATGAAGCTTTATACCGATGAGGGGAATCAGGACTGGGTGTTTAATAATACGGTGCGCCCTCTCTGTTACAAATTGGGGGATAGAGCTAAAACTGTAGGTGGGATGGGAAGCCGGTATTTTTCGTGCGCGATCCACTCAAATTCCCGTCTTTGAATCGGTCGCATAAATTGCATCCGAGGACGCATCGGCCGGATCAGAATATGGTACTCCCCCCTTTCACAATAAAGAGTTTTAAGGTGGTTTGCTAACGGCGATTAGTTTTGGGAGTGAGATACCCTTGAATTAATGAGGGGATAGAGTTAATAATGTTTTATGATACAGTTTTCACGCCGGGAGCCCCGAAAGCTTCCACCAACTCATGGTCCTCTTCTCCGATCGAGGAACACCCGCCTCTCTTCGCCATATGAATGCGTACAGTGGGCACACGTACAAATTTACAAAAAAGGTACCCTACCCTTACTCACCCCCACCCCCAACAGAATATAAGTTAATAAAGGAAAGGACGGCTCCTTCGTCTACGTAAAATACCACCTCAAAACGACCACCGGATTCAAAACCTTCACCCGCGAAGAAGCCGCCCGGACCAGCGGCGAGAACCCCGACTTTTTGTTACAAGATGTATACGAGGCAATTGAACGGGGCGATTACCCGGAGTGGAACGTATATGTGCAGGTTATGACACCGGAGCAAGCGGAGAAATACCGCTGGAATATCTTTGATATGACCAAGGTGTGGCCGCATAGGGATTTTCCCTTGAGGCAGATTGGGACGATGAAGTTGAATCGGAACGTATGTCCTTACCCCTATCCAGTCCCCCTGTTGCATGGAGGTGGGACAGGATGCCTAGCTAATGGGGTTATGTGTGGGTAGCCGAATGAGTACTTCGCGGATATCGAGCAGGCTGCGTTCTCGCCATCGAATATGGTTCCTGGTATTGCGCCGTCGGCTGATATGAGTACGTCCCCCCCACTAATCTTGGAATTTGTTGGAGAGAGAGAGAGCGTTGATAAAGTATAGTGCTGCAAGCCCGCATGTTCGCCTACCCAGACGCACAACGCTACCGTCTCGGGGTCAACTACCAGCAACTCCCGACTAACGCGGCCAAAGCGCCCGTTTACTGCCCCTTCCAGCGGGACGGCAGGATGAACCAACGCACCTATGGTTCTGATCCTAATTACGTCGGTTCGAGTTTGCAGCCTACGCCGTTTTACCCACAGGTGGACGGGGTAAAGTCAGCCGGAAATCTGAGCACGTTCACGGAACACGAGAAGTGGGTGGGTGAAGTGGCGAGCTATGCATACCCGGTTACGGAGGAGGATTTTGTGCAGCCGGCGGAGTTGTGGAAGGTGTTCGGGAGGGAGAAGGGAGCGCAGGAGAGGTATTGTGGGAATGTGGCGGAGAGTTTGAGCCAGGTGGATAGCAAGGAGTTGAGGGAGCGGGTTTATGAGATTTATGGGAGGATTGCGCCGGATTTGGGGGCGGGAGTTAGGAAAGCAACTGAGGCTTGGATTAAGAAGTAGGATATAGAAGAGGTGATAGATATAGGAGGGTGGGGAGGAAGGCACTATGTGCTGGTTGGAGGATGTGATATAAAAGTCTTAATATTCGTCGAATAAAAATCTAAAAATGGTTTATTCTCTGATAACCTCTCCAGCGGAGACTCTCCGTCTTCTCTGACATTGGTTGTTCGTAGTATCAACCTGATAGGCCACGAACAGCCGCCAGAAACCCGCTAAATATTTTACTTCTCTTCGTCCCCCAATAAGATCTCCGGGTAATAAGAACCTGATTGGAGCCAATTTTAAAAACGCCACGATCCCGCAAGCGGCGCATCCGCACCAATAACACCCTCGTCTCACTATCTCAAACTCGTATTCCTCCCGTGGCATCTCGCAAGGCCTCAATCTCCAAATACATAAAGCACACGACTCCATCCCAGCGGCCCCTTTCCCGGCACCCCATCACCCCACCCCTCATCATCTCGGGTAGAAGAATCAATCGAGATGGCCGTCCTCCTCCCCCTCCTCGCGTGCTTTGCTGCAATTCAGCCCACGCTCGCCTGGGATGTAAGCCTCTACGCAACAACCTCCATCTTCCCCGCCGCCTGGGCCAACAGCGACCCCATCACCTCGCCCATCCCCATCGACACCACAAAACCCCTCTCCGTCACCCCCACTTCCACCGTCACCAGCATCTGGACCGACTACCTCGTCGCCACTACTAACGGGGGTGGCCGCGCCGTCGTCAACATCACAACCAAGTACCTCATCGTCCCCTCCAACGCCGCCGGGATCTGGACCCCCACTCCTTCTCTAGATGTATGGTCCGCCCCCACCACAGATACGCCATCTCCCACAATTGAAACGCATTACTGGGCGCCCGCGGTGGTATCGAACCCCGCCTCTTGCACCATGACAGCGTTCACGTATACGGATTCGATTGGGGTGAGCATTCCGGATCAGTTGACGGAGCAGGCGACGGAGAGTGGGTATGCGATGTTTGTGACGACGTATGTGAGTACGATTAGTACGGATCTGGGGGGGCAGGCGGTGACTACGAGTGTGTGTGATGTATATCTCAATAAAGAGGCGGTGCCGGTGGTGGAGGGGGATATTGGGGTGGATTATGAGTATCTTTTGCGGGAGTGTGTGGATCCGCGGGAGACGGTTTGTGCGGAAAGAACGGGAGGGTGTGGGGAGGGGTATCCGCCTACTGCTGGCTCCAGTCAACCAACAGGTACAAGTGATACAAGTGGTACGGGTGGGGATGGGGAGACGCCGACGGACGGGGGGGTGGGAGTGAGAGTGCAGGGGATAATGGCGATGGTGGTGTTTTTAGCGGTGGTGGTTGTGTTGTAGCTTCCTGAATGAATATCATGTCTTTATATAAGTTGAGTAAGGAAGTTAAGAAGAATCCCCCAACAACCTCGCCTTCACCCCCTGCACCGGCAAAACCAACCCAGGGACAACCACCTTATTCGGAACACCCAGGAAGGTGGGAGACCGGATATGCCCCCGTCGCACATGCGTCTCCAACCAATCCTCCTGCTTCCTCTCCTCATCCCTCCGAAACAACATACTCCCATTCCTCACCACCCGCAGCATCCAGCCAAACAGCACCATCTGCAAACACAGACAAGCCGCCACCAGCCCCGGGTAATACGTATGCGCATTCAACCCCCTCTCATCACTATCATCCAGCACCACATACGCCCCATACTTCCGACTAAAGAACGCACTCCAGCAGAAACAACTGTTGAAAATCCCACAGCTACTCAATATAATCACCAGAAACACCGGAACCCCAATAAACCCGTCCTTGATAAGCGTAAGCCGGTAATGATATACCCCATTGACCAGACCAAATGCCCAGCTCGCCCACGTAATAAAGGCGGACACAACCCACAGCCCGAAGATCGATACCATCATGAGACTGCGGCATCCGAACCCGGTTGTGGGCGTTACCCAGATCAATGCCACGGATGTCGCAGATGACAGAGCCACGGGTAGAACGGCCAGCAACATCAGCAAAAACGCAGAATTATCGCGCTCCCCTCCCCTAAAAAGAACCTTCTGCGGTCGGTAACAATACACGGCGCCCGCCCACTGTTGCGCCGAGTAAAAGTCCGTCACGGTAGATTTATCCCCAAGCATACTGGAGTATTTATCAACGGAGAAGATCTGGCGGTCTTCCACACTATTCCCAGTAACGGTCTTGACGAACCGTTCTAAGATGCGGAGACATGTGCGTCGGGATGTGAAGCCCCCCAATGCGTTACTAACCAAGACGGCGGGAATGAGCCAGGAGATGAACATCGATGTACCGATTCGGCCGCCCGGGGGAGAAGAGGATTCACCGCCCAATGCCTCCACAAAACCGGAGGTGACATGATAAAAATAAGCGAAGACGGCGAGACCGGCGCGACGGAGTTCAACGGACCGACTATCTGAGAGCTCATTCGCGACTTCCTTGCATATATGGTAGAAGTGGTCCATTGTCATGTCCTCCCGCTTTGCGGCAACAATCTGGTCGAAGAAGACGTGAAATCTATCAGTACCGGAACTATCAAGCTCCTCGATAGCAGCGTAGATCGTCGCAACATCCAGAATACGCTGGTGGTGGTGTTCTGGCTCTTCGTAGTGCGTTATACTGACAGTGCGCTGCGCGTAGGAGTAGCAGCGGCTCCAGGACTCGGCTTTGGTGAGCAGGGACCAGATGGTGTCGATGGGGTCGCCGATGAAGTGCAGCAGGGCCAGGTATTTTTCTTTCCCGAGACGGGAGATGTGCATGTTGCCGATTAGGAGGAGGATGGGGATGAGCCAGGTACTGAGGCGGGGGCCGACATCCTCATAAAAGCTGGAGCCCGCGCCGCAGGTGGAGACGCAGCCGGGGAGGTTGAGGATGAGGTTGGAGGGGGAGGACATGGGGATGCCATTTTCGCGGTGGAAGATCCAGTCGTTCGGGGATAGGGTGCCGTTGGCGAGGAGGGATTCGACTTTGGCGTTGCATTCGGATTTTTGGAAGGCTGCCACAAGTGGGGATAGGGAGAGGATGAGGACTAGGGAACGAGGGAATATCAGTTTCTGGCGTGACATGGTGTAGAACCACGAAAAGTAGTGGTAGTATATTTCGGTCAAAGCGATGGATAGGACGATATACCTCAATATCAACCTCTCCTACATACACAACGCTCATAGCACTCATTATATATGCATACACTTGGCAAACATCCAGGCATCAGTTTAACCATCTGTCAATGAGTGATTAACATCCTGCCCTGACTCAAGCAATAGAAACTGATGACCAGACATCGGGCGCGGCAAACTTCACCCAAACTCTCAAGTCAGGGCGAAAGGCATCCCCCAAGAACGCCTATGGCTCGGCGAACCCCATGATTGCACAAAGATACATCGAGTCCTGCCAGGTTATCAAGAGCCAACATGTCACTCCGAGTAAAGAAACTCGACGTGGTAGGTCATGGGCCAGGGCACCGAATATATTGCCATCCCTGGATTCCTATAATTAAGGGAGAAAGGGCTCGAGCGTCGGCCAAAGTTGCTGAAATGGATAATGGATTGCATGGAAAAGGTGTGGGTGGGCTGAGAGGACGATTCCATTGGAGCCCTGATGCATCCCCACGTGCGGATTTCACTGGTTTAGATCTGCTGTAAGCTTAATTTGACAGGCGGCTCAATACGATCCACGCTCGATGGAGCCACCACTCGGGCATTTTACTTTTTGTCCTCTTTGATGTGATTGGAGATTGTGTTTCAGTGGTGGGCAAGAACTGGAAGGTGAATTCTCCTGTTGAGGGATTGTGTGGTGGTGGTGGAAAGCAGAGGCCAAGGAATTCCTCGCTTGATCACCACCACAAACAGCTAGTATAAGAGGCGCAATCCAAGTTAGAGCGATAATATCACGGCCAAATCGACACGCTTCATACTTTCACTGAATTTGCCCGGGCCCAGCGTTTTTGCTCAACACCCCCAGCGGGCTCCAGCCACCACAACCTACCCGGAGACCACATATCAGAGGGGAAGCTGAGAATCAAACTGACCCTAATTCCCCTATTCTTAGGCACCAATGAATAACGTATTCGTCGAAGAACCATCCTTCCCGTGGGCACTTCGATGGTCTGGATTGAATGACAAACTATTTCCAAAATTCAGCCTCCCAAAGATAGCGCACAGATTGCCCGAGCCACTCAGAATCTCAACGCCCCAGCCCCATTCTAATCCCGCGGTGGCGTTTCTCATGCCGCTTTAGAACCGGTGATCCGTGCCAGCAGATCGGGTTGGTTTCACAGTCTCAACTTTGGGTGAGGGGATCCACCGCACGATACCTCGAGGAGGAAGCTGGTTCTAAATAATGTACATTAGTGGGGGTGGTGAGTGATTTGAACGCAGCTTGAACCTAACTAGGGCTCTCGAACTTTCTTTATACTTTTTTCGCCTTTGTAAGGTGGAAGTAATGCTGACATTAGACTGTTACCCCTGGGCCCAAACCGTTGCAGATTCTCAGATCCGCTCCGGTGGCATATACGGCGGTGGCGGACGTTGATAGTACTCCTCCATATACATCCCCGGCGGCAGTCCCTGCTGAGACTCATCAAACCGAAAAGGCTCATGCAAATATCCTCCCTGCCCCGGCTTCAGTTTCGCGCTCCATCGCCTCCAAACCACGACAGCCGTCACACCAACCAAAAACACCACAACCGCAACCGAATACCAAATCACCCTCCCCCTCGCCGCTCTTGCCCAAGTCAGCCCAATCCCCCCATTAACAACAGCAAAAGGGACCACAATCGCCCCTAGCCACCGATGAAGAACCCCGTACGCCGTCCGTGATTTAGTCCGGCTATACACCCGATGATGCCACGCCCCAAGAACCCACTGTACGATCGCCAGAACCCCCACCGCAATCCCGAGAACCTGGTGCGACGAGCGGAATGATTGCGACTTATTGAACATCGGGCTTAGGTAAAAACCTACCCCGATGCCAATGACGGCGAGAACAATCGCAATGGATTGGTTGATCCAGTGCCAGGTGACACTCCCCGGCGCGACACGCAGAAAAATAACCCCCAGCGGCATTAGGAAGGCGATCGCCCCACAGGCCAAGATCCCGTGGATGATACTAGGCCAGTTACTATCACTCACCATGCCTCCGTCAATATATGCCCCGATTGATGAATCGGGGTATGAATCTGGTAAGCCACCAGACCCGCCGGTCGCACGCACCATGTCCATGGTGAACTGGCCTATCAGGAATCAGGTTAGTGTCCCGTTTATATCCAAGGGTAATAAGTAGGGGTATGTACCGTAGGCCGAGTGACGCTCGATGCTAGGGGACTTGTCATCGCTCTGGATGAGCTCGGTTGTGTCCGACGACGGGCCGAGAGCGTAGATCCATGGCTCGAGGGTGGAGCGGAGGTCCAATGATCCGGTGGCCCATGTTGTGCAGTTTGAGCATCGCCCGTTGACGGTTAAGGAGCCGTCGAGGATCCCAGATCCGGGGAGGATCTCCACGTCGAGAGAGGGGGCGAATACGGGCTCTCTTTCTCCGGTGCTGAGTCGAGGGCTTACGGTCACGTCTGTCCGGAGTAAATCTGGTTAGTGTGGGTGGGCGCTGTGACGCGAAAGCGGGATGGAATGCCTCACTTTGTCCCGATGCGTCGGCGTAGGTGAGAATCATCAGGGAGTTGGCCATCTCACTCCCCGTTCCGACAGCAACCCATGAGTAGAAGCTGGGTGCGGCGAGATGGAAGTAAATGTCGGTAGAGTCATCTGGGATATTGATTGCGAAGGTGTAATTCGCTCCGTTGTTGTCGAGGGGGTAGGTGAATATGCTGACGGCGCTGGGGTCTGAAGTCGCCAGGCACGTTGGAAATCGGACACAGCTTTTTGGCATTTGATTAGCCCCTGAAGGTTGGCTAAGGTCTGCCAAGCTCAACACTAGCCGGGTCTAACCATGGGGACGCGGATGGGGGCACGTACCAAGCAGGAGAATGGGGCCTGCCATCATGATCATCTCATACTGTGAGCAGATGGCACAAGAATGAACCTGCAAGATTCAGTAGGGGCAGGAAATCAAAGCAAAACCTGATCATCTTTATCCCATTGCATTGACCGGGGGTTAGGTAGCAGTTTTATAAATTGCTTTTTTGGATGCAGAAAAATTGTCTTGCGCGTCCCAAAGTCAATTTAAACTTCCCCCCATTTTTTCGATCTTTTAGGCCAATAAGAAGCTAGAGTCTCCCCCGGAAGAAGCCTGTGGTTGGCTATGAGCCTGCGACTCTGATATGAGTGAGACGTGATGATTGGTCCTGAGACAAACACTAAATATTCCAGTACATGTGAATGAAAGTGGAATCACTAAATCTAGCCCTTCCGCATACAAAAAGAATAAAAGACTTTTATTAGCCACCCTAATCAATAAGATAAAACGCCCTCGTCGAGTCTTTTCTGACATCCGTCGGCATCTTCCGGCACATACATTCCCAACAAACCTCATCCTTCCCAGACACAAAAGCAAAAATCTGATCCGAAGCCACGCTAGTGTCCTCCCCAAGCGATCCATCCTCTTTCCCCTGACGTTGAGCCAAGAAGATTGATATAGCCAGTCTGGCAGCCCAGTTGCCGCGGGCGCGAATCACTCCAATCCCCGGACGTTCGCCTAGCAGTTGCTCCCATGTGTCAATACAGATGAACCGCTCTTCCACGATTTTGATGGACGCAGCGGAGTGCGGACGGTCGGGGTGGGGCCTAGATGATGGGTTAAGGCCCGCTGATGGCTTCTTTTCCTGTAAGATGATTGCGACGTCTAGGTCTGCTATCCACTGTCCCTGGTCACGAACTGAAGGGACGGACTCGAGGAATAATGCCTCATTTTCTACCTCGCTATCTGCTAGTATTTCATAGGGGTCTTCAGACTTATTCAAGGATAGGTAGAGAGTTGTGCCGCGGAAGTTATTTTCGCGCTTCCGGTCAAAGGGCTCGTAGGTCACGCCGCGCTCGGACGGGCTGAGTGACTTCATGCGCGGAGGGCCTGTTGGTGGAATGAGAAGACTGAGTCCTGGGCGTCCTAGACTTCCGGATATGCGGGTGATGATAGATAATGACGAGGGGCCGTGAAGGGTGGTGCTGGGATCTCGAAGTAAGGCCGACGCGGCGAAGAGAGAATTCCCGGACGACACGGCGAATACCTCCTGCAGTTTGTCGGGATCTATCTCGAGGTACCCTGTTTCTAACATAATGATGCAAGCCAATGCAATTGGGCGAGTGAGGACTGGGTCCCGGCCCATTTTGTTCCACTTGACCTGGGTAAAGGGCTTGTCGATGAGAGAGGACGAGATCGTGGCTCCGTCGAGGTCGCGATAGACGTCGGTGGCCAACGCAAGGTTCCGCAGAGCTGAGACGGTAGAAGCGAACTGTCGTCGTTCCGTGTTCATCAGTTTTAGGACGGACTTGGATAGGGCAAAGGTCTCCTCGTGGGCGATAAACAGATCCAAGCCATCGAGATATTGGCGCAGAAGGGCCGGGTTGCGGGTCTGGGTCTTCAGGGCGGTAGTCGCTGACTCTAGATCCACCAAGGGGGTAGTGCTACAGTCTCCGGACTGCACTGCATGCACCGCAGCCAAGTCAAACGTTGCCTCATTTCGGATCCAGAGACGGAAATGGTCCTGGACAAAACCAAAAACTTGATCAAATTGGACGGGAACCCGTTTAATATCGCCACCGGGTGAAATGACGTTTAAACATGAGCAGGGAAGTTCGCAGGCGGCGCCAGCAAAGAGCCGGGGAGCACTATACCACACCATATTGCAAATTCTCAGCTGTGACTCCGAGGATGCGATTTCGGGGGAGTAAGTGCGCAGACCGTCTTCTTGGCCCAAGGTCTCCTCGTCTTCGCCGGAGACGCTGGGCCCACGGGACATGAACAAACCGTGAGGACTTCGTGGTGGCCCTCCCCACAGCCTTTGCAACTCGCTTGAGGCGAACGACGGTTGCTGCTGATATACGGACGATGGTCCCAGCTGATTGCGGAGGTCACCGGCCTTGGGCGGGAAAATACCTGCCCATCTGCGGTGTATGCAGTGTTTGTTGCCATCTCGTGGCCCGTCTTCGCTCTTAAGAGGTTTTTTACCCTTCTTTCTCGGTGGCTCGTCTTCTGCCAACGACGGGAGATCTTGCACAGTGGGCGGTTCCTCATCGGTAGGATATGGCTCTGTCCGGGTATGTGGGACTGCTGTAGCGTATAAATGACTCTCCAGGTCTTTCCGATGCAGAATAGTCGAGATGAACGCGTCCCCATCTTGAAGCTGTCCGACTTCGGCCATCTGACGCAGATACTCTACCCCTGCCTCAAAGTAATCCGCCTGCGAAAGGGTGGCAAGGATATGCGGCATCCTCAGTCCAAACCAAGGCAGATCACCCTCTCCAGTACCAAAGAAGTTCTTCCCCCGCCGGTAACCAAGCTCCCATAATGCCCAGTTGGTATTTGCCTCGTCTCCCCGACCAACTACTAGACGCTTCGCCGCTTGGACAAGTATCTGTAACCATGCCAGTTTCTCCCCGGGTACGTTGACTAAATCCATGCATTCTCCCAAGGTGACGAACCAGCGAGCCGCTACAGGAAAGTCCGCATGGATATCCCATCGCCTAAAAAGGGCCCCCAGCGCCACCAGGTGAACGTCCTCGATCGTCAGCCGATCCTCCGCCTCACTCCTTCCTGGAACGGCGAGAGCATGGTCCTTGTCGCTCGAAAGAGCAAGTGACCAGTAGATGCCCCGATCACTGCCTCTAGCAGACCCTCCAGTCGTTTCAATCGTTAGTAGCGCAGCAGGTGGCATCAACGGGTCCCCAACTAGCACCGGACCAGTCTCACTCCCCAACGCATAAACCATAGGATATAGATGCCAACCTGACACGGCTAGAAGGATCGCCCCATCCGTGGTGATCAGTGCCTCCTCCGCTAACAATCCCTCCATCGACACCAATGCCAGGGTCCAGGAATTCAACACACCCTCGTACACCGACGCACCCGGGGCCACAGGTACGTTGATACCTTCCAGGAGAAGCTGCAACTGGGTCTGCTGTTTGTGCATCACCACGTCGGCACTCCGCATCCATGCGCGAGCGCTAGTATCCAACCTAGCCAACTCATGTCTCGGGTACTGGCACTGGGCGGCGTCGAATGGAGCACCTGACGCACGCGATTCTTCTATCTGACGCTGGTGAGCTTCTACAATCTCCTCCCAGATAGAAGTCGCCTTGGACGCATCGAACACCTTCGCCAGCATACAAGCCAACAGATGCACGGCAAGTGAGGAGGGGCTGGATGTTGCCGCGGCCCAGATACTGGTGCCATCCGCCCCGACGAATTCCGCAAAAGGGCCATACCTTTCTGTCCCGCCCGTGTTTATGGCAGGATCCCGGATGATCTCCGAGCATCGTGTGCCGTACGCTGCGAGGAGCTTAGGCGTTTTGGGGATCACATCTTCGAAAAGGGCGCCGAGCTTTCGGGCTAATTGGTGCTCGGGGCCGTTCTCCGCTGCTTCGCGCCGTAGAGTTGTGAGGGCGCGACCGAATGAGGCATACTCGGCTGGGGGTGGGATCTTTATGTGAGAAAAGCAGAGGTTGAAGGGGTATTTTCGTTGTCGGTGGCCAACCGGCCCGAAGAAGGCATTTCGGGCCCGGTATGGTTGATCATGCTAACTAGCTAAGAGCAAGAATATCGGCACTCATAGCATGGGAAACAGCTCAGGTTTGTATTGTGAGAATCTTTATCTGAGAAGTGGAGCGAGAAAAGTGCAGCTATTCAGAGGTCCATTTAGGCAGTACAATAACTCAGTCTCGTGATTGGAGACGGCACAGCAGAGTAACACATTCACAGCTAAGCGGAGGGGTAGGTCGGATCAATGATCCCCCGGCTGGGTGAGGCTGTTGGAATCGTGGGATCGGCGGTTGGATCTGGCATTTTAGGGAGTGACCTGGCTATAAACAGCCATGATTGGCCAGAGCTTGCACCACAGTGAATTTCGTGACACCAAACCGAGCAACTTCTCCGAATCCCTCGCCTCGGACCCGAGTCCCAAGGGCCGGTTGCGTCACTCATCCATAGATCGCCAGCTCCCACATGGGTGTGTCGCTCAACTTTACGTTGGCTCGCTGGTCGCGAGCCTAACGTGCTTTCTGTGGAATTCAAATTATTCAATGCATTGTGTTCCCACGGTCGTTCCTTCCATCTGTCTGTCTCGATACAAAGTGATCGTTCTCCTCTCCCACTCCAAAAATGTGGAAGGGAAGGACTTGGTCCTTACTGGGAAGGAGCAGCGCGTTGTCCGGATCAATACGGCCCGAACCGTACCTCGCCTCGCGTTCACGCGTCTGCATCAGTGCATTCCCCCTTTTCCTTTTTCCTCCTGAGCGTCTTCGACCGGCGGAAGGACTCCTTAAAGGATTCAATTTCGCTATTCATACCCATTTAATCTTTAATTAAGTAGTCCCCGAACAAGTTCCCGAACAGGGCACCGTAAACGAGCTCCAGAAGCCGCTCAGGAATTGGAGCCCATCTCGTAAATTATGCCCTGCATTAAGTCTACATAAAACTCATGACTAATCCCTACCATCCAACCCCAAGCCACCCAATGTAAGCAGCTAACCCTGTGAAACAACTCCTGCATTAACCTTTCCACTATTCCCATCCCGAAAAACTGCACGTCGCTCCAGCCCAAAATCAAAAAAAGAGAAAAAAGTAAAAAAAAGGCCGAAAAACGTGGGCGACAGGGTCTATTTCGTGGATCGGGAATGTGGACACAATAGGCGTTCGAAGGTGGACACAAAAATTGCGGATCCGAAGCTCCCGAGTCTGGCGCTGCGGGGTTCCGTTCTCCGCACGAACCAACAAATTTCGTATTTCGTATATAAACACCACTGCTAATTTCGACACCTTTCACAGGACCCAGATGAGCGGAGGGACCAGAGTTTGCAACGAGGGAAAATGGACGGCAAACTCTGGGTTTATACGGCGATTGCGGCTGGTGTTTGGTTTTTGCTGGTATGTTTCCTCCACGTCTCTCTTTTTTGGGTGGTGGTGGCGTGACTGATGATGGGGACAAAAAATAGACTGTTTATCGCGCCCTAACAGGCCCCCTACGCGCAATCCCTGGCCCCTGGTATACGAATTTCACAGGCTGGCCGTTAAAAATCTCGATTATCACGGGCAAACGGATTTATTTCATCCACGACCTACATGCGAAATATGGACCGATTGTGCGGATTGCGCCGGACGAGGTGGCGGTTTCCTCGGTCGCGGAGTTCAAGGAGATTCATCGGGTTGGATCGCAGTTCCAGAAAACGATGTGGTATGAGAAGATCGGTATGACGGATCGACTGGGCGTGTTTATGATGCGCGACCACAAGGAACATGCTGTGCGGAGGAGGTTGTTTGCGAGGCCGTTTTCGAAGAGTGATCTAAGGCGGACGTGGGAGGGGGTGGTTAAGGAGAAGGTGCAGTTGGCTGTGGCGCAGATGAATAAGGAGCTGATGGATATGGGGAGGTCGGATGTGTTGAAGTGGTGGACGTTTCTTGCGACCGATGTTAGTGGGCATTTGATGTTTGGGGAGTCGTTTGATATGTTGCATGTTGGGGAGGTATTTCACTCATCCGTATGGATCTTGGGAGGTTTGAATGCTGACGGGTGAACAGAGGAATGAGTATATTCAGGTCCTGGAGACGACTATGAAGGGGGCTGGTATTAATGCCGAGTTACCTCTCGTGGGCATGATCGGTCGACATCTCCCTGTTCCCGCCCTCAAGTCTATGTTCCGTGCGAACGAGTATCTCCTCGCGTATGGCCGACGCGCAGTGACTAACAGCCGAGCGACCGGCGGTGCAAGTCGAAATATCTTTTCTGGTATGATCCACGAGGCCGAGAAGGGCGGCGATGCTCTCACCGATCTGGACGTGGCCTTAGAGGCAGGAAACCTGATTGTGGCTGGATCCGATACTACGGCTATTACACTAACATATTTGGTCTGGGCTGTCCTGTCTCTCCCTGAATTGCACCGACAGTTAGAAGAGGAAGTGCATTCACTCCCTACGGATTACGACGAAGCTTCGCTCGAGGACCTCCCGTTACTTAATGCTGTTATCAAGGAGACACTACGGTTGTACGGTGCTGCTCCAGGCTCTTTGCCACGCTCCGTGCCAGACGGTGGCGCGACGCTTGCAGGTTACTATATCCCGCAAGGGATGACGGTTAGTACACAAAGCTACACAATGCATCGCGATGACAGTCTATTTCCCAATGCAGCCACTTTCGACGTATCCCGTTGGATGCCCGGTGGGGATGCCCTCTCCAGTCAGTCTCAAGCGGCGTTCTCGCCGTTTGGTGCTGGTTCGAGAACCTGTCTAGGCATCCATCTGGCCTATATGGAATTGCGATTAGCGACCGCAGAGTTCTTCCGTGAATGCAAGGGGGTCAGGTTAGCACCTGAGGCGACTTGGGAGAGCATGAAGCCGGAGAATTATTTCCTGATCCAGCCATCAGGGCACAAGTGCGAGATCATTCGTTCCTAGCACGTACTTGGAAATAGACTGCGTTACTTGATTTCGTCGTTATTATGTATCTAGCAAAGAAGGTGGTCCAGGTCCGTTTTATTACTCGGCTTTGTGTACAGGAAAGCTATATTCGCATAATTTTTGCATATAATAATGTTTGATGATGGCCTTCATATTCTTGTCGACAAATCTCTCCCAATTGTATCCCAAATGAAGCATGTATATATCTTCTGTGGTCGATGGCCGGTTTCTTCAAGCTATGGGTTGGGCTGTCGCCCCGCCAAGGCGCCAAGATGTCGTCCCACTCCTGTGCCGCAGTATCTCATGGAAGGAAGAGAGCGAGATCAATATTGGCTCCCTGGCTTTTGACTGCCTCTACCCTCTCAAAAAAATGAGCAGGCCATCGTAAGGATACTATTGCTTGTGTGAAACTCTTTCATGTGCTCACTTGGAGCTATGATACTGGGGTTGGTGGGATATTGTTTATCCCACGATGGCACTTCTGGGCATGTGAGAAATATATATTGGGAGTCATGTCAGCCTCGATCACACCTTATGCACAGGGAACCACCGAGAGAAATTCCTTAGCATATGCCGCAGCGACAGATGCAGCGTATTCTTGCCAGTCCTTGTTCTTGTTCGAGTCGGCGTAATCGCAAATACCCCTGATAACAAGGCACGGAAAGTCGATCATGATTCCAGCTGCCTCCATTTCAAAGCAGAACATCAACCCATCAAGGCTTTGATCAATTTGATCGCGGAATTTCGCGTCCTTGATGACTTGGTTGCCAGATGCTATCAACCCGTAATATACTTCGGGGGCCCTCGAGATGATTTGGCCGTCGCCTACCTCGCACAAGGGGTCTCTCAAAGTTGATCGGCATGTGTATTTCTTTGGAAGTCGAGGACAATTGACGTTCATTTCGTCGAGATATTTTGGAATATCAGACCCACTGATCTCATGCTTGGACTCGAGCTTTGTGAGTGCCGTGCGTAGGAAACCGGGTGGCTTATTAGACGACCCCGTCCGCCGGAAGCTGGTCTTTTCTTCTGTCTTGCCAAAGTCCCATTGTACGACGCCCCCAAATGGCCCGGAGGGGGAACTAACGACCACATCGCCTAAGCGGACTTTGGATGGCACACCACCCGCGATCCCAACCATCAGAATGAACCTCAGAGAAGGAAACGTGCGGTTCATCTGCGTCGCAACTGCTGTTGACCAGCTATTGCCGATATCGCCTTTGGGTAAGCAGGCGATCGCTACGTTATGCTCTCCCACTCGCCCGAGAGTATACGCATTGTGGTCATTGGGAGGAAGGGGTAGGTCCGGATGTTTCTCATCTAGCATGGCAATGGCGGCTGTCTGCTCCTTGGGTAAAGCACATATCCAGCCAACCGAGTAGTCATTGTACGCCACCCCTGGGGAGTTGATGGTTGTATATGTTGATTGTGCCTTCGATAGTAAGTTCAGGCCACTGCCAATATCTTCTGTTGCAGCATAATCGTCGAGGTCCTCATTAGCGAGAAACTCAGAGAATCCATCGTTTAGCTCCTCCTCCAGAGGTGCCACGATTGTGGTATAGATTAGATCTAGTAATTCTTCACCCTCGCAGATCTCGTCAAGTCCAAATCCAGGGTCCAGGCACATCCTAATTACCCTTCGGTAGTTCCGTCCCATTATGTGCTTCTCCCTTTTTGCGAACACCTCGGAAGCGTGCGTCCATTGTTCGTCAATGGTGACGAGACGTTTCGCCAATGTAAGAAACGACTCTAACGGCTCGCCAAGATGGATTTCCAACAATGTCACGGCAAAAGTTAGTAATGCTGGGTAATTATGCCACAGGCTGTCGGGAGATTGGGATATGTCATTGGAACTGGAGAAAGAGGCCCGTAGAAATGGTCGCAGAGGAATGGAATTCTCGTTCTTGAAAAATATGATATTTTCTCCAGACCAATTGTTAGCAATCCATGGGCCGTCGTACAAATAAAACAAGGAGTATGCCAGGAGAACCGATAAAATACGCTTTTGCATCTCACTCCATTCCTTCATTGGATAGGATAAGAGTTGCTGTAGGGATACGAAGGGTAATCTCTCTGGGAGTACGAACTGCGATTTTGTTGGTCGGTGTACCCAAAATCGTTCAATATCTTCGAGGACAAGATTGAGACGAAATTTTGCAGTCTTTTCCCGTTGCCCAAGCGTCTGGCAAACGTGCGAATAGCAGGGGGGACTCGGAAGCCACCATCGCTCCCTAGTCCGCTGGGTATCTTGCATGGCGAACTTTACTCTCTGACGCGTACCTGGATAGCTGATTGGGTTAGTAGAGGTTGGCCAAAAAGTTTTTATTCATGAGATACCCAGTGTAATTAAAGATTTCCGAGGAAGTAGCTAGTTAAAGGACTTACTCAGGAATGGTGGTATAGATCCTTACTTCCTCCCACACGTGGCGCTTAGAGTCGACAGCAAACAAGTAATCTAGATGAGATCCATCGTCTTCAAAATGATGATGGGCATGCTTTCCGAGCATGAGACAAGCTTCAAGAAACTCATGCTTTTCGCATTCGTTGGCGCGACACCGAGAAAACGCGCAGAAGGAACGGTTTGCTAGTTCACGAATGTGGGATGGGGGCCTCTTGTTATACTTGGCCGTCGCAATCTCTTCGTCCTCTAACCCTGCGAAATCCGATTGAAGCTCATCAAGACATTCCGTCAGAACACCATTGATCAACCCGTGGTATTGCAGTACCTCAAGGTTGATATGGCCCCGTATATTGAAAAGCCTTTCCTCCTCCGGTATTCGATCCCATTGTGAGGAGAAGTAGTGGTAAACAGCGTGAAGGCGTGGGTATCGATATTCGGGTGATTTCTAAGACAGGTGGCCAGGAATGTCAATTAGTTGCGAATTTTTATCAGGTTCGAAGGTTTCCAACGCCTACCGTAACGATGAACCGCTCATAAACGAATATGCCCTCCACCGAACTCAGAACTCGCTCAACGTACGAGCTGAGGACTGGAACCAGACTGGTGGGCTCCAGCGATTTCAAAGTGTGAGTGATAGCAAAGCAAAGTGTTCGAAACGCACATATCGGTTCCTTTAATGATTGCTCCTGTCCGTCTGCCCTCTCCTTGCTAAGTTTGAAGGCCTTTGAGATCACAGGTAAAACATTCAGGAGGAGATCGAGGTCGTTGCCAGTCGATGGCTCGGGGGGGTAAGACAAACGTTTAAACCGTTGTTGGTTGTCAGGTACATGGGAGGCCGTATTCCCCATCTTTGGGTCTTCGTTATCTCCAGCCCATACGGTCGCCGACGGACCGGTGGAAGGAGACGTTTGTGGATGATGGTTGAGAGGTGTAAGGTTGAGATGCGTGTGTTTCTCTCGACTGCTTTGTAATCAGTCATGGCGGGGTAAAGCGCCAAAGTGTCGCGTCAGTGTTAATCCTCAGCCTTGCACCGACCTTCGTCCATTCATCTGAAGGAGTACGCAAACGCAGGAACAGGATACCATGAGAATTATCTGAGAGATAGTCCGTTGGTACCAGCATGACCCCGCCTGTGCCGTCGATAAACCGGTCGGTATGGCAGAGAACACCCCAAGCACCATAAGAGGGGCAGCTGAGCTTTGTTCCAATCTGTTTTGTGAGGCTCTCGACCTCCTGGCGGAATCAGAAGCACCGAAAGCGTGGACCCGGTTGCGAGACCAGTTCGGTCGCTTCAAAATTTGGAGTTCGAACCTTGGGGTCTTTGCAGATTTGCATGCTTCGTTGGACTATCGATTGCGAAACTTGCCAGATGCTCGGGATATAGCTATCGAGAATCTGGACGTGATGAATCGACGGCTTGAACAGGGTGAGTCTGATGAGCTGCACTAAAGACGGTTGGTTAGTGACAAGCTTTCAATACAGTCCAACCCGCACTTTTGAAGCACGGGTCCCAGAAAAGCCAGGGAGATGAGGCTTCTAATACAGCGAGCCATCCTTTCGGGGAGACGGCCGGCGAAAATGAGATCGAAGAAACCATCCAGGCTATCTCAAACTCTCTTCGGTGGCTCCTCAGGCTATATAATTCCATCCGAATAGCCAGCAAGGATAAGCAGAACCTGAAATCAATGTCAGCTCCGATGCCGGACATGGAAAGAGAAGCCCGTGAGAAGCTGTATCGAGCTTGGATTCGAAGAGATTTCCCAGGCGTTTCCGACGTGTTAGCTGCCCGGTTAGTGTCAACAATGCTCCTGCGGTATGGGCAGGTGCTCTACCGTAGATCCAGACAGGAAGAGCTCAAGCTACGGGAAAGTGCAACCCACAAAAGGGAGCCTATTCACCTCCAGCCCATGGCTGGATCGTTCGTCGAGGAGGGTAAAAAATCCGGGTTAAGTCGTCCTACACAACCGGCAGAGCGGGGCAGGGTCGTTCCTTCCGAGTTCACGGCCACCACGATAGACCCCGGAAAATATCGAAGGCCATCGGCTCCGTCACGTATCTCGAAGGCGCAGACTATATCTCTAAACCGGATCAATCAACTTACTGCCCCTCATCCGCCGAACATTGGTGACGCAGACGAGTTTATCTGCCCGTATTGTTGCCTGGTTCGGCCAGCCACGGAAGCATTGGATAAGGTGAAATGGTCGTACGTTATAATATCGACTGCTTACAGTCTCTGGCTGACTAGCGGGATAGGGAACATGTCAAAAAGGATTCGGCCCCTTACCTTTGCCTGTTTGAGGCCTGCGATCAGGCTGACCACATAATGGGATCAAGTACCGAATGGATGATGCACATGCGCGAGACGCATCTAATGCGCTGGAGGTGTAACGCCAAAACACATGATACCTGTATATTTGAACAGCAGAGCGACTTTGAGGGCCATATGAAGGCCGAGCACCATGGCCAGTTCAAGGAGGAACAACTCCAATTCATTGCAAAGACCAGTGCCCGCCCAGTGGCGCAGATATTTGAGAACTGTCCATTCGGATGTGAGGAAACTGATAACCTCGAAAGTCACGTCGCACAGCATCTACACCATTTAGCCCTGCTTTCACTCCCACTACCGGATGATCACGATGATGGCTCGTATGTCAGTGGCCCAAGTTCTGTGACTAATGACTCTGCAGAATTCCAATATACGCACAAACAAGGTCCTCCCAGCCATGTGTCCTCGGCGGAGTTTGATGATATTCCCGATCAAGATGGAAAAAGACCCGTGGACGACTCGATCCCCGATTATCTATTCTCTAGCTCGAGTCAATCCGCTACCACGAACGGTAGCCTGTACCAAAGTTGGGGCTACGTTCTAAACGTTGGTAGATACTATGGCCCCTCTTCGAAAAGTGAGGATCTGGAAGACCCAATCCAGCAGCAGTTCATCCAAGCTCAGGCGCTTCACCAAACTCATGAACTGGACCACATCTCAACGGAAAGGCAACCAAGCCAACCGCATTCCCCTAGCAGGGCTCTAGTATCAGTTGGTGAGGGCCCTTCCACACCAAGGCCTTTAGAACTTGCATCGTTTTCAAAATCCGAAGAAGTTGAACACCTCCGCCCCGCCGAGTCAAAAGTTAGTCGAAGTGTGGTCAGTCCGCGGACGCAGGGTAAGTAAAACTAAGCTGCCCCTGTGGATCTTTTTGGGTCGACTAATGGGCGGTTACCAAGTAGACGACCTCGCCAAACAAGCGCGAGAAATGCCCCGGATATTGGTGAGTATCAACTTGTATTAGTGCACTTCATTACAAGTCCTACACAGTTGGAGATGTTATTGCTTACAAATACTCTATTAAACCACCCTATAGACGTCCGGAACGCCATTTGAGATATATTGCCTCCCCGACGAGAGTATGGTTAGGTTCAAAGCCATGGTTATTCAGGATCTTGAAGCCAATATCATCACCAAGGCAGCTTATTCAAAGCTGGGTAAAGGGCCAATAGTGCATGCCTATGATCACACGATAATCCGTTGTGAAGAACGCTCATTCGAAGTAAGAGACCTCGTTTCATTTCGGTTTTCATGGGATGGGTCAGCGAGGAGCGTGAAGGAAATCTTTTATGTAGCAGAGGTTGGGGAGGGAGGCTTCCCGCATCAGTGTGATGTGCTTTTTTCATACAGACCCAGGTATCAATGACAGTTGGCAGGCACCTGTGATAGTGCCTATGGAGCTTGGGGGTAGTACGGTATCTACTGCTGGAAAGAGACGACTAAGGGAAAAGCTAGGAACAAAACTGGTTGGAGGGAAATAGCCTAGGGAGGGCAGCAGGAAAGCAAAGTCAAGCTTCCCTGGAGGGAATGGAAAGGGGTACGGGTAATTGTACGAGACGTCAATCCCGTGGTTATCAATGTCGAACGATGACCTTGATGATCGCGAGCTCGCCCCCATTATAGCTACCTGCTCGATGGGTCCCATGGAGGTTGAAATTTTGCGATTATCATTAACTAGCAAGCAAGGCTTGTAATTTTATCTTAACGGACAAGTCGATTATGCTGGATGGTGCTGCGCCTGTATCGACTGTTAGTTGGAATGGGATGCCCCCTCCACTGCTGTGGGAACTAGTTCAGCGGTGGTTGGGGTTAATTACAACAGCATTGGCTACTATAAAAAGAATCCCTAGCCTTATACCAAGCCAATCAAATTCGCATGTGGACCAGCAGCTCGCGAATTTGATGATGGTTGGAGGGATGGAGGTAGAAGCTTCTCAAAATTGTATTCTAGGTGGCGCCGGGCCTCACTCCTGCACCCGAATCTGGAGGTATCCGCGTCAAATAGTAGTAGAGCGCTTCATTCAATGAAATAAGTTTATCAAACATTGACCTCATCTTATGCCTTCCACGAACACAATCTTGCCATATCTCGCGGTGAGTTGGGATTCCCAGATAATCCAATAGTTCTTCACCTGGGGGATTAGATGTTGACAGGTTCTCGTTCTTCCGCTTTGCATAGGCAACCAACATCTATTGTTTAATCAAAACGCTTCACCTCCTAGTATACTGGATAACCATAGGCCCCGTCTGTGAGAATCTACCCTGGATAAGTGCTCTGGTCCCCAAAGTCATGCACTTCAATCCGAAACGGGAGATCTCGTTCCGCGACGCCCAGATCTTCCCAGATCCGCTCCACATCCGCCCTCCAGTGAAACACAACAACATACTCGGCCACATGCTGAATCGGCAGCAGGTACCGGAGAAGCTTGGTGAATGTGTCGCGGGCAATATACCAATATCCCGCTGGGTCTTCCATGTGTGCACCGCTCACCCCCAGTGAGACTCGGAAGGTGCGCAATCCCGGCATCTGCGCCTGGATGACCTGGCAGGCAGCTTCCCAATAACTGATTACATCGACAGGCCATTGGTCCGGCCAGAATTCAACATCAACATCCATGGCGACATTCCAGTCAAACTGGAGCCGTGTATCCAGATGCAGTGATCGGATCAAGGCGAGGCGGAGGGGCGTCATGGCTAGCGGAAACTCGGATATCGGTCGCGTCTGACGGACGTGGATCACATTCCGCATGTAGAGGATGTCGATGGCCTCGGTGTAGATTCGTCGACACGAGCGCAGTAAGCCAGACACGGGTTCTGGGTGGGGGATGATACCATCGTAAGCGGCTGTGTCAGAGGGCCAGCATGAATGTTGCCAGCCTCGTCGGTTTTCGCGGTGGTCGGTGCATCGACGGCTGCAGAGGCGGCGGTCGGTGCTGCTGACGTGGAGGAGATGGTCGCCTGCGGGGGCGAGGACCTCTGTGTAGATGAGGAGGCGGATATCTAGGGTGAGCTTTTGGAACAGTAAGGATTGGATTTGGGCGTTGGTCTCTGGGTGGGTGTTGGATGGTGGGGTTAAGGGGCGCCGGTCTGTGGGCAGCGGTTCCGGCGAGCGACTACATAGGTCTCGCTCGGGCCTTGTGTGCCCCTGGTGGTGGCAGAGGCATGATAAAAAACAATCTAGAAGACCATCCCCGAGGCGGCCCATTATGGTTGGTGAGCGAGCAGAATCGGCTGGCTGAGGTGGTGGTGGGGGAAACAAAGAGGAAGAAGCAGACGATGGTCCGGGGGATCTATATCTATATATATATCCCGATTTTTAGGGCCTGGGCGATCACCTGATCGATCCCGCAAGGCAGAAACGATGGCTTGATGTTGGTTGGAAATCACTACAAATACAATGTTGGGTACTTAGGGTTGTACAGAAGACTGAACGATAAATGCAAACTAATCATCCAAGATAAGAACCCCGGCCTGTCGTACGATATGTATTTCCCGGGTTATGCGGGCTACCATGAGCTTTGGCATTGCCCAGGGTCCTTGGCACTCCCTTTCTTCGTCACGGTGTATCTCACACAGTTGAGTTGGAGGGAGCCTCCTGTTTTCCAGGTGTTATCATTAGTCTCACCTGTGAAGATATGTTAGTATCATGATTTTCATAGGGGCACATTCATTCAGCAAAAAAAAACAAACAAAAAGAAAACCAGAGTTGGGAGAGAAAGCACATACACAGATCCACAGCTTTCATCAGTGCCCAATGGCAGGCACCAAGACGGTCCCCTATCGCCACCTTGGGATACACAAACGCATCCGCATACTTGTACTTCTGGTCGTCATCAAAGGGCCACTCTGAACATTCGCCCCCTTTAGGGTTGCCTATCACCTGGGCCTGGACCACCACATCGCCATTGCCAACGTACCGCAGGCAGCCCATCGCATCCCCCCGGGGCGGGTCTGCACACATGTGCTGGGCCGCAAGATCAGCGAAATCCCGCTTAACCTTGGGAGGAGGCTGGTCCAATTCGGAATAACAGGTTTGATGCTGCACGGGATACGATTGCTGAGAATCAGGAACGTGATAGGATTCACCGTGGGGCGGGGGCGTGACTCCAGGTCCTTCCCCTGACACTGCCCCCGGGTCCAAGATCTTGTAACTATACTTCGCACCGCACTCGAGGGTTGCCTGCCCACTTCTCTTGATGACGTGGCTATTTGTACCCATGCCTGGGTCGTATGTGAATTAGCGAAAATCAGTGTCTCCCTCCCTGTTTATTTAGTTGCGAAAACGGGGCTTGCTTACATCTATTGCTCAGGGCCTCAAACACCGACTCGCAATCGGAGAAACATTCCTTGTCTCCGGGGGTATATGTCATGCCGAATTCGTAGCCGGGGTAATCCGTGAAGCCGAGATCTTTGCTAGTCTTCCATATATGGTGTGGCTTATCCCCAAACACCGCCGCCGGGTTGCAGAATTTCGCTGCGATCTTGCGAATAACGGCCGGAGCGACGTCGATCGCATCGGTGGGCGACTGTCCCTCACAGCTGACGTCTTTTGGCTTGGTCGATTGCGCGTATAGCTCCTCTGCCTGGGCCAGGATCTGTTGCATGGCCTTTGCTTGATCGCCACTGAATGGGTTGGTCTGTAAGGTCATCTCAGGCATGCACTCACAATCTTTGTATTTTCCCTACTCGCAGAACAGTCAGCCAGCTTCCAAGAGAAAAAAAAAAAAAGAAAAAAGAAAAAAGAAAAGAAAAATAAGTTCTCACCTTTCGGCACACCGAATTTTTGCCATCACAGTCTTTACAGAAGACAGCATCATCCCCTTTCGGGGCATCCCTCGGGCATCCCGTTTCCGTCGGCTTGGCCGTTGTCGTCGTCGTCGTTGCCGGTGGCGGGGTGATCGACGCAGTAGGGGCATCAGTCGGTTTAGGGATTTGGAAGACCTGCGGCACCGCTCCCGGATTCTGATTGACAAATTCTGCAACGGTGTAGGCGAGGGCAATCAGCCCAACTGATGCCGGAACGACCTCCGCGCCAGCGAGCGCCCACGCGACGAGCGCCTGTGCGTCCCCCATATTGAGCAGGGGCCTTTGGCCGCGGAGCAGGAGATCTGCCCAATGCAGAACGCCGGAGTCGGAGTTCTGGACACCCGTGATGAAGCAGGTCATGAAATCTGATCGCTTCCTGGCTGCGCGACAGGCTGCGGCGATCACATTGAGCTCCTTGACTAGCTCGGGCGACATGTAGATTTGGAGACCCTCGGCTGCTTCGATGATGGCTACTGAGGCGGCGTGGGTGACGGTTGTGCTGCCGCCGCTCTGGGTTAATGTTAGGGTCACGTCGGTCATGCTCTTTGATTGCGTGGCGGTCCACTGGGTAGCGATGTTAGATTGACAGGAACAGCGAGGATCGGAGGGCAGGCACATACCGTGACTGAAGTACCGGTGGGCTGGAACTCGTCCGGTAAGCTATGATAGACAATGTTTGCGGTGGTTCTAGGTCTAGGTCAGTGGGATCTGCGGTATGAAGGGAGGGTATAATTGAACCAACGCACGGCAGTGGAGGGGGGTTGATCCCAATCTGGCCCGGAGCCGTGGGGATAATCGCCATATTATGTAGGTCGACCGGGCGGTCGAGAGCCGGGCGCTTGGTTATAAACGCTGCTTGTCGCAGCTTCGCTGGTGAGGCGGTGCCGTATAACGCAAACGAGGAGAGAAGGAGAACACTCCATGGTAAATTGAACCGCATCGTGTCGGAAAGAGTTCGACCACGGAAGAAGGAAAAGAAAGGTGCTAGCTATACTAACGTTGGCTGTTGAGAGGTGTCGGCCGTGACAGACTGCACCAGCAGCCATGGTTATATAGACGGCGAGCGATGAGACCACGGCGATATAGTTTCTGGCCACCTCTCTCCCTCTCCTTTAGTCGAGGACACGTCGACAACCAGCGGACAAGGCAGATTTGATACATGAGGCTGTGAATGACTGCAGCACGAGGGTCAAGTTGCAGCGTGTTGGAGGATATGGACACGATGATGAATGAGATATCGAGTCTCCGGTTCACCCCGTCCCCTTGCCGTGCCATATCTTGTTGGTTTGCCGCCGCGCCCGCGTCCCTGTCTAGTTGAAACAGCTAAGCGCATTAGGCATTTGCTCTTTTGGGTTGTGCATTTGCCGCTTCGGGAATCATCGAGCCATGTGGCTGTTATGTTAAGCGCCGAAGCCCAACACCAACAGAGCCAACAAGCGAACCAACGGCACAACCAACACTGACCAACACAGCCCAAAACCAACATATCAGCATCCCAACACCTTCGGGACCCTCATGCTTGCTGATATTCCGTTACATTCCATGCGAACACAAGAACGCCTTACTGTGTGGTTGGAGAGTTGGCCTCGGGGCGCAGCATCGTCTACAATTAAGGATGGAAGGATGGAAAGCACAGTGAAGACACGGTTTCCTGGTCCCTTGATATGGATACCACGCACGTTCCCGGGCCTGACTTATAAGTAACAGTACGTCGACTGTTGGGGTGGCCCTGAATGAGGTCAACTCCCCTTGCATCTATCTCTCCCTTCAGTGTTAGCAGTTCTTATGCCAAGCACCATGTTTGTGTGTTCTCCCAGTCGCCTAGCTATTGCCGTCCTGGCCTTCCTCGGCTGCGCTGAGGCCTGGAAACTGGACAAATCGTGTGAAGCCGAAGGTTAGTTGAGCGTGACCCACTATAATGGAAGGGCGGTTTTACTGACGTGGACCAGGCGTGGTAAACAACATTACACCCCTGATCGAGCGGGCCATCGCGATGGCAAATACTGCCCGGGCTGACCTAGAGGCATATTCGAACCCGAATGTCGTGAATGCTGCGAGATGGATGTTGGTGAAGGATAATCCTCGACCAGAAACAGAAAGACGAGAAGTCGGCCACGCAATCGGTACGACCTATCCCCTTCCTGCCAGTGTTTTCATTGGGAGAAGGATACTGAACCCACCCACTACTACCTAGATACCTTCAAGAGGATCGTGGAACTCCAGGGTACGCAGGTCGACATGCGGCAACCAAACACAGCTCTCTCAGGGGATGACTTTGTAAGGTTGTATCCGTCGTGAATCATTTTCCTGATGTTAATCTACGGGCGCAGGTGGTTTATTGTAATCTCGACCGTTTCGAACGAAAGATTGTCAAGGGCATACCAAGGCTCGTAGACACAGGTAAGCGTTAAACCACCTCCACTACTAGTAGCCCGATGGCTAACTCCGGTTACTCGTGTTCTTCTCTCTCAGAAAACAAATTTTCCGTAAGAGGCCCATCAATCCAGTTCTGGGAGGCATGCAGGCTTGCCGATGTTACGGCAGCCTACGTCCCAGACCCTGACCCGGATAATCCGGTCTTCCCATCCCAGATCCAGATCTGTCCGTGGTTTCTCGAGTGGATCAAAAATCCAGATCAAGCTGTGGCAAAGCATCCCAACCGGAAAGTCCGCCTGATTGCGAGCAGACTCGTAAACTATTTTCAAGAGCACGGCAAATTGGCGCCCATCGATTCTGAAAACGCATTGCAGAAAGTGTTCCTCCATGAGATCACACATACTCGAGGTGCCCGTTTCTCGCAAGACGTGAGCTTCCCCCCCCCCTTTTTTTTTTTTGCCTGTTCCTGTTCCTAACGCATAACTCTCCAACCAGTTTGATATCAGCGGGGGCATCCATGGTAAAGCGTATGGCTGGCCTACGTGCCGAAAGCTGGCCCGGGAGAGCAACCCTCTGAAAATGGGGTCGAGGAATGCAGACTCTCTGGCACTCCTTGCGAACGGTACGTTTCTCTCTCCCTTTCCTCTGTGTTCCCCGGGACATGGGCTAAGCCGATATCCAGCAATTTCCGTGACCCATTATGACCCACCGCACCGAGTGACCGAGTCTGGGGATATCGTCGAGGTAGGTCAATCTACCGGAGTAGGGTCCAGAGTAGGGTCCAGAGTGGGGTCCAGAGTGGGCTCCAGGGTGACCTCCTGAGGGGGGTGCATTGGACGGTGGACAGGGCATCGATGGTGCCGTTCTGCGAGATAAAGAACTTTCTATCATGAGCTACTTATATCATCAATGTCTGGTTAAACTACTGCACTTGAGCAGAATCCGGTGCCCGCCATTCCAGGCTATTCTAAGACGGTGACGGGGAACAATATCAACCCGAGGGGGTGACAATAGAAAGAGACGCCCTAGTAGCTAAGTTTTTTTTAGCCATCGGCTGCCCCTGTTTTGCCCGTCGGACCTGCCCAACCTCCCTCCTTGATTCTTTTGGGGCACCGTACCAATTCTGACTAGATTCACACCAAATCTCATCGCCCATCCTACCCAGAATCCCTGCTATTTCATAGTGGTCATGAAGTAGTTCTTAATCAGAGTACATGGACGAGGGGTGCTTTATCTATAGCTAAGAAGATCCTAGTAGTTTATCTAGGCTACTAAAATTTCTTTTCAGTGAAGGAAATCAACCTCCACTTAGCGATAACATCTAAGTATCTTCTTGTAATGACACTGTTGATTATTTTATCACTACCTAAGATTGTGGTTGTAAACCGATGGGGAAACTTAGCAGGCAATGTAGCCGAGCAGAGTCGGCCGTGAATTTCGCGTAAATTTTGTTGGCATTTTATAGGGGTTCTATTGGAGAAGCAGCCACCTGCCTATGAAGTATATTATAAGTAATATTTCTATGCTTGTGCTGTTGGGAGAGCTGCCCAAAACTGGCACTAACCGACCCCGACACCGACGGGCCGGTCCCAGAGCGGTAAGGGTAGGGGTCGGTTAGCCATGATTCATGGAACTCAGCACAGTTCTTCACACAGCCCCTGGAATTAATTAGACTAAAATTGGCGTGGGTTGTCATTTGGGGGCCGGGTCTTGGCTTGATGTAAGATGACGAAGTGGATCAGCCTGACCCTGAGGGCTTGGCTGGATCAGAAACGAAAGAGAGTGCAGAATATATCAACGTAGTAAGTTCTTTTTCCTGCTGCCCAGCAACTAGAAGCATGATCCGCCACTGACATTTCTCCGGTGGAGGGGCAATGTGGACTAGAATTATTCTTATATTATCTACTTATACCGGTATCATTGGCAGCCATGCCCTGTGTTAATATATTCATACTCATAAGACCGAACTCTGGAGTTTAAATAATTTATAGTGTCGAGACACTTTTAGATTAGAGTTTTCTCATTTAAAACGTTGGTATTTCTCCTATCTCAAGTTCGAAGTGGTCAGCAAGGCTTTAATACCTATCCCGCTTCTTGTCCCTCGCAGGGAGACGAGAGAGCAACAACACAGACCACCTCGAGATTTTCACAGGATTTCCAGGGACAACAGCTGAAGATGTATATGATTGGTCCGTTCGCGTACCCTAACTGGATTAAGCACACACTATCATGCATTGAAGGTATCCTATTTGAATTCAGGTTAGTGTGACCCTTGGCGGATGGCTGAAATCTGGTTGCATGTTACCATCTCAGATTCAACTCCTTTATCTTTCTGATAAATATCTATCTTTGTCAGCCTTTTTCCTTCTATCTTGGCACCGCCATCAAGTCAGAATTTGCCCTGGATCACTCAAATTTCATCTAATATGATCCACCTTTACGAGGTGGCAGCTCACGAACCCCAACTTGCTCAGCTAGCCACTGGGGCGGATAATCGCTTGGCATCCGTTCCTGCCAAGAGGAGGCACCACGCCCAGAACCGTCCACTTGTCATACGCACTGTAAACAGGCAGGCAAAAAAGGTTCATATAGCAATTCGGTTTTCCCCTCTGCACCTAGGTACCACCACTCAGCTTCGCCTACCATGATAGAGCATACTGCTCCCCCAAGGGCTCCGAGATATCTAGGTAGTGTTCAACCTGTCAGCAAACATTGAGGCTTTTCTCTTTCCATCAATGGTTTTAGGCTAGGAATAAGCCCCCAAGTCTTCCCTACATACTCGTCTCACCACTTCAGGCTATGTAATCTTCCTTTTGTATTTTAGGATTTCCACTAGCAGAAGCGGAGCTGTCATTGGATAGTTGGTGAGTTTAGAACTAAGGCACAGCCTACAAATGCCTTGGGAGTTTAGTACATGGAGAATATTCCAAGGCATATTACACAGACGTCAACACATTGGCATCCTTGTTAGGCTGTGTAGAAGTGTATAGGAGCAATGGCATTTACTGAAAAGATCACGGAGCGTAGCTGATGGCTCATGCCGTTTTAGATTGTTCCTGCATATGATCCCAACCAGGCCAGGTATAAAAAGGGGCCTTGAACTCGACCTTGATCTCTTTCTAACTCTCCAATCTCAGCACCACTGTTCTTTTATCTCCAAACTTTCTTATCTCTTGAGAACCAGAAAGCTTTTTCCTATTTCCATACAGATACAGTACACCACCATCATGAGGTGTTCTAATTTAGTTGCATTCCTCTCTCTCACTTCCGCCGCCATGGCAAACTTTGACATGTACCACGGTAAATGGCTTGTTCTGGGCGAACTCGGCGTTGATCGTGATACATGGCAGGTCTTCGACTCTGATCCGAATTGCGACCAAGCCTGGAATACCCCCGTGACCGACGACAGTTACGATGTTAGTGGGAACAAACTCGGTGTCCGCTGCGAGGGTGATGGATGTTCCGGTGACAATGATCCTATCAACATTGATGTGGTGGAAATGCATTTCTCGAATAACCCTCTTTATCACTGGAGTAAGTAATAACCCTGGTTGCAAATCTTTATAAACTTGCAGATGTAACAATCTAACAACTACTAGCCATCTACAAAAACGGCAACTACGATATGATTGGGCTTGATGGCAAGGTTTACGGCACCTGCATTCTATTCCCGTCTGTCAGCTATTACTGTCCCCAATTCGCATCGTATATAAGCGGCTTCCGCAAATTCCGCTGCCTGACCCCGTTCACTGCCGCGCAGGTCAATGAGGGGCGTAATAACCATTAGGGGCCAGCGACAAGTGACAAGAGGGGTAGCTAGGTAGCTAGACTGTTCGGTGGCTTGTGTTTCGTGGGGGGTGCAGCTGGTTCCATGGGGGGGGGGAGGGGTTGTGTCATTGGCATTTTGTACCCTGACAGCGAAAGCAAGGTGGCTGGAATAAGAATGAAAGTCCCAGCAAGTATCTAGGGATTTTAGGGCAAAGATACTTAATCAACAAGTATTTCTACCGAGGACTAGTATTTTAACACAGGGATGGGCGCTCTACGAGGGAATGTGTCGGGAAGAATGCGGCATATCCGCGAATATCAGATAGCAAATGGTATCCATATCTTTTGAATATCCCGGTGCCTGTGACACAGAGAGATGGGTCTGCGTATCTAGATATAAGCATCCCACCTTCTTCTCATGATAAATAAAAAGGAAAGGGGGTTTTATTAGCTCTGACTGAACCTACTCTAACATATCTATCCACCGCTCCGGCACCTTGGGTAACTAAGCCAGAACTGGCTGGTTCAGCCTCTTTGGGCGTCATTATGGATGATTGGGTTTTGGTACTTTTGACCCCTCTCAACCCCCTTCGTGCCGAACTATTTATAAGCACCATTGTCTATTATCAGGAATAAGCCTAGTATATACCCACCAGATCCTTTGGAATCTAACGTTCAGCCAGTCCCCCAAAACGGGGGTCTTTGACAAACTGCGCGGAGTGCGGCCATCGAGGGCAAAGATTTGTTGCCGCACCAGTTTGATGTTGGGGCATCAGGCTGACCCTGGACCACAGGGATCGCCCTTCGATATCATCTATCATTGGGTGATGCGACACGCTAATGGACCACGTCACATGCGGGGTGTTCTTGGAGCCTCAGCCTCGCCCTTTTGGTGATGTCCATCATTCTTCCTTTTATCAACAGTAACCCACTGGTTTGAAATAAGCGATATATGCCTGGGATGATCCGACGGGGGCTCATCTTGAAGTTCCATAGATTGTTGAACCATGGACCCCGAAGCCCAAAAGTCCCTAGATAGCCGTGACAGATATAATGTCGGCTGGATCGCGGCTCTTCCAATCGAGCTGGCCGCAGCAACAGCCATGCTCGATGAAATACTCACAACCCCTAGATTTTATTCAACCCCAGAATGATACCAACTGCTATAATTGGGGGAGGATTGGTGACCATAACGTGGTTTTCGCATCGCTGTCCGCGGGTGTTTACGGAACTACGATAGCAGCCACAACCGCGTCTCAGCTCCTCACCTCTTTCCCCCAGATCCGAGTTGGGCTGATGGTAGGTATTGGAGCTGCGATTCCGACAAGTGATATTGATGTGCGCCTTGGGGATGTTGTCGTCTCCCAACCTCACGGCAGGAGTGGTGGAGTGGTCCACTATGACTTTCAGGCGGCAACTACGAGCCCCCTGCCAATACGTCGTGGGCACCTGAATAAACCCCCCGAGTTACTCCTGAAAGCTCTGGCGAAGCTTCAGGCGCAACATGAGCGATACCCTTCTAAGATTCCCGAGTATCTAGATATAATGCTCCAAAATAATCCTCACATGGGGAAGTCTAAACCGGGTCGTCCGGGCTATATTTACCAGGGTGAACATAATGATCGACTCTTTGAATCGGCTTATGTCCATATCTCAGGGAACGACTGTTCCAAATGTGATCCTCATCAGGTGGTACAACGGGAGCCTCGGGGGTATGAGGAGCCTGAAATTCATTATGGTATCATCGCTTCAGGTAAATAAGTGAGAACTTTGGGGCATAGAGCAATAGTTGACCTTTCTAGGAAATACACTTGTGAAGGACGCGACCACTCGAGATATGATCCCGGCCCAAACCGGGGAAAAATGCATTTGCGTAGAAATGGAAGCAGCAGGTCTGATGGATAACTTCCCTTGTATCGTCATCAGAGGAATCAGTGACTACGCCGATTCCCACAAGAATGATCGCTGGCAAAGGTACGCTGCCTCTACAGCTGCAGCATACGCAAAGGAGTACCTCGGTGTTATTCCAGGGCAGGATATAGAACGATGCCAACTAGCGTCCGATCTTCTTAGGAATAGTTAGTTTCATCGATCCAAGAGGCCACTGGAGAACCGCAATTAATAAGATATTGATAGTTTCGGAAGACCTCGCGGTCACAAAAAAGACAGTTCAGCACCAGGAGCAAGACGCTCAGGTTAAGAAAATCCACAACTGGTTGTCTCCACCCGATCCCTCGGTGAATTACAATGCAGCGAAAAGTAAACAGCACCCTGGCACTGGCTCTTGGTTTCTCAACAGCAAGCCGTTCCAAGAATGGAAAGCCGGAATCCGCCGAGCAATCTGGCTACATGGTATTCCAGGATGTGGCAAGCCGGTTCTTGCTTCAGCGATTATCGAGAACCTGCGAAAATACCCTCAAACGTCCTGTGAAACGTTGGACTTTTTCTTCGACTTCAGCGATCCCAATAAAAGGAAGATACGTAAAATGATTCACAGCCTAGCGACGCAGGTGTACACTGCCTGTTCGGAGTCTCGCGATAAACTGGATTCGCTCTGGTCGGAATGTAACTATGGTCAGCGACAGCCGGAAATTAATACCCTAATTGCGGTACTCCTGGTCATGATGGGTCGGATAGGCACAGTGCGAAACGTTATTGATGCTCTTGACGAATGCGATGACAAGTATGGCTTACCAAGCTACGTGCAGCAGCTAGTATCCGGAGAAAGCAGCACGCGCATTCAGGTCATTTTGATCAGTAGGAGAGAAGAGGAACTTGAGTCCGGTCTAAGGAGTTGGATCAATGAGACCGATAGTATCCAGGTGGATGAGAGCTGCGTCAATAGAGATATCGAAGAGTACGTCGGCGTGCGACTGCATTCGGCCGAGTTCATTCGATGGGAGTCGCAACCAGAGGTTCTTCAAGAAATCAAAGGCCGACTAGTGGAAAAGGCAGAGGGAATGTGAGGACCATCTCAATTGTTGTAAGCCATATTCTAGCGCTAACACTGATGATCGGCAGGTTCCGCTGGGCCGCATGCCAACTTGACGAATTGAGGGCGATTGTAAAGCTGCCGCAGCTCCGAAAGTCCCTCGATTCTTTACCAAAAACCCTGGACGAGACTTATTCTCGCATATTATATTCCATCCATGAAGCCAATATAGGAGATGCCATCAGAGTCCTACAATTTCTCACGTTCACGGAGCGACCACTGACGACTTCCGAAGTGGGAGACACGCTGGCTACCGAAATTGATCCCGTCACCACATTTAACCCAGATCAGCGGTTGAATCGGCCGCAAGATATCATAAAAATATGCTCGAGCTTAGTTTCCTTGATCCGGCTGCCAGCAAAATCTGACGTGAAAGGGACGCCTATGCAGTTGAAATTAGCCCACGCTTCGGTGAAAGAGTACTTCATTTCTATGAAGCTAGGGGGGCCGTTTCAAGAAGGCTTGACAGAGATCAACGCCAGAGGCACAATCACGAGAGTACGCCTGACATATCTGATCTACGTGGGTGAGGTTGGCTGGCATAGAGGAATTGAGAATATATATCCCTTCTTGGATTATTGCTGCGGCCAGTGGATGAGTCATGCCAGAATGTCCGAGGAACTAGATATTGTCCGAGATGAAATTCTGAAATTCTTTCGAAATGCATCGGCATACCACCTTTGGGGAAGAGTACTTATGGAAAACGATTATCTTCCTTTCTTTACGGAAGGTGAAGTAATGGCGCAGCCTCTATACTATGCCTCTCTCGTAGGACTAGAGCGTACCGTACAGTGCTTAATATTCGATGGGGCAGATGTCAATGCCAAGGGTGGGCCTTACTACACTGCCCTCCAGGCTGCATGCCATGGAAACTATAAGAGAACTGTGAAGTTACTGATAGCTAGTGGAGCAAACGTCAATGATCAGGATGCGCGGAAGAAAAGTGCTCTGAAAGTGGCTTCTGATTTGGGCCATACTCAACTGGTGAACATATTACTGGAAAGGGGAGCAGATCCGGCACCGTGGCTTTCAGGCCCGGACCCCTTCAGCCGATATGAGGATGTGGTGGAGCATCTGTTGGGCTATGGTATGGAGCCAACACGGAAGTACCTTCTACAAGGACTATGCCGTCATGGTCTTGTCAGGCCGGTTCGGAGGTTACTTGGGGAGGGTATAGATGTGTGTGCCTCGGATTTTATCGCCGCTTGCGAGGGGGGGAATCTGTCAATAATACAGCTTCTACTCGACAGCGGAATATCTGTTCATAGCAAAGGCCAAAACGGAGAGATTGGGCTTTATGTTGCTGCTGCAGCAGACCATAGAGCTGTGGTTAACCTGCTCTTAGATCGAGGCGCGAAGGACGACACCGAATCCATATCGGGGAGCGCCCTGTATATCGCTTCATTGAAAGGATTTACGTCCGTTGTCGAGAGCCTGTTGCAACATAGAGAATATTTCGATCCAGCAGCTGTTGCCACAGGCTTGGCAATTACGGCTGGTAATTCACAACCTTTATCAGCTGCCTGTCATTCTGGCCACGAAGCAATCGTGCGGATGTTACTCGAACACGGCGCCAACATCAACACAGAATGTCCCGAACACGGGATCCCGCTGTATACGGCCGCTAGAGGCGGCCATGCGAATATAGTCCGACTTCTATTCGAGAAAGGGGCTGATATTGATCTCTCTTATGATCTTGAAGATTATAGAAGACATTGCGAATTGCCCTTGACCCGTGGGGGCGAGCAAATACTCGAGATGTTTCTAGAGCATGGCGCTGACATTAATGATCACCGAGGTTTGCACGCTCTCTCCTATGCCTGTGGTCTAGGAAATGAAACATTGGTCCGGAAGCTCCTGAAGGATGGAGCAGAGCCCAATTTCTGGGATGGAAAAGACCCGGGACGCCATCCGCTCCCAATTGCTGCAAACCATGGACACCAGGGAATTGTGCAGCTTTTGTTGGAAAATGGTGCCAGTCCGAATGCTATTGACAGACAGTACCGTTCCGCTTTGAGAGCGGCGGCGTCCGCGGGGTACAAAGAAATCGTGCAACTCCTCTTGGCGAAGGGAGCGAACCCAAACATCGACGACATGCACCAGTCCGGTACCGTGCTCCAGCAGGTTTTAAATATTGGGTACTTGGACATATTCCAGGTGCTATTAGCAGCAGGGGCGGAGACCGAGGTTGCAAGGGGGTTTGATAACTTGCTCCGTACGGCTTCGCGGAACGGCCACGAGCGGATAGTTAAAATGCTTCTCAAGAAGGGAGACAGCCCTGATGATTGCCTCTATGGTACGCCTTCCTATACCCTCACTGCCGCTCACCGGGATTTACAGGTGGTGCGAGATGTTCGAGAACATGAAGCACAGGTTCATACGGAACAAAAAGCCATTAGCACAGCTCTCCAAGCCGCCGCGGTGGGAGGTCACGAAACGGTAGTACGCCTACTCCTCGACGCAGGTGGCGACCCTAACATATGGGAAGCCGATGACGGCAGTGCACTATATGCCGCAACACGAAGGGGCCGCGAGATAATTGTCCGTCTCCTGCTTGCCAAAGGAGCCGATCCTAATGTCGACCAAAAAAACGGAAGAAGTTGTCTGCAGGCTGCGTGCCAGGGAAATTATTCAAGTATTATCGAAGCACTGTTGCAGCGAGGTGTCGACGTCAACGCCCTGGGTATATTTGGGGACTTTCATCCCCTTCGAGGCTTTACAGAAACCACGCCTACCAGTTCCCTAACCACTGCGTGTCTGGAAGGTCACGAGAAGACCGCCTCCCTTCTCATTGATTGTGGTGCGAATGTCAATCTCCAAGGGGGCGTATATGGCACGGCCATCCAAGCGGCTTCGTACAGCGGTCATGAAACAATCGTGGCAATGTTGCTGGAAAATGGAGCTGATCCTCGGATAGAGGGCGGTAAATATGGTAGCGCTCTCTGTGCTGCTTCCGCCCAGGGCCATGAAACGATTGTCCGGTTATTACTGGACCATGGGGTCGATACCAATGGACGAAATCCTAAAGGACGGACCGGTATGTGGTTTGCAGCCGAGGAGGGAATGCTAAACATAGTGCAGCTACTCTTGGGACATGGAGGACAGATCGGGTCTCCGGATAGGAAGGCCCCTTGTCCCCTACTGGCTGCGTCGGCGAGAGGACACGAAGATATTGTCGAAGAATTACTAGAGAACAATATCAGCAGACACGACCCACCAAGTCATTCTAAAAGTGACGCACTTTTTGCGGCATCCGCTAACAACCAAAAACGCGTGGTGGAGATGTTACTAGACCACGGGGCCGATCTTCATGCAGAGAGCACCGGAAGAAGAGAAACCGCTCTCAAGATTGCAGCTGCTGCGGGCCACAAGAGAATGGTGCAATTACTTCTCGACCGAGGTGCAAAACCGGGCACTGGGACCCACGGATTCGGAGAAGTCCTAGCCGCAGCCTGTGAGTACACGCCCATCATTCGGCTCCTGCTCCAGAGCAATACGGGAACAAGGCTACCAAAAGAATACTGCGCAATGGCACTTACGGCCGCCGTCGAACGCGGCGCTATCGGGTTCGTCAAGACCCTACTAAGCACCAGTGTGGACATTAACAATCGTGGTATTTTCGAGCGGCATCCACTCGAGATTGCGGCCAAGAGAGGGGAGGAGACTTTTGTTCGGGTGCTCCTCGAGCATGGTGCTAATACCACTACATGCGAGAGAGCACTACTTACTGCTGTCTATGAGGGCCACGAAGAGGTAGTGGAAATGCTCCTAGAGCATGGGATGAACCTTGAGCATCAGGATGAGAGCGGTCGAACACTGCTAGCCATTGCTGCTGGACGCGGGAATTTTAGCGTCGTCAATCTCCTAAGTCGAAGAGGTGCTGGCTTGGAAACAAAGGACAAATTGTTAGGCCGAACACCCCTGTCCTGGGCAGCTGGTGGTCTTGATGAATCGGCACGTAGGCGTTACCATGAACGGTTTCGGGTGGTGAAACAGCTCCTTGCCAAGGGAGCCAATCCAAAGGCACAAGATGATGAAGGGCTGACACCACTAAAAAGGGCAGCCTTGGAGAGTACAGCCATTCTGGGGACGTCGCCTGGGGGTAGGGCGTCTTTAGGTGTGCCCTGGTTCTGGAGCTACCGAATCATGGTCGGGGACGTTGAAAAGCTTCTACGAGAGGCTGCTACCAGAGACATTCGACACGATTGAGGGCGTACTCTCAGGTTTAGAGGCATGATGTCGATTTCAATCCACGGGCTCTAATCTCCTTGTCTTTCTCCCCGTAAAATTCAAATGCGATTTTTGTTGCATCACTCCACCTTTCTAGGCTGGCGCTGTGTTGCCATTCTAGTGTCTAATCCCCTGTAACACAGGCTATGGACAGCGGATATAATAGTGCATCCAAACAGGCGCCGCTGGAAGTAGGTTTCGCTCAATTTCAAATTTTCACAGCACCATTCAGGGTCGAGATCCCGGGACGTGTGAGGCCAACAGAACCCCGACACGACCGATTAGTATGCGACATTGCTCAATGATCAATTAATATCAACGCATAATGTCTGTAGTCTAGAGCTAAATCGATGCACTTCTTATCATTTTGAGGCAAAGTGTTCGCGTTAGTACCAGAATTCGCCAATCCCATGTCGTTCAAAATACGTGGTTTCAAGTTGCCACAAACATCGAATTTCGCGATCAAAATAACGGGTTAATCGCTCTGACTAAACCCAGAGTCGAGGATCTGATGTCTGATGGAAAAATTGATGAAATCCAGCCTGGTCTCTCAACGATCGAGTAAGCAGAGGAAGAAGGAAATTTAGTGCCCGCAAGGCGGTGAGGTGTGGCAATATATTGAGAGCCAGGAACCTCCTTCCTATTTCGGCGTTTTCAATAATTTCCAAATCCAAGCCTATTTGAATTCAACATTTCATGGTGAATCGATTGCAGTAAAGAGTCGGGTGTGAATTACATGGTAGCTCAATGATACCACCGTTGCCATACATATGTAGCTTCTTCATTAAATCCGTCTCTCTGTTTCCTAGGATCTCCTAGATATATTCTCCCACCAGCAACCCAGGCATCGCAAGATCAAGCATACCTCGGCATCCGATTAACCCCCGGGCCCTTCACCGGACCCCCCTGCACCCCCACCCCAGTCACAACCACCTCCTCGACCCTGGGCGCGACATTCTCCTCCACCTTCGTCGCCGGCATCCACTGCACCTGAATCGGATCATGCGCCGTACTCCTTATCCTCCTATCCTTCGACCAGAGCTGAAACGTCAAATCTGCCGGCCCAACCACCACCTTCACATCAAACGACGCCTTCCAAAACGGGGGGCGTATATTATACCAATGCCGGTTCTTCAGTTTGAGATCTACATTCCCCGTTTCGATATTCAATGTACACACGCGCTGGATATTGGGGTTGGCTGCACTCTGCGGTAATTGGCCCGGTGGGAGGGTGGTCATGACTACGTAGACTCGCCAGGGGTCCATTTCTTCCCCGGGTTTCATCTTCAGTTGGAATTCTTTGCATATCCCTGTGTGGGGGACGGCTTGGCCCTATACCTCTTATTAATCACCCCCTTTCGATATACTTTTACCAAAAAGGATAAGGGGAAGGGGGAGGGAGGTACCTGAATAACCAACCAATCGATCTGATCCACGGCATACGTCCGATTATCCCTCGGATCATGTCGAACCACCTGACCAAAGTGCTGGACCGGGTCATAGATATGATCGCATATAATCCCGTAACTGACTGGTGAGCAGCGCGATGCGAACGTCACCACACCGCGTTTTAGTTGCTGGATTCGGTCGATGATCATTCCGTGTACCACCGCCAGTTGACTACCCGGGTTAGCCCCACTACTATTTCTATGCAGAATGAGGAGGGATGAGGGACGTACGGCTCTTCCGCCATGAGAATCTGCATCCCTATTACGTTTGGATGGCGCGCGACACCGGGGATGGCGTATCGTTCGTGGAGTTTTGAGCGGACGTATGGGGAGCTTGCGAAGCCGCCGGATAATACCAGATATGACTATTTTCGTTAGCATTCCTTATTCCGTACCCTACAGAGAATAATGGGGGGACGAACGATTCGGTTCTGCGGATACTTATCCTGCATATTCTGGATCTGGCTATCGAGCAACGCACACATTTCGTCGATTTTGGCATCGAAGGCGGATTTCACGTTGTCCCTATACTGTCAACACCCTCATCCTATACTAGGTTAACTAAACGTACCATGAAATCAACATCTGTCCGTTTTTGATCTCTGCATCCGGGAGATCGGTTACATCTTTTAAAAACGGCACATCGAGATTCAGATACGGTGTATTCGCAGCCTCTGTCCCGTATGCGCATTTCAGTCGCTGGAAGCGCCCGGCGATCATCTTCCACGCTACAAAGTTGGGAGACTCAGTTAGATGTTCGGGGACTTTGGCGAGACGGTCGCTGATGAGACGGTGGATTTTGCGGTCGACGAAGACGGAGCCGATCGGTCGGCCTTAACCCTTTTGTTAACTTTGGTTCATTGGAGGGAGGGGAATTGGGGGGGGGGGGCTCACCCTCGACGCTGCCGAATTGCTCGAGCTGGATTGGACTCCCGCGGTCAGAGACCAGTTTGAGCACGTTCACATCCTGTACATATTAGTTTCTGTATCTCAAAGGGGATAAGAGACGTACTGTCGTTCCACCCCCCGAGTCGCACACCAGAATGATATCGTTAACCTACACACTTCATTAGCCACCCCCCATACAACCCCTCATATAGAGAGAGGAATGAGTAGGAAAAGCATACAGAATAATACCCCTGACAAGCATAAACCGCCGCCGCCTCCGCCTCCGTCAACCCAATAACCGCCCAATGACGCGGACCTCCCCTAATCGCCTTCTCTAGCAACCCCCTCGTCTCCTCAATCATCCTCACATCCTTCCACGTCGTCGGCACACTAAACATAAACTCCACCCTCATATCCTTAAACCCCGGCAACGTGCTCTCGAAGTGACTCACCACATGCCGATAAATACACTGGATGTAATCGCGGAACCAAGTCTGGGCGTCGGCGCGCGTTATCCCTACCCCCCTTCCTTCACCTTCAGTGAATTGGGGCGTGAGATGGAGCTTGAAGTATTCTTTTAGTTCGGAGGTGCGTTCTTGGGGGTCGCAGCCGAATCCCCATTCTTTTAACGTGTTGTCGGAGCTGTATTCGAGGCATGTGGGCACTTTGTTGGCGAGCTCGCTGATGAGTTTGCCGGGCCAGCGTTGCATGGTTTTGGGGGGGGACCAGTCGGGGCCGATTGAATATGCCACTCCTACACAATTAATATATCTATCAATGCGATTGGGAAGCGCATAGGAATAATTGAGGATGGATACCAGTGCAGGTCATGCCAAAGTCAATTGCGACGACGATGTTGGGATGTCGCTCCTCGACCCATTCTGGGGCGGCGCTGCTGTTGGCGCGCTGCAGGACGGCCTCTTTCTCGTCCATTTTTCTTTATTTATTTAACGCTGCGTGAGTTAATCAGAGCTGCGGGCACCGATTATATTTAAAGAGAGCGGGGACAGCCTTGGGGAAATTCACCCCGACCGATAGCCGCCGTCAACAAAACAACAGCTTGGCTGGTCAGAAACAATTGCAAATCTCACCCACACCAAGGATTCCGCTGTATTATAAAACAAGTTGCGAAACAGCCAGGTTGAATCACACAAACTAAGCTAAGCTAAGACCAAAATAGCAGTTCATGCCCCGAGCCTGCAGCCGCCAAAGGCTGACAGACAGCCGCCCTCGTATTTCCTGCGCCCTCCGCGAATCAGTGTTCGTGCAAAGTGTTGGATCGGCGCCAGTGGAGGACGCCCGGAAGCGAGCCGCTGCGCCGACTGGTTGGTCGGCCTTGTAATTTTCAACGCGCGGCCGCTGAGGCTGTGAGGCTGTCAAAGTTTTGTTAGATAAGTGGAGCGGATCCCCAGAACTGGGGGCTGAAAGTGAGGACACTTCACTTTTCTCACCTTCTCACCTCCTTACTTTTTCTCTTTTTCTATCTGGTATAGGATGGGTAAAATAGATGATACGGTGGAGAGGTTGATAGAGGCGATTAAGCTGCTGGCGAGGCAGGGAACAGAGCCTGCCACTGAAACACCTGCACCTGGCGATACGGACTCGACCGCAACCACTCCAGATGTGAAGCCAGGGGAAACCGTCACAAAAACCAAAGGGACAAACTCAGCAACGACCGAAACTCCATCGACGGATCCCATTCCCCCACAGCCTTCGGTAGAAACAGACCCGAACTGGGCGGCTACTCAAGATCCAACGCCCACTCCATCAACTACGGACTCCCCTGAGGGCATCAACGGCGGGCAGGCAGAGGGAGGAAATACAGCCGAAACCGACCTCGTCTCATCCACCATTCCCACGTCCTTCGCCAGCGAAACACCCACCATTTCACCCCCCGAGTCCGCCAACACCGGCACCGGAGTCAGCTCCAGCAGCGGCGTAACAACCGGCGCGCTCGCCGGCGCCGTAGTCGGCAGCATAATCGGCACCGCCCTCCTCAGCTTCCTAATCGCCTTCATCCTCTTCCGCCGCCGAAAACCCACCCCTACCCCGAAGTCCATCGATACCGAGTCTCCTTCCTCAGGAGCAGGTGCATACAGTGGTCGCTTCGGCTCCAGCCCCGAAAAACCCGACTCCTTTTTCGCTGTGTCATCTATCGTCCCCGAACCCGCAGACGACGACACAGTACGCAGTAAAGTTCTCACACTCTTCGACCAGGCCGGATTGCATATCGATAACTATTACCCGCCTGTGGCTGGCGTCCCAGATCTGAGTGCGACTGATAAAGAGAGGATTAGTCTGTATGATTCGGAATATCTCCCCGCTGGACTTGTGACGATACTGGGGAAGAGAGGGGTAGAGAGACAGGTTCTTACCCATGTGTTGATTAAGAGTTTGATTGAGGGGATCCAGACGGGTGGAATACTACTTCCTAGTCTCTTTGCTGCGAAGCCGCAAATCCCTGGGAACGCTCCGGGTATGTATTTCCCTTTTCCCCGTTTTAAATCATGTAGTGGGATTGCTAATAAGGAAAGATGACGCCCTCTTCGCCTGGCGCATGCTCTCCTCCCACCTCTACAAACAGGCAAACTACACCCAGGAACCCGAGAACGCGGCGGCGAGGAACCTAGCGGCCCGATCGCTGGCGGCGGACTTCACGGCTGCATTTACCCCGTATAGTAACGCGAATTTCCCCGAGAGTGACCGGCTCAACCATCTTACGAACTTGGCGCGGGCCACAGCGGAGTTAGGGGTGTGGTTGTTCCAGCAGCCGTGTGCGGTGGAGTTTGATTGGAGGGGGAGCAGCGAGGAGCCGAATGTTGTGCCGCGGGTGGTGAAGGTGGCGGATGAGAAGGGGAAGAAGTTGGCGACTGTGCAGGTGCTGGTTGAAGGGGTTACGGCTCGTCTCTAGGTATTTTTACTTTTATTGTTCATTGGATACTATTTAGGCATGGGTATTGGATTGGATTGGGTATTGTTTTATGTATCAAGGCTGGTAGTAATGACAACATGGGAATCATAACACGCACACACATATATATACTCCGTAACCAAATAGCGCGAACAAAAGAGATAAAAGATTAATCACCCCCCTGCGTAAACCGCCACGATAACAAATCCATCATATCCGAATCCAAACTCGTCGGCTCGACCTTCTCCCTCTTGACCAGACTCACACTGCTCACATTCCCATTCCCCTGCGGTAACGAACCCACACCCAGCACAGACGGAACAACCGGAACAGTCGGTTTAGAATGCAAAGGCACAGAAGGTTGCGACACAGGCTGAGTCACAGCAAGCGGCACCTTGGGCGGCCTCTGCGGCGGGATCCAAACCGCCTCCATCCCCGGATCCTGTCTCTGGCCCTCATCCCAGGCAGAGGAAACCTTGAGCGGACTACTCGTCACGTCCACGGGGCTCCTCACAGCCGTTAACTCGATCGGTGACATGGCCGCCGAACTCTCCCCGCTCTTACTCGTCGTAACGGGTAGAAGTAACGGGGCAGGCGGCATCGACAGGCCTCCACCCACACTCCCATTTGCACCTCCATTCCCATTCCCATTCCCAGAGCCGTAACTGAAGGAAGACGAACTAGACCGAAACGCGCCCGACATCAATGGCGGCGAACCCTCGACCGGCGGCGGCGACGCCTCCAACCCCGTTAACCGACTCATAACCCCCACAAGACTCTGATGGCAGACAAACAACCGTGCTCGTCGTTCTTTGAGCTTTGTGCTATCACGCAATGCCCAGCGCATTCGACTCGAGAGGCCCATTCGTCCCCCGTGCGTGGCGAAGTCAATGCGACTCGCTTCGACGAGAATACTGGCCTCTCTCGCGGCATCTTCCGTGTCGGTGATGGTGAACAGCATCCAGTCTGCCTCGGCGGCGGGGAGGAGGTGGCGGTTCGAGTCGAATAGCCGCCGGGCTTGGGCGGTTTGGGTGGTGATGTGGGTGATTAGTTTGAGGAGGTCGGTGGTGGGGTTGGTTTCATTGTAGTTGGAATTTGGGTTGGGATTCAGGTATGCGCTTGTGTTTGGGTAGGTGTATGTGTTCATTTGTGGATGGATGGGTTGGTTCATGTCGTGGTTGAGGTTGAGGGTGAGGGAGGAGGGGTTCATGTTGGTGTTGGTGTTGGTGGTGTGGCTGTGGGAGGACGAGGTTGAATCCGACGGCGAGGAGACGGTGCTGGGCTGGGGGTGGGAATAGAAAGGGTGTTGGTGTTGGATGGGGTCATTTTGCTCGCTGTTGGCATCGTTGGAACGTAGGAAGGAGAGACGACTGGCTCTGTGGCGGGTCATTTTTGCCTGAGAAGTTGATGTTGGTCATGATGTGGGAGGAATGAAAAGCTTCGAGGCGAAAAGGTCAGGCCGTCCATCCTTATTTTTAGCGCTGCGACCCTGGGAACCTCTCGTCGACTTGTTGGATTGGGGGCGGTTTTGGTGTTTCAACGAGGCTCGATGTCTGCTGGACGAGGCTGTCGTTTTTGCATTTCAATGGTATTTAAAAGTACCCCGCTCGGGCTTTGCTGCGGCGTCATTCGATGGATATTCTGAGCGGTTAGAGAGCCTCTTTGATTTGCTGGCAGCTCTCCACCCACTGCTGATCGAAGCCCTAATTTCGAGCCGCCGTGTTGAAAGTCCCGGAAGAAGGCTGTGCTCTCGACAAATCAAGTCCCCCGCAACGATATCTCGTATCCTGAGATTCAATCTGCGAAGGACCTCATCTCTCCATACATCCAAAATGGGCACAAAACGCAAAACAGACAGCTCACCATCACCAAGCACACCACCCCACAAGGAACAGAAGAAAACCAAGACCCCGAAAACAAAAGAATCCGATGAAAAGATACACAATCAAGAACAATCACCATTGTTATGTCTCCCCCCCGAAATCCGCAACATCATCTACCGCCACATCCTCGTCTCCCCTGTCCTCATCCACATCGACCACACCGGCATGGAGAAGCACACATTCCGCAGCTTCCCCTGCCAAGCTCCCGAGGAAGAACGCCTCGAAAACCGCCCACGAGAGCTGCGATGCCCCCGCTGTCGAATTTCCCACGGCCTCTGCCCCCCAAAACCGCCGCGGGGGAACCGCTATCGCTACGCAGAGGAAAAACTAAAGCAGAGGAGCGTAATGGCTTTTCTCCAGAGTTGTAAGAGGGTGTATGTCCCTTTCCCTTTCCCCCTTCTCTCTAACGCCGTGATATATGTAGGGGATGATGCTGATGTAGGAAGCAAAGGTATAACGAGGGAATCGACATCCTGTATCATGAGAATAGATTCTATATTGATCGCCCCACCACGCTCATTGCATTGGAGAAGCGTATGCCTGTCAACCGGCTCAGTGCGTTCCGGTCGGTGTATTTGGAGGCGAGCTGGCTGGATGCGCGCACGAGTCCGTTTTGCGGTAATGCGTGGATGGATGCGCTCCAGGCGCTGGAACGGCTGGATGGGCTGAGGTGTTTGGTGTTGGTTCTCCGTCCGCGTGGGTGGGCGAGTGGGCTTGATGAGCTTGTTGGACCGGTGGAGGAGGCGGGGCCGCGATTGAAGGTGTGCCATGTTGTTGTTAATCCGGTGTGGGATGAGGCGCTTGATGAGCTTTGTTTGAAGCATCGGGAGGGGTCATGAGCTTTTCCTTGTAGGGGGAGTTTTGAGGTAAGGATTCCTGTTTGGCTGTTTATGGATATAGAGCAGAACTAAGGCTGAATTTGTAAGGACGCGGTTCTGGTCACGGTGATGCTACGAATATTGCTACTAACGCTGATATGAAGAAGAACAGAGACAAAAATAGTTGATTCATCTCTTGCGAGGCTGGGAAACCATCCATGTTGCCCCTAGGCAGCCCCAGCCCAAAAGAACGCAGCAGTATCAGTCCGCTTCTTAATAATAAGGGCGCTACTCGAGGTCCCTGAGTTTTTCAGATGACACTTCTCCTCATTCGGATAAAAGTCCCCGCCTTGACACCAATCCCTATTCTCACACCAATTCATACACTTCGCCAGGCTCTCAACGTGAGTCAGGGTCTCAATGTGGCCCCCATTATGTCCTATAAACCAAACCGAAACCGGTTACCTTGCCAATACGTAACCAGATCTAGGCTCGTTAGGTTTGTGCAACTTACGCGCTTCGCAGTGGACTTCGTACGCTCTCTTCTCGTCGATTCGCAATTTTCTATCGGCTTAAGGTGATTTTATGGTTAAATTTATACCTGTGGTCCCTGGGCTTTCGAGTCAGCGGGTTTCGAATCTGGATCAGTAGTCGGTACTCCTCCTTTGACTAGAGAACTGTGCAGATGCAGCTCGCTTCACCCCATCACCGGTCGAATGCAGGCATCTTCAAGGGACTAAATTTTGGGTCGACGGTCTCTCTCCCTCATCTCGATAACCATTGTCTTCTAGATACTATGGCTGCATAGGCTATCACCCCAGATCCAATGAATCGGGTACGTTGCCCTCACTAGTCAAATCTCACAAAAGGAATTACCAACTATTGGTCAGGATGCTAAATGCGTGCAATAGTGCACCTGAGCTGAATGGTGTTGCTTTTTTAAAGCTCTAACCGAACCCTAGTGGATCTAGCCTTATGGGAAAGCCGATTTGATCTCCATTTTTGCGGATCCATCTCCTATGCGAACGAGTCGGGTTTTCACGTGTAGCCCCCTGCCCCGCCCAAGCGCATCTGGCTATGCTGATATTCAGGCCCGCTAGCCCTCTCCAGTGCACGATATATTGCGTTGGATTCCGAATCTTGGGTCTAGGTGATTGTATCGTCAAGTTATACCTAGGACACCATGGCCTTGTCGATCACCAAGCTTTGGAGATGCGTTGGCATCATCCTCTTGTAACCAAGCAGGGAAATGTGCAGATGCAGGTCGTCTTGTATGATCACCGTGGCCGACGATCTCTATTTCCTCCCACACTGAGTAAGGCTGTTGACAAGATATTCCCATTGTTTGAAGTAGCATTTATATCGTGGCCGCATAGATATATACAAGAACCATAACAAGCCATAATTATCAATCCAGATATATAGCTACGGCTGTAATTCAATATCCAACCACCAAGGTGGTTTCTATCAACACCTCCAGCTGCAGGGTTGTGGATATCCACTCCCGGAGTTTCTCAGACTCCGCTACCACTTTGCTTTCTTCTTTCGATTTGGCTTTGAAGGAAATCAACTCCGAATCGGATCGATAGGGTATCTTTAATTCACCGCGCGGATTGGGCCGTAGAAACAATACTAAATGATCTGCAAAGGTGCTGGCTCTAGTGAGTGTCTTGAGCAATAAGCTAAAGTGTCAATGAGAATGCGATGCACCCCACGTCTGCCCTGCCTAGGCTTCCAGCAACCAAGGAAAATAGGAACTAATCCCTTTTTTTGCGTCTGTATCTCTCCTGCGAACGTACCTATTTCTCATAGGTGAATGCTATGCCTCGTCCGCCGTATGCAGAGACCAGCTGCCTCTTGTCCCGCCTCACATATGTTGCGTTTACTTGCGATATGAGGTCAACCCAATCCATAATGATTCACTGACCCCACTTCTGTGATTGGGGGACTCTAATATATGAATTAGAGATGAATCTGATCGAGTCGACTCGTTATTTCCGCCGTCGCCCGAAATCCACCCTCAAGACAACCAACGACAATGTCCGACAGCCTTGGATCAACCAAAGCGAGATCGCTCGAGGCAATAGCGACCCATACATTTTTAGTAACCACCGGGCGACTAGTTAGCTTCTCGCTCTCCCCTCTGTAGCGTTCTGGAAGGCCCCCGTTTCCTTCTCCAAGGCCAAATGCTCGGTCCCCAAAAAGCCCACAAATCCTCAGCGGTGACTCAATACTAGTGGGGTCCGTGCGCTCAATAAAGGGTGTCCATAGGAAAAGCTCCAAGAGCGTCACCCCAAGACTATAGATGTCGTGTGTGACCTCGAACTCGACATCCGGATAGCGTCCAGGCCCTCCTTGTCGGTCCGGATGCTGGTAGATGGCGCGTTGCCAGGACTGATCCCCGCCTAGCTGGCTTGTTGCCCCGTTTATATCGCGGACATATGTCCAGTCCTGGAGGTAAATATCTTCCGGTTTGTTTGCGGTGGCCGTGTTGCTGGTGAGGAGGATTGCTCTTGGTCTGATGCCCTTGTGTACGAGGCCAAGGCTGTGGACTTGGGCAACAGCGCGAGAAATCTTTTGGGCCAGGGCTATCCTATATTTAAGCAGCAGGAGGGGCTCAGTGCTGATTCGATAAGATAACGAGGATGTTGACCCCGCGGGAATTTCCAGGACGAGTTGGAAGAAGGGCCGGTGTGGTGGGTCTGATTCGTTATAGGGCGGCTGTCTATACCCTAGGCATTTCAAGATGCCCTCATGAGTACCTCCCATCAGATTATTGCAGAGAAAACGGGTGTCGTTCTCGCGGTATTTCCTCTCCAGTACAAACCTCCCCTTGACCCTGCCAGAACTTGATTGGTAGTTTCCATCTGCAACCCATATATCAGATAGGGGAAGGTAGTCACCCGGCTGGTGCTCTGGGGTCTCGTGAATTAATTTGAGGAATTCGGGACGGAGGAAACTTGCAGCAGGGCCGGTTTGCAGTTCGTGTAATTGGGAGCAAATCTTATCGAGCTGGTCGAGATCGCTCTTAAACCGGATGTATTTTCGATTGAGCTGATGCTCCCCCCACAAAACATACTTAGCCCGACTAGTCCGAATATCGACCTGGACTTTGCCCAGATTCTTGTTGGCTGCTTCCAGTGACTTCATGGAGTGATCCAGGCAGGATTCTAGTCTCTGCTGGAATGCAGCCGGTATTGCGCAATTTCGAGAAGCTTGCTGCAGGGCTTGGAGACGATACCATAGTATGCCCTGAGAGATGTCCACGCCAAGTTGTCGGTATCTTTTACCGATTAGTCAGATATCGCTCAATGAAAGGGTTCAAGGTGAACTTGCCTGTCGAGTGTTTTATCGATATGGTGGAATGAATCCACTCTGCCCGCGATATACGCACCACCACGTATCAGCGCGTCGATAACCCCAGGTACGGCTAGTGCAACCCCTACTACCCCTAAGGTGGCTCCCACTTCCATCTCATGCAGTTTCAGGTACTTTCGAAAGTTAAGAGTTGTGTTGTTTGATGAGCAATGAATCCGAGTTCAACGGGGCTGGCAGGAGAATGAGGCTGATCACTCGGATCGGCGCCAAGGATCAGGTAGCAAACACATGCATGGGAATTGGCCTTGGCATAAAAACAAACATGCAAGTTACAATAATATGATCCAAATATATTATATATATCTCAATAAATATATCATTTATATGTATACTGGATCTCTTAAAAAAACTCTAAGGACTTGTTATTATATTCTTACTTTTAGAAATCTTAATTTTTACACTCACTTAGATGTTTTTTGTATGCCAAGGCCAATTCCTTTGCATGCATTTTGAAGACGCTAGATTGACGTGGCTGTGTTCGTGCCCAAATTCAGCTCTTGGTCGTCCGCCCCCCCCGCCGGACAATTTAGGAGAAATGGACGGCCTCAATGAAAAGATAAACCCACGCAATGGACCCTTTGCCGATAAGGTCACAACATAGCTGGCGCGAATATTCTGGACCAGAAACGCTTACACCCTCCCCACATGGCCAAGCGAGTAGTATCCGACTAGTGAGCAAGGTGTCGAGGTTCTTCCAACCAGAGGACAAAATATATGTCTGCAAGGTAATCCCTTGCGGCAATGAAAGAAATGCTAAATATATGCGAAGAGAGTACGAAATATTGCGGCAGTTAAACCACCCCAATATCATCGGGTACGAGGACTTTCAATACCAGCAGTTCAATGCATTTCTCTACCTTGAGTATTGTTTTGAGGGGGACCTAGCCGCCTTTCTTCCGTCGCATGGTCGCTCGACCAGGAGGTTAACACTGAACCAAGCGGTTTATGTCATCCAGCAGATTAGTTCTGCGTTGGTGTATCTGCATTTTGGCCTGTTGATTGATGTTGACGCCAATGGTACACTGGGTGACCCTGAATTCGTGGACGCAAGGAATGACCTGGGTTCCGGGAAATGCCACGTTATCGTGCATCGGGATGTCAAACCCCAGAATGGTGAAAACCCCCAAAATACCGATTTTTGTTCCTACAGCTAATGGGAGCAGTATTCGTGTGCTTTATGGTCGCTGGTTACATGAAAGTCAAGCTGGGAGACTTTGGCCTCGCAAGGTCCTGGGAGGAAGGGGCATCGATGTCATATGTTGGAACTCGAGCTTACCTTGCCCCTGTACGTGATGCCTTATGGGAAAGGGTCCCCAATCTGTACTGCTAACAGCATGGTTAGGAGTGCAGACGAGTCAAGAATCGTATTCAACAAACTCCGAAGTCGGATATTTGGGCCTTCGGAAGTATGAACAATGCACGCTATAGTGTCTTGCTTAAAGTCAAGCTAACATCGGGGTAGAAACAATGCTCGAGTTAACCACACACTTGGAGAATAATGTTAAACTTATCGAAATACTCGAAAGTTGTCTCAACGAAGATCCCGAACGCCGTCCATCTAGTCTCCAGCTTTTGGAAAGGACTTCCAAGGAACTGATAGATGCAACATCACTCCCATTGATCCATCGATCCATCCTAAAGGAAAGGGATCTTGAATACGTTGATATGGACCTCATCAGCCGTTTCCTGGATGCTGGACTCGAGCTGTCCTCTACAGCTTCCAATGGTGAAACATCTCTTCATCTTGTGGTAAACCTGCGAGGATATGGAGCAAAGACCCGCGAAGAGCTGTTGTGCCTATTCCTACAACGGGGCACGGACAAAGATTCACAGGACGCGAATGGGTACACTCCCCTGGCACTAGCCGCACGCGATGGGGACGAAGGATTGGTTCAACTACTTTTGGACCGGGGTAGCAACCCAAACATTCCCAATAAAGACGGGAAAATTCCACTGCAATTAGCGGCACTAAACGGACATGAGACGATTTCCAAGGCCCTATTAGATGCTTGTCCCTTCCCGTCGCCAGGGGCACTATATAAGGATGAGTTCGAGGTATTATCACTCCTCCTAAATGGTGATATTAATCCCGCAATCCGTGGCACCAACGGTAGGGGATTGCTAGCACAAGCTGCCCTCAAGGGATATGCGGCAGTGGTGGGACTTCTAATCGCAAAGGATGACGTGGAACCAGATGTTCGAGATAAACTTGGGCAAACTTCCCTGTCCTTGGCCGCATTAAATGGACATCTAGGGGTCACCTCTCTCCTTCTAGGAACGGCTAGTGTCCACGCGGACTCTAGAGACGACGAAGGAATGACACCTCTAATGCTATCAGCATTAAGTGGGCATAAGGATATTGTTAAGTTACTACTCCAGTCTGGGCGTGCTAACCCAAATGCCAAGGACAAACGTGGAAGAACTGCGCTGTCTTTGGCTTCAGAACCACAGTTGCTGGCAGTATCATCTGTGCATGAGGATATTGTCATGCTGCTAAAGGGTTATAAAGATGTTGATGAAATCCCTGTTCACAATAACTAAATAAAACCGCTTGTTGCAACGGTATAATAGAACCCTGCAAAATTTAAACCTTTATTGTTAAATTATAGTAAGATTAATCCTTATACACCCAGCTAAGATAGGAACTTGGAAAATGCAAGTGCAGAAGCTTCTTGCCTCATCTGTTGCCACCAGGACCTTAGTAGCACACAAGTATTTGAGATTGGCCTGGGTGATAGCACACACAAAAATTCTGTCAGGCCGGATGTTCTCTGTGTTGGCCAGTGACGTAGGGCAAGGGATTTATGTTTCAGACATCTATATAGATATTCAAAAAAATATATTTGCCGGGTTACTATGAAAGGCCTAGGAATGCTATTGGAAAACAAAAACACAATTAATTATGCGCCAATTTTAGTATTCCAACAGTTATGATATCTGATGTCAAAGTTCACGGTGTCAAAAAGCTTTTACCCAACTCCTGTGGAAGGTTTGTTCCATATTTATACAATTTATATTTTTTCAAGGCTGTTTATTTCACCTCAAGTTAACGAGTCATATATCTTACTCTGATAGGTGTAATCAGGGCAAGACCATATCAAATTTTCAGATTTAAGAAGGGTTCAAACAGAAATAACCTCATTGGAATCGGTTCAGGGGTGCTGGCGTGGGGAGTTCCTTCCCTGCACAGCCTTGTGAGGCTATCACGAGCCCCGCGTGACGTGTCACCAAACACCAAACCGACTCGGAGGAATCTCGCTCCTGTTAGCCAGCATCTCAATATCCGATCCTTCTAACTCGTTTTCCTATCGGGGGTAAGCTTATTCCCTCGCATCGATCTTGCTTTGAGAAAGCACCAACCCGTCAGACTCAATCAAATGGCTTCGAACGAGGTGGGGTTTGCTTTCCAGGCTGACGTGGTAAACGCAGCCTCATTGACTCACCTAATCACCGGTCACATTCTCAAAGCATTAAGCGATGGAGGAGTTGACCTCTACGCCATCGCTGCATCCGTGTGGTTGTTGAAGCAAACTCCCGTGCAAAGCTCGCTGGCAACTACAGTCCATCCACACTTAACGGCCAAAAAAGGCAGAAATGGCTTTTTGGCAAAGGCGCTTAGCATTAGCTGGGGGCTCTGCGACGTCGCCGTGGAAATGTCGAGGACAAAGGCAGGTACGAATGCGCTGCTGCTCATTGGCGCGCTGTCAACGGGCACATCGTACTACGCCGCTGCTCAATGTCTTTACGAGCTACTTTCCACTGCTGGATGCGAGGCCGACCAGCTGCCCAATTTTGATGTCTTGAAACCGATGATCGCCTACTTGGCGCCTCTTGTTCACGACTTGGGGTTCTCGAAAGTTCTAGGACATGTCACAACTAGTGCATCGCATATCGCCCTGCGCGCCTGGAATCATACTCCGCCAGGTCTGACAGCGATGGGAGAAGCTCCTATATTGGCCAGTGCTATTAAACAACTTAGCTTCACGTCTGGAAAGAATGAGACGGCTTACTTGATAGTCAAACAAAGAGGTGCCTGGTTGGCCACTTTCGCTAGTTACATTCTGGGGATGTCTGTCGAACTTCTTCACGACGATATCACGCTGTGGGCAAGTGGTGGGATGAGTGGCAAGGTTATTCTTCAACTTGGGAATAGGTCATCCGAAAAGGTAGTGCTGCAAAATTCTGCAACTCCGGATACTGCGCTCATTGCTGTGCCGTTGGCTCCTGCTGGCTGTGCCCCCGTCATCGTGGATTATGATCTGTCAGAGACGTTGGAACTCGAACTAGCATACTACCCCCTTCTCGGGCAACGCTAATAACGGCTATACATCAGGCTATTGCCAACCTTTCACTCTGCTTATTGCAAAACCTGCGTATGAAGACCACGGCATCTTTCACCACGACTCATCGGCTTAACGGTGGCTTTTGTTCAACCCCGGCTCTTATTGAAACCCTTTCTGGTCTGGGATTGGACCAGGCCTCCTTGACGTCCAGGGGTTGGGCTATCATGGAGGGCCCTGACTGGACAAGGTCTCCAACAGAGATGAATGGGTTGGCTTATCTACCAGAGTCGGCAGTGGACGGCCTTAGAAATATCTGTCACATACATCAGCACGGCAATAGCAAATTAGGAAGATGCATTTGTTACCACGTGGGGCGGATCGTACACGCGTTCTCATCCAGTGCGCTGGCCCTTATGCAATGCCGATACAAGAGCGCACAAATTCGCGTTCGAGCGGATGTCATTAGTGGAAGAGTGAATACTTCATGGAGCCGCGGCTATCTGCTTGAAAACGGTAAGGTTGCCCTTGCCTTGGACAGCCACCAGCTCTTCTACCATCTCGCCCAATTGATTCAGGGAAGTGGGCCTGAATCTATTGACGGAAACCTTAGCACTTCAGGCGGGCCCAATAGGAAGGTTCTCGGTATCTCCACAGGCTGCTACATCATCTACTATACCTGCATTCTCGATATGGACTGCTACGATGAATCTGGACGCTTCATCACGATTTCGCCAGGCCGGGCAAGTGTCAGCGGAGCCCTCCGATCTACCATCAATGAAGTACCACCGCAATGGAACGAAGGACCCTGGCTCGACAATATTGTAGCCGAAGCCGAGACCGAAATCACGACGTTGGCTCCCGGAACTTTCATCCAGCCCCATTATCGACCAGGGAAAGTAAGAGCCTTCATGGATGCGCATCTTACCGAGCACGATATCGTCATCATCACATCACTCGGGCTAGATCTCTCTAGTGCTGAACAGGTTCTCCTCACCCGGTGCCTACACACTTTGCTTGCTGTTGTCCTTGTTCCGCCACGGTGTGACCATTCCGTCGATGCACCATTCCAAATCAACGACTCGCTGCACTTCTTCTTATCCCCATTCCATTCCATTTTAGTGCTCCAGAATACTACCCGGGCGTTGAAATGGCCAGGAGCGATGATTGCTGCGCTGAAGGGGAACAAGATAGAGCACATTTTGCACTGCACTGGTGACTATGGAAGGATAGCGTTGCAAGCCGTGTCTTGCCTTCAATGCACGATCAATTCAACTCTCTCAAGTCTTAGTCCCTACACCAATTTAGTAATCATGGGGGGCTGACGGCATATATGAAACTCGAGTCCAACGGCTTAGATATATGTGCCCCCTTTGGGCGCTTTCATTTTCGTGTTCTGCATATAACACTCATAAAATACCCGAGTGAGGTTACTACGAAAGGGATAACGTGGTCATGAGGTGGCAACAGAGGAGCGTTTCAAGCACATATACCCAAATAAAATATTCCACAATAATAGGCAAATATACAGTGTTCTACAATCATACATTGAGCCATGAAATAGAGCAACCTGCTTTGTCTCAAATATACTAAGAGCGAGGTCTTGAGCCTCTATTTCTTGAAACTATTAAAGATCTATCGAAATAATTTCGGCCTTTACAAGGCATGGAATGGTTACGGGTATATCCCAATATTGTTTTACCTTCTTGAGCGCGAGCACTCGATCCTCGACAAGTCTATCTAGTACATCTTGAAGCTGGGCTTCATATCTTGATAAGCAAATCATCCTAGGTTCAGGTGCAGGTAAATCCTTCAGCCTTGTCTAGTTGCTGGGCTTGATTGGTCTGGATACGAGCGCCCATCCTTGCACAGCCTCGGAGGAAAGAGACTGAAGAATCGGCAACCATCATAAAAACCTCTCGAGGGGAAAGGCCGGAGTCGTTGCTGTGCCGCATCAACCCCAGGCACGAGGGCCAGCGGAGCAACAGACCAGCAGAACCAGAATTGGCCTCCTCTCCCTGTGAATCAGATGATAATCATGTGGACTCTGCTGAACCTAACACTACCTCTTCGGACTTGAAGCATGGTGCCCCAAAGACGGTGGACTCGAAGGGGCTGTTTGTGGATGGAGACCTCTGTGATATCATTCAGGGTCATTTCAGGTGGAGACTACAGAAGGAGTGTGAGATCTACTCATTGGGCTTGATTCCGAAGGGATCATGGCGGATTATATTCACAAACTATGTGGGCGACATGAAGGATCTGTTGACTATGTGTGATCCACCAATCTCTCTGAAGTGAGTTTACAATGGCGTGAGGAGCGAGGATGTTCCATCACACGTGTGTGAGGCGCTGACCACTCTATACGAGCTCCCCAGGCGAAGAGAGGTCACCGAAAGTATTATTGCCATACTTGACTTGTCCCAGCAGGAAATACTCAATTCCCGGGGGCTCACAGACACGGAAGTCCAGGCCATTCCAATAAAGGCGCTGATGAGATCTACCAATGCTGTTCCAACCGGTAAAGACTATCTGGCCGCGCCCGTCAGTGTTCTGAAGGATATTCTGCGTAGGGCCGGGCATCCGTCGGACAAAAGCTATCTCACATCGTCCCGGTTGAGATGGGACAGAGGCTCCTCGTTATTATGGGAGCCTTGCGACACACCAAATTCAAGCCACTGTGGTGGCATGCGCCTGCAGGAAATCGTCAGCCCAAGCCTAATTTCGAGCGTGGTTTCCCCAACCGTAGTTCCCCCCGGTGATCTCAAAGAAGGCGGTGCCGTCATTATCGGCAAATCATCCAGACGTGCGCAGCGTCTTACAAATGCTGAGAAACTCACATCAGGTCAGACAGGAGATACACAAGAACACAAGATTCCCTCCACAGTCAAAAGCTGCAACGACGGTGAGGACCGATGTCCCAATAACGAACCACCTGTTGCCAATGAAACAAACCCCGGGGGTCCTAATACGAGCGCTTCCCCTGGTCTCCTCAATATCCCGCCGACCAAGAACAATCAACCCTCGAACCGTCACTCGCCCGACCTTCCATCCAGCGGTAACGAGCCTGTTCATGTGTACAATGGAGGGGCCTCTGAGATGAATGGTCGAGGGAAATGCTCGACACTAGGGGACGTCATAATCGAAGATAGGGCTAGTAGTGGCTCACCTGCAAATCACCTTCGAAAACTTGGCTATCTGAAACTATGGAGGGTCAGTTTTCGAAAGAAGGTTGCATAGCGCGAGAAAGGTCGGTGGGAACGAAATACTTTTGCCAGAGCATTTTCGCGGGAAAGGGTTCTTTGATATGAGGTAGGAGCGAGCAGACAGCAGAAATTTGGGAAAAAAGGGAAAGGGAAAGGGTAATGGAATGCAACTGCAATGCTCCTTCCCCCTACCTACCAAAATACCGGGTCCCAGTTCGGTTAAGATGTCTTAAGTGTCGATATTTAAGCACCCCAGGAGATGGAAAAAATAAAGTTACAAGGTCTAATACACCATGGAAACTCCATGTTCACCTCTTCGGCCCAGGGGACACAATATGTTCAATTCGCCCGATCCTGTGGCCGTTCCAAATACATCAATGAAATCATATCCGGCCACACACTCACTTCCTGAAAAACCTTGAACCCATTCCGCTCCAAAACCTTCATACTTCCCACATTAGCCGATTTACATCCTGCATAAAACCTCTCCACCCTCTCCACCCTCTCCGACTTCGACCGTCGAGGCAACTTCCACCACGCATTCATCAAACCCCCCACCGCTTCCGTAGCATACCCCCTCCCCCAAAAGTCCGGATGAACAGCATATCCCAGAGAAGGTGAAGGAAGTAGAGAGTGAACACCAACATTTCCCACAATTCGTTGGGGATCCTTTTTCTCAAGAATGACAAACATGAACTGCCGACCCACCGCTCCAGACGCGTCGGGAGTCGTGAAGATCTTCCCCGCCATCCATTCTTTCGTGACGCTGATGTCCAAATCTGGTGGTGGGGGTGGGCTGTATCTATATGGGATTCAATATTTTGGGTTCAAAAAAAAAGAAACAAAAATTAGACGAAAAAATTGATATACGTACAACCATTTCATCACATCGCGTTGGCGTCGGTACTGGAAAATACCCTTAGCGTCTTCGTCATTTCCCACGCGTAGAGGGCGCAAAATAAGGCGTTCGGTTTCAATTGGGTCGATTTGGGCGGGTATCACCACCGAAGGCTCCTGGTTGGGAAACCAGGACATGAAAGGGAGGGATATTGGTGCCCTACGCGCACTGTCGAGGTGATTGACGTTGCGATATCGTGTGCGATGAAAACTTTGTGAAGGTTATGCTAGGTTAATGCTTAGATTTGTCAGCGGGTTTTTGGTGCATAACCGACGAGCCACCAATCTTTATCAGCATAACCAACAACGCATGATGAAATTGCTCTCTTTAAATAATAAAGCCTCGGGTCCCTGGCTGGTTCATTACGGAGAGGATAAAACAAAAAGCGGGTGAGTCTTGTTTCCAACCCCCTAAAGAACGCCCGAATACGATTCTATATATATCTATGGTCGGGAGGTTTTCGGATGTACACACCATGACTCGACCAGCCTTCATAATTCGACTCTCCCATGATGACCTGGAAGTATTATCGCATATTAATCACTCAACAAGAATCCTCGATTTCAATCAGCCTAGACCAGGCCAGCGTGTTGGCAACCTACCATCTGATGACCCCCCTGGCTGGGTTTCGAGCCAAGTGCAGGATTCACGCGAAAGGCTGAGACTTGAAATCCGAACATCGTATTGGTTCCATCTCTGCACGTCGACGAGGCTGAGAAACTTCTCACTTCGTCATCGCAAGGCTTTTTCTCCCGACATGTGTTGTCCTCGTGCGGGGTTTATTTAACTCATCTTTCTTTTCTCGTCCCGTCTCCTCTGCGCTGACCTCAGTCAATCTCAACTGAGTGGATACATACCCCATCATGTCGGTCTACGACCTCTATTTTATGTTTGGAAAGCCGGGGACTTATTTCCTTCAGCACACCAACGGCATCTACAGGTAAGCGTCTCGACAGCCGTAAGCATAAACAACTAGACTGATGCGCTGAAAAAAAAAAGCCAGAATATGCCAAGTCTGTATCACGACTGGGAAAAAGCCTATCCTATTCGACGCATAAAACATCTCGCCTGCGACGCAAATGATAATATTTGGATGAATTGGATCGTGAGTGGCAATGGGGAAAATCGGTGTACGTACTTTCTCAAAATAAGACCGGGAAGTATAATAAAACCTAGCATGAAATAAGACTAATGATGAGTGCTTTCACTGGTAGGGGGACACTCCGACCTCGGAAAAATAACTTCCTCTCTTCCCGAGTTTTTGGACGACCAGGATAAAGTTAATTGTCTCATGAGCTTTGGAACGCAGACTGAGCAATACGTGGCGATCAACAACAAAGCAAACCGGTGGCAGTACCGGGACGTCGGCGACGATCTCATCGACATCCTGAAAAACGATAGTAGGACGATTAAATACTGTTCTATTGGTATCGATAAAGCACATTTTACCCTTTTTGCGAACGGCGAGGCTCGTTGGGCGATAGACACGAGTTATCCGGATCTTTGTGCTATAGTAACTGGTTTGGGGTGTGGAGATATAGTGGTAGGTAGCTCTTTTTTTCTTTCCTTCACTCTCTTCTTGTTCCTCCCCCCCCGGACCATGTACCAGTATTTGATGCTGAGACTGATATAATCCGAGCGTCTAAAAGTTCGCCGCGCTCAACCCATACCGAAAAAACGAGTTCTTCGTGGCCCTCGCCGACGGGATCGTGCATATCCGGGCGAGTGCTTTGGCGGAGAAACATATCCTCAACATACTCAAGGAGTATCCAAGCTTGACCGTTATCTCGAGTTCATTGGTCAAGGCGGGCCAGTCAGTGACAACAAAGAAGCCGCTTTTCGGATCGAAATCGAGGGCCTTCACGAGGATGCTTGCGGAAAGTGTGGTTGGTGGGGTTGTAACTACGGCAATAACGGCGGCGTTTGCCTGCACGGTGATGTGAATACTACTAGTATATATTCTAAGGCACAGGGGACCTGTATATTATGGTCCTGGTATTTATGAAGGGATAAGGTTTGAAGAAAACCAATCTATTCCGGCATCGTGCCTCAGTGTTCGGGATTAAGAGATGGTTTATTTTATTGCCCTGGCTCTCGCTTTGGTGTTTCTTTTCCCTTAGAAAGTTATACTAATTCCAAGAAACCTGGAAGCATCTCGGCCTTTCTACCTTGGCTGATGGTAGCGCGGTAAATATAAGCCTCAGCATGACTACACGCACCCCTCGATATTCAACAGTCTATCACCCTCCGTTTGACCAAACATCGAAACTCCTGCTTAACGAACCACGCAGTACTAGTCCTCCAGGGCCTATCTGGATGCTCTAGCTCGAATTCAAACCTCCTCAGAAGTTGAGGAACAACCTTCGACATTTCCAACAAGCTGATATTCTTCCCAATACACGTTCTTGCTCCAGCCCCGAACTATATCCCCAACGAGCCGGTGAATTAGCCACAACCCCCCAATAAGTAGGGAACAGACTTACGGTGAGAAAGCTATTTTCCATAGCCGATACCGTCTCCTTATCGCTTAGCCATCTTTCCGGTTTGAAGGAAGTCGGATTGGGACCGAATATATTTTCATTTAGATGGAGGACCCATGTGTTTACGCCAACGGTTGTCTATTCCCGAGATTAGCTACTGCGATGGTAGATAGGTAGTTGAGGAGCTTTGAATATATACCCCTTCTGGAAATAATCTGTTGGCCAACGTACACCCTCCTTTGGGCACGACGCGAAGGAGAGGATAGCCTGTTGCTGGATGAAGCCGGAGAGCCTCCTTGATACAGGCCTGAAGGAAGACCATTTGATGTGCTTCGCTGTATGTGATCGGTTCAGTGATAGCCTTGCCTGACATAGTAGTATCGACCTCGCTTTTTAGTTTTTGCATTACCTCGGGGTTCTTTAGGAGGTAATAAAATATAGCACTTAGTGAAATAGCTGTAGTGTCGGATCCGGCAGCGATATTTGCCCCGAGAGAGTTGAAAAGATCTGTACTGTTGAGTTTCCCTTGATTTAGCCGAGAGAGGAGCTGTGAGAGGAAGTCTGGCCCTGGTTTTTCGGGTGGGCTGGTGGTGTTTCGTTTAGCCTTGATTTTCCCAATGATGTATCTCGATACTATATCAAATGGGATAGGAATTCTGAGGGCGCTTGCCACTTTCGATAGTGTCCAGTGCAGCTCAGCGAAGATTCCCAGACGTGCCCCGTAGACCATACTGTCATGGATGGCGCCTAGGATACCGTTCCAGTCTGAGCCAGCTTGCAGGAATCCGAAAGATTCTCCGACCTAATCAAGTGATAATTAGCTCAACAAGCAATTCCAAGAATAAACGGAAGCTACCGTAATTTCCCCAATGACATCAAAGGCGTAAAATTGCATCCAAGCCGGGAACTCAAAGGCCATTCCTGTCGTCGCAAACTTGTCCAACTCCTCACACAGCCGCTCGTTAATCTTATCGATTCCCGCCTCATAACCCACAAGTGCGGTCATCGAATACAGTGAGGCCACCTTCTTCCTCTTTCCCGCATGTCGCATTTGATCTAGTTCCGAGAAGAGATCGGCATGGACTTTATCTGGGTTCCCGAAGGCATAGTAGAACGGTGCCTTGGAGAACGGAGAGCCGGCACCGTACACTGCGCGAATGATGGCGGGATCGCCGATGCTATATGATGAAGGGGAGATACGAACAATCGGCCCTGTAATCCATCCTATTAGTTAAAATTTATCAGGAATGGATGGGGACAAGAGAAGGCTTGCCATAGCGGTTGTGCAGGTCAATGTTGGTCTTTTCAAAGGTCCCTCTGCATACCTCGATGAGCTCCCAGAGTCGGGTGAATCGAGCGAGGAATGGGCCTGGGATATCTCGGAGGGGGTCGAAGAAGATCTGATAAACTATGCGAAATAGAAAGTGGGAGACGACGGCCCCGATGATATAGAGCACGATGTACATGGTGCGTTCTTACCCTTCCATACTCTCTTGGTACTCTGTGAAGGGATGTCCTTCCGAGCTGAAGTATAATAGGGGTGCAGCACATACTTGCAGACCTTTTCAACTGTTTCCCGGGATGGTTTCCCTCCTGGCTGGGATCGCCGCTTTGTCGGGTCCCCACAAAATGCATAAAGTCAACTGGTTCGATATTCACTAGGATATTACTTTATATGCTATTCACTATACATATTCTTCTAGTTAACCCCGCATTTAGTGTGACTCGGCCTAACCGAATCAATATTTCTCCACTTTCTCGGCATTTTTCCCAGCAATTTCCCCCCCTTAACTTGGCCGTGTTTCCGCCTTCGCCGTCTTTCTTCGCGGGGAATTCCCGACAGAATGGATAGCACTTTGAGGTCGTCCCTGCCGCTATCACCAGCATCAACATCTACAAGTCAAAAGTTGAGTCGGGATTTGAAATGCAGCTCATGCGAAAAGACCTTTAGACGTCGCGAGCACCTGGAGCGCCATACGCAGAGCCATGCTGGCCTCAAGTGGTTCAAGTGCCACTTATGTCCGAAGACATTCTCTCGAAGGTGCGGCACAACACCCATCACAAGGGAATATTCTAACAAAGTACAATACGCAGAGACTCTCTTCAACGGCACCTCCGGGTTCATGGCTCCCATGCTGTTCAGTCTTTGAAATCTGGCAGGGCTGCTCATGCCTGCCATGCCTGCGCTAGGGAAAAGAGACGTTGCAATGGGGAGCTTCCCTGTTCCCGCTGCATTGAGAAAAAACGTTGTTGCAGTTATGAATCTGCACCTTCGCCGACCCGATTCTTAGGAGACTCCTCCGCCCAACGTCTCCCTTTTTCCTCCAGAAATTTCCACAACGACCAAGCCAACACCTCGAGCCCCGGGGAGACTCCAGAATTACCTTTGAGTAGCACTCAGAATATCTCGGCAACGGATGTGCCTCCTTTGCCCGAAATTTCACCCCCTCTGGACGAGTCAATGACATGTTCCCCCCTCTCACCCAATGAAAGCCACCACCCTACGTTTTTCCCTGCTCCGGCCTCAGATCAGGAGCTCCTGTGGGACGACCATAGCCAGCTCTGCGATTTGTCAAATTCTCTTCCTGATCTTGCATCTCTGCTCCCGTGGATGCACCAAAACGAGGATTATATTTGTCCCGCACTCAATCTACTATCACCAGGCGCCTACGATCAGGAAGCGTCTTCATCCGCAACCGATACCAACAACCCCTCTATGCTGTCGACACCGCTGGATCCGTCAACTGTGTACGATCCCGCACCGGGCCCTGCCGACCGTCCGATCGATCGCCAGCGACCGTTACCATCGTTTCCACCGACGCAGCTTTCGGACCACGACATACTGGCCGCGGAAAACTTTGCTCATGTTAGCCCCATTACGGATCATATATATTACCAAATATGTTCCTTTCATAAGCAGCAACGGGAACCTGGTTGCGGCGGGTACGCATTCCCGGAAAAGGCGGTTTTCAACACCTTCATTCAATTATATTTTGAGTATTTCGATCCCCAGATGCCGTTCTTGCATCGCTCACTCGTGGAACGGGAGGATGCACATTGGATTCTGGTGCTTGCTGTGGCCACTACTGGCAGCCAATACACATCAATCCCCAGCAAAGCACAGTACATTATTGGGTTATTGGAGCTCCTACGAAGAGCGCTTCCCACTGACGTATGTTGAGTGACCCCGCAAGTTTACTCTATGATACTCACATTAAATTAGGCCATCACGGCTATGAAATATGACATCACGATGCTGGCTCAATCTGGTCTTTTATGCTGCGTTTGCTTGATGTTCAGCGGTTTTCGGGACTATGTTCTGATCCTGCAACCGCAACGTGCCTGGTTGGCGACATTGATCCGGCCATTCATGAGCACATCCTGTCATACTGTATCGTCCATTTCTCCACAACGTAATGATGTGGACGAAGGACGAGGCGACTGGCAGGAGTGGATTCGTGCTGAAGAGCGGAGGCGGCTGGTTCACTGTACTTGGAGTATGCAAATTCCTTCTGTCTGTGGAGCTCTTGAGTCCTTACTAGAATTTAACCTACCTTCTAGTGTTTGATTGCATACTTTTTATTTTGCTGGACATGCAGCCAGTGCTCCGGGTCGACGACTATGATCTGGGGTTACCCCAGGATGATGCGCTGTGGAGAGCGAAACAACCCGGGGAGTGGGAGGCTCACTATTTAATGCAATCCGGTATGGCTTATTTCCTACTTGAAGATGGCTTGGGTCTAACCTTCAGCAGCAAGCAAATTTTCCAAGATAAGCCTGAACACCTCGTTCACCAAGTTCTGCTTGTCGGAGGTTGATCCGCTTCAGCTTCCACAGCGCATCAATCTGCTTCTCATCGTGACATTTTGGGTTGAAGAACGCAAGGCCTTGAGGGGCCACAGAGCCTTATCGACCCTGCACGGCAAGTCGAAACACCAGGAATCGCCTTCAGATCGTGGACTCGATGCCAGATTCTCCGAGCTCCAACCTGTGAGATCATCGGACACGCCTAGACCCAACACCATATTCTACAACATCCTCTTCATTCTCAGGCAAATCCCGCTGGATATTCTATACACGTACTCTGGGTGGCACAGCTCACCAGATGAAATAAAGAAAGCCAGGGACTTTTCTTCCCGCTGGATGCGTGCCAACCGTTCCCATGCACGTCAATGCCTCATTCTCGCAACAGCAACTTTCAACCAAATCCGCGGCGCTGCCTCGGCGACGTACTACCATCCATTCTTCCTCCTGATCTCAGCACAATTCATCCTGATATACATCCAAGAAGTCCACATTCCGCATTTCTCAGAGTATCAACAAGGTTTCTCACAGGCCCTTCATCAAGTGCCCTTACTCAGGGCCAATCGTATCGGAGCGAGTGAAGAGTCCCTCGTATCTAGCTGGGTTGCCGGAGACACCGATATTGATATCTTTCTCACTGGTGTCGGGCGGTTATCTGAGCCCCGAGCGCCCGTGTGCCTTCTCAGGGAGCTTCGGCGATTATATGACTCGGAGGCCGTGCCGGGATGGCCAACGTTGCGCCGTGGGATTTCAGTCAATGTGGAAGAAAGTGTCAATGGCACGCCCCTAACCAACCCTCCTTACTCTGTCGCTGTAGAAGCTGAGGTTGGGAGTATACCTGGTGCACAGAATAACCCTATATAACAATGTATAGTCGGGTGTTAGTGAGGGGAAAAAATTTGTACTGCCTCCCTGTAGTGGAATCCATAATATAACTACTTTCGGACACTTGCGCGTTTAACGCGCTATAGGAGGGATTTACCGTACCACCCCATGCAGCTGCACATGAAAAACACGAATGTAAGAATTATGAGAGTGCTTATTGTGGGAAAGTCCTTCATAACCCCTCCCAGGAATCTCCCTGCCTCAGCCGTCGGGTCCCCGCAATGTAGTGTCGGGTCCCCACAGCCAGGGGGCTGGTCCATTGCAACTCAAGAAACACCAATGTCGACAAGAATAAAATACCATTATAACGGTCTCCCGGGCAAAGTGGTTCTAACACCAGAAGTCACGGACGTGGAGGCTCCCCAAAGATGCCCCCCTTCAAAGTAATCATTGTCGGAGGCGGCCTAGCCGGCTGTCTCCTCGCGAACGGTCTTCAGAACAACGGGGTCGCAGTGACAGTCTACGAGCGGGACACGCCAGATGCAAAGAGAGAAGGCTACCAGATCCGTCTCGGGGAGTCTGCTTTGACTGGATTCCGAGCTTGTCTTTCGCATGAACATATGGCGAGAATTATGGACAAGTTCGGCCAGTCTTCCGGGTCTACGTCCACCGCACCAAGTCTCTTTAACTCCCGGTTTGAGCGGGTTCTTGACTTGAGCAGTTTGCCCTCTTACTCGAGGTCTTGGGCTATTAATCGGGTTGTTTTGCGGGAGATTTTGTCTGAGCCGTTGGAGGGGGCAGGGGTGATGCGGTACGGGAAGAGGTTTACGCATTACCAGATTGACAAGGATGAGGGAGGGTGTGAGAGAGTATCTGTTTACTTTAGTGATGGGTCGGTGGATGTATGTGATCTTCTTGTGGGTGCTGATGGGAGTGGTTCGACGGTAAGTAGAGAAACTGATATCCATCGTCGGCTTAGATTGCCAATTGTGCGCAGGTCAACAAGGCCGTTGGGCTGGACAATATCGTTTCTATTAACACTCGCTGGGCATTCCTAGCTAAGGGAAGTGTCCCTATGAGTCGCCTCCACGAACTGCCACCACAGCTTCAAACGGGTCCTCTGATTGTATTCTCCGGCCAACGAACATTTTACTATGCACGTAAGTTCACCGTGACATCCCACATTTCCTCCAAAGTTGACCTGGGTAGTATATCTCCCACCAAAGAATGATGGCAGAACGAACGATGGCACAAAGCTCGAGTATGATGAGGAGGCAGCTTCATTTTACTGGGGCCTCTCCCTTCCGCGGAGCTCTTCAAAGGATGGGAATGGATCTGATATAACCGACAACTTGCAATTCTGCCTCGACTCTATCAAGGACTGGGCACCTGAATAGTAAGGCCCTCGAGACGACAAAATTGCCCAGTTGACCCCACCTGACTAGAATTTCTAGCCATCGATTACTCCTATCCGGTGCCGACCAAGAAACAACGCCTGACGTCCACCGAGTCGCCCTAAGAGCAAGCAAAAAGCCCCCCAAGAACTGGCGAGAACGGTGGCTGCGCCAGGCCCACCCAACAAAAGGCCACCCACGCGTGTGGTTGATCGGTGACGCAATTCATCCTATGCAGCCAAATCGGCGAGTTAACTCTCCTCGTATAGTTTCCACCGTGAGCAGTACTAACCCCACACAGTGGCATGGGTGGTAACCAGGCACTGCATGACTGCGCAGACATCCTACCGCAATTGCTCTCATTGAGTAAGTCAGCAGCGGCGGGTCCTCTCTCAACCAGCCAGATTCAGACGGGTTGTCGGGATTACGAAGGGCCAATGTTCGATAGGGCATTTGCATGGGTTTCTAAAAGTGGAGGCACGGCTGCTACAGTAGGCTATACTTGCTTTGTGGTAAATGAGATACTAACGTGTGCTTTGCAGAACCTCAACCTCGATGGGTTCCTTGGGACGCTCGTCTGGGCCGTTGGAAAACTGGTTGTACCTGTACTCGCACTTTCCCACTGGGTTTCTCACAGGACGGCATGAAAATAACCGTAGATTCAGTAATTGCTGGTCTTGCCCTCAAACTGGATCCATTCAAGGGTCACGGCGGTGGTGGTGGAGACGGAGACCCGGGCTAGTGCAGTCGATCTGATGCGAGGCTCCCTGATAGAGATACATCCAAGTAAAGAATTCACTTATATTTTCGTGACATGAATGCGATTTTACTTCTCTTCTCCTCAAGCTGTAGATTTGATATAGAACGGATATCTTCTTCGGGCGCTACGTATCAACCCACGCCCCAGTTCACCGAAAGCCGGTGCCGCACGAGACGGAAGAAAGACATGGTGGCGGGGCCCCGTATGTTTGCTTTTATTGAGCAAGGCATTCCCGGTGAGGGGTATTATATACTCTCACTTGACCTTTCTCCTGAGTACCGCTTCCTGCGATGTATGATTCCTTATCTGTACCCCTAAAGTATCAAGGATATAAAAGAACAGATGGCAGGCGTTACATTGGAGTGGTTTGGTGAGTCAACCAAACACCCTAAACCATACCATCCCTCTACTTAAGGCTGACCTTGGCTATTCCCAGGCGCAACCACCTATCGACTACGCGCGCACGGATTGACGATCTTTCTCGATACATGGCTGGAGCGCCCGTCGCTGTTACCCAAGTATATATCAATCGACGACGTAACAGAGGCAGATTACATCTTCATCTCCCACGCCCATTTCGACCAGTACGTTCATTAGTCTTCTGCATCTCCCACTCGTCTCTATTAAAATGAAGCTAAAGGAAATAGTCTTCCCGGAGCAGACCGAATAGCCGTCAAGACAGGAGCAACAGTGATTGCGAACGGCGAGGCGATCCACCAATTACGCCTCGCCCAAGTACCCGAACACCAACTCCTCCCTGTGGCCGGAGGGGAGCGAATCGCACTGTTCACAAGAGACATCCGTGAGGCCGCGTTTGCAGGAACCATTCCATTGGCCGAGGGTCCCCCAGGTGCATCACCGCGACCTCACCACACTCTAGCCACCTGCTCCGTCCACGTCTGGCCTTCCTTACACTGCTTGATGCCAGGGAGTCACGCCGACCTTCCCGATATAATGGACACCGGCACAGTTTACACCGGCGAAGCCCATCCATACGTCTGCACACTGGATATCACCCACGGAATGCAACACGGGCTCCTGAAGCTCGACGAACTAGTTCCCAAGGACGCAAGAGACGACGGAATGCAGTCATTCATCGAGTATATTGCCGAACGCAAGAGGAATGTGTTTTCAGCGTATGATGGCGGACAATTAGCTTTCAACCTCTTACTTCCTGAGAAGACTATATTTTGGAGCGCTCACCTGGGTGCATATGATTCCATTCTGAGTAACCTGGAGCCAAAACCGGATGTTGCGATTCTTGCTATTGCGGGGAGAGCGAATCTGAACGGGCGGCCGTATGATGGATCAGCTGCTCAATTTGCGATGGAGCAGATTCGATGGCTTGATGAGCCAAAGTATGTAATTTGGTGCTTGCATGACGAAAGGTGAGATACATTCTGTTCTGTTTTGGGGGTAGGTGTGAGGTCTAATTTGGGTGGATTAGTGTATTGAAACCCTGGCGGTGTGATACAACGGCGGCGACGAATCTGGTGCAGAGTTCCACCTCATCCAAGGTCTTGAGACTTGAACCCGGCAGGCTCACTGCTCTCGACATTTAGAAAACATTGGTAGCTCATCTGTTGCGTTTGCTGCTTATACAGCCGTGTCCCCGAGAGAAATTCAGGGATTTACGATTGTAACAAGTACTCTCGAATCACCCCTTGATATAATATTATCGCCAGCATGAGCTGCACATGCCCAGTAGCCTCGCCAAACGGAGTCATTTGGCAGTGGGAATGTGATTTAGAACTCGTACCCTCGGTTTCGCTCCTACTGCGAAGGAGAAAAATGAAGTACTACGTATGTGACAGCCAGCGAGAATGGCATCTCACCCGCACTTTCAAAATGAGACCATTTCACGGTGAAGTAGGGATATTTAAGCACAGTTCTCTGTGCGAACTTAAATCATTGGTATGCATTATATTATTCCCGCAAGCAGTCCATGGATAACAGTCAGCTCCCTAAACATGATATGTAAGTGTTAAAATTGAAGATTGAACACGTTGGCACTGTTTTCATGGCAAATGCATGACCAGCCCGTGCAGTGCAGACAATGGGATTGTTCTAATAATTGCTCGAATCCTAAAGATTTATTATTTCGGCACTGATAAGATGCCTCACCAATGCCGTGTGCCCCACACGGGCGGCATGGTGCAGACTCAGTTCCATGTCTCCGACTGTGGTAGTAGCATCTGTAATCAATAACCTGGCTGTCTCGAAATTCCCATATTTGGCGGCTTGAGGGACGGAGGTGGCGGGTTTGTATCGCAGCGATGATCTGGTGTTCTGACATGTTACCAGTGATACAATGGCCTGACCCGTGGCCAGGAGAATCTTCACCATTTTCACTGATTTGATCGCATCTTGTAAGAGTGTACGGCCGCCGGGGTCTGGTAAATTCAAATCCAAGCATCCCGTGTTCACTAGTAACCTGAGGATAGCAGGGTCCTAGCGGACGATGGCCCACTGAACAGTTGCATTGCACCAGAGGGCTCCAGTTCGGCCAGTGATTCCATGCAGGTGCAGCTTCAGCATATCTGCACGGTCGTCCCTCGCAATGCATCGGGAGCCTTCCCCAATTCGTTGCTATCGGCGATTGACTTGGGCAGGCTCCACCCGGTATTTTAACACCGTCGAATTCTAACCGTTTAATTAAACGGTAGATGAACCCGATTTTATGCCAGCCTTGCCGCAGTGGTGGAATCGCACCTGGAGAGGTGCTTAAAGCTCTTATGATGATTTCCGAGTCCCAATCAACAGCCAGATTGCACAAGGACCTCAAGTCCCAATCCGTCATTATCTCCTTACTGGAGATGTCTACCCAAGTCAAGGAAAAAAGTGCTTCCGCTATTTGCCAGGAATCCTTCCTAATCGCCTCCCTGAGGGTATTCTGCCATTCATCCGGATCGCCTGGCTGTAAACACCCTGCTTCCAACAACATTACAACAACACGTTCTGTCCCGTAGGATAATGCCCCACGTAGCGCACTGATGCCGTGATGATCTCGAGCGCTTAGATCAGTCGAACACTTGGCTAGCAGAAGAGCAACTATTGCTTCGTCCCCACGGCATGCCGCTGGTATCAATGGTGAATTTCCTTCCACGCCCAACGTATGATCTTCACTTTCAAGAAAAAACTTAACCATTTCTACGGCCCCACTTCGAGAAGCCCACCAGAGCGACGAACACAAGTTACTATCCAGTGCATTTAACTGAGCCGGATCACGATTCAGTATCAGTCGCGCAATGGTGGTATCTCCACCTTCAGCCGCCAGAGAAAGGAGAGTGCGCCCATCCGGATAACACCGGTTGATATCAACCTGACCTTTCTCAAGAATAAACTTGAACAATGACAGGGACCCATATTTCGCGGCAAGAGACAAGCTCGAGTATCCCGGATCGTTTGTATCATCGAGACGGATGTGTCCGGCCTCAAGGAACCGTCTAAAAACTGGCATACTGTCGCCCTGGAAAATTAGGTCCAAAGGCGTAACCTCGGGCGCAATGCAACCTAGAGCCGTGGTGACATTCATCTTCTTGCCCAGGAACATATCCAGAATATCACAATTGCCATTCAAGACGGCTTCTCGGAGTGGTTTACCCCTTTCTATATCAATACCCGATCGATTCAGCAGAATCTCGACAACGCCCTTCCGCCCTTTTCGAGCTGCCACCGCCAGAGGTGTGCTACCGGTGGTATCTTCTTGGTTCAATAGCAGCGCAGTCTCACTTGAGAGCAAGATCTCCATAATATGCTCATTGCCTGTTTGGGCAGCGAGATGCAGGAGAGTCTCGCCGAGCGGCGTGAGGCAGAATGGATCTGCTTTTGACTCTAACAGCAGACTTATCAGTTCGCCATGCCCCATCCGGACTGCTTGATGCAGTGCAGTTCCAGTATACTGGCGTCTTATACTTTCAAGCTCGTCTTCTTCAGTTCGTGGTTGGTATTTGGGGTAGCCCGGTATTTGTGTCCTTGTGTCAGTTCTTTCCTGTATCCTCTTGATCTGTTCAAGTTGCATATGCCTTGTTACATCGCCGTCGTACGCTCTATCAACATCCGCACCGTGAAAAATAAGGAGCTGGGCGGCTTCGACATGCCCACCCTTGGCAGCTCGATGCAAGGCGGTACCACCGTAGTCATCCTCCGAATCGCGCAGTGCTCCACGCTGTAACAGTAGGGCTACGACCGCGGCATGCCCATTTGTTGCAGCACAGTGCAGGGCCGTACCACCATAACGGGCTCGATGATCAATATTCGCCCCGCTGTCGAGTAGGAGTCTTACTGCACGCCCGCTGTTGCCTGCAGCAGCGCGATGTAGCGCCGTCCACCCGTTTTTGTCCTCCTGGTCGATGTCCGCACCTCCATCGAGGATGGCTCCAGCAAGCTCACTTAGATTAAATATAGCTGCGATTTGAAGGCCTGTGACTTTTGTATCTGCATAGTCCACGTTCGACGTTCCCGACACATATTGTGGTCTATCGAGCCCCATCAGCGTTCAAGAAACAACAATATCACGACTGATGGGTTTTTTTTCATACCCTTCGTCTGCCCTCCGCCCCGCGAACCCACCTACCAGTTGCATTAGCTGAGCAAGGACTTCCAATTTAGGTGAGCTTTCAAGAAGCGCAAGCGAGGGTTCCTTGTATGTAAGGAAATCGCTGGTAACCGCGTGTTCTCCCCAGAACTGTGCAGCATATTGGCCGAAAGGATAGGCCCTAATAGCATCCTCCATCTTTTTAACATTTTCAAAGGGCCCATGCGCAAAAGCATCTAGTGACAGGTATCGCAGACACGTCTGAGTCGTATGGGCTTCAGCACCAGGAAACAAATCGTCTTTAAGGTTCCAGAGATACTCTTGGGCAGTATAGTGAACCAGGCGGATAATCTCAGTCCCCCCGTCTACAGTGACTATACCCGCACATACCGATACCATGTCATGGACATCTTCAATATCTCCCGGGTCAACACAAGAAGTGGAAGTACCGACTGCAAGTGCGTGTTGCAACTCTCTCGTTGTGAGGGGACGCTTGGCGTGAACGAGCCAACAAAGAACACGTAAAGCAAGATCCTTGAAACCCGCTCTCTGATCTCGAATTCGATCGATTGCTTCCTGGTACGCCATAGCTAGTGCATTTTCGCCATCTGGGAGTTTGCCCAGTGTCTTCATGATCGCATTTCTGCTTGTTTTGTCCCGGAGATTATCCAAGAGCAGCTTCGCTAGGAGGAACCTGACAAGGAATATCAAACATGAGTTACCAATTGAACTCATGTTGCATTATACAATAATTCCATGTAACTGGTTACTTCTGGTGCTACTTACATTCCATCTGCGGCCTTCATGATGTTTTGTTTGATACGCTGCTGCAACTCGGCATCGTGCCGCACAGTAGCCGAGAGCTGCAAGATATGAGAATCGAGATATGAGTTCAAGTCATCTGTATTTGCGCGAATTTCCGCTCTTCCGGCACCATCGAAATAACGCTCGATATGCTTGCTGTATCTGGATGTTACCAGTATGTGAGCCGATGTTGTTTGCTGGAGACCAAGAAGTGTGGTTAAGAACGGCCCGTAATCGCCTTGGGGGGAGTGGCATTCATCTACAGCGTCTACAACAATGTAGACCGTGAAGAATGCGGAGATAACAGCCTGGAGGGCTTCAATGACTACTTGTAGAGATGGCAAGGCTTTGCGAATCGCAAAAGTGCGGTAGAGTTTAACAACTACTTCGGGAAGGGGTGACTTAGTCTGTGCCAGCTGCTTCAACAAACTCAGCATGAGTTGGGGAGATGTTTGGTTTTGTTTTAGTTTTGCATTGCAGAACAGGTAAGCGATACCGACGCCAGGATTGCTTCCGTTGCTGGTAATTAAATGGTCTACTACGGTGGCCATTAGGATAGTTTTGCCGGCACCTGGTATCCCAGTGCAATAAAGAGTCTGTTCGGAAGTCCGCCGCCACGCCTGAAACACATGACTTTCCAGAAACCACTTCCCAGTTCCTGGCTGTCGAAGAGTCAGCAAGTCATGGAGGTGGGACGCGAAATTGGTGGTGGTAAGCCAGTCGAGAATCATTTGGCGTTCTTTAACCATCTGGTCATTCGATTCAACCGGCAACGTTGTCGGATCTCTAAATCATATTAGCTTGAAGGGTAAAACGGAAAGTATGAACTCCTCCATTATGTACTTAGTTTCCAAGCGGGGGATATGAAAGAGGAGCTGACGAGCATAAGCCGCTGCCGCTGCCGCTGCATATCCATGCCATTCATTATTCTTGTGTGAGTCGCAGTAATCGGATATTCCGCGAATAACAAGACAGTTTGACCCAGCAAGAGCTCCTGCTGCTTCCATCTCGAAGCAAAGGATGTCGTACTGTTCTGCAAGCTGATCCCGCAGGACCCCATTCTTGATGACAAGCTCACCAGAGGCGATCGTTCCGCGATGAACGACAATCATAGGCTCATTCTCATCCTCCGTCTCGGGGAAATCGAATGTTTCTCGGGGAACCCTCCTAACTGGGTCACATCCACACGCAATACATGATTTCTTCGGGTCCAAATGGATATAACTGGTCTCGTAGAGATGATCCCTCGCGGACCCGGGGAAGGCGTATCTCTTCAGTTTCTTCAGGGTCGTGTCGAATCTTTTAAGATGCTGTGCAACAGGGTCCTTCCGCATACGTGCACTTTTCGCCGCCAAATCCCCCGCTGCATTAAGCAGCAGGCGCGGAGGCGCGGCAAGTGCACCCGTACATCGAAAATGGCCAACCTGCGCTTTCCCATGATCGTATTGGACCGCTCCCGAGTGACCATTCATCGGTTTGCTCACAACGACATCCCCAAGCCGGATAACCCCGTTGTCGGTTGTCGAAGGTACCCCGCCTCCAATCCCGACCAGCAAAATATATTGCACATTAGGGAAAGTGTTTCGCATCTGCGTTGCGACCGTCGCAGCAGTATTATTTCCCATTACAGGGAGACTCGCGACCACGATATTATGACCAGCAATGGTTCCCAGGCCATAAATGTTCTCGTCTGCGCCCGGTCGCTCACCTAGAGGGGCATGCTCTTCGTCAAGCATTACCAGAGCGGCGGTATATTCAATCTCGAGCGGCGATATCCATCCGATAGTGTAGGCCTCTCTAGGCAGCACCTTACTACCCATTTTCGCCCGCGTGGATGGTTGTCCATGGAGAGGTGAAAGTGAGGCTGCTCAGCAGGACGAGAGGGGTCGTGTCAAAACACCGCCTCAGCCTGATTTTGTCGCGCTCGGCTTAGCCACCACGCTAAGCAGTCAAGCCGCTCGAGTCTTCTCCTTCTGCTGTCATTGTGGGCTCTGGTGAATAAGGCTGACCTTGGCGACTGCAGGCTGATTCCAAATGAGACTCGTCGCGTGCAACATTCTGCCATCATTTATGTACATTAACTTCTTGATTTGTCACGGTATATTACGCACATAACGAGCATATTCACTCACTTCCCTGCTGAATAATTTCAATCAGCGCAATACTTTAACATATAGTTAACACTTGTCGGCCTGTGATATTACTGAAATCGCATCTTATATAACCAGCTAAGATTAACTATTTGGGCTGTCGATGGCTCTTTTGGCATAATGGTTATTTTGGCCATTATTTTGGTCAACAGCCTTTTACTCGACGGGTAGGTATTATTATTAAAGTGAGGCAAAAAATATATAAATATGCAACAGTCTTCATTCACTCCCATGTGGTCACCCATCCATCATTAGAGTACCCACAGACCAGAATGTGATTTAGCCAGTATCTTAATTGAGTGGATGCCTTTAAACCAACGACATTGGTCATTGTCCAGGGTATCTGGAAGCGCTTGAGACGGCTCTCGCGTCGCCCGATGACGGTCGCGTGTCACCCGGCGATCCCTCCAGTGGGCGCTCCGGGGCTCCATACGAAGGGCAAACACAGCCCACCAGAAAGTCCGGAGGAACTACAATCAAGAAGACATTTAACGGAGAAACAGGGGTCTACACCCTCGGATTGGGCGACAAGCGAAAATATGTATATACACTCAATTTTCACCTCTGTCGCTCTCACAGGTCTTCCCGAAATAGGACTCAAGTATTTAAAAACCCCTGTACCGATTGTACAGGAATTGACCCAACTGAAAACTTCCACCTATCCACACGACCTGGAGAAGAAGCGGTTTCTCATTACCCAGGACGGAGTCCATATGATAAAGGGCAGTGAAGGCAAACACAAAAGTAACCACGAAGCCCTCCGCGTAGCGCCGTTTCGCGCTTATCTGGGTGGCGGGGGTATGAGGGCGTTCTGGGTCTTCACTTTTCATGTTGTTGTATAGCACTGGGTACTACATTGGATATTAACTGAATGTGTGGTGACCTTCAGATTAGGTGTTACTTACTCTGTCCGACGGGTCTTTCTTTGCTTGAATGGGCTCCGAGCGAATAGCTCATGTACGGGGGCTAAGGGATATGGGTATGGTCTAAGACGGAAGGTAATGGCTAGGTGGGTTGTGGGTGGAATATATAGCCTGATCCCCCTCTCGAGGGGTTGATCATTACTATATCTCCTACCAATCCGTGTGATCGTCCCCTTTCACCTTTCGCCCCCATCTCCCATTTGGGTATGACGACGGCACCTCGAGATGGACCCTGTGAGGCTGTGTCTGTGCCCAGGCGCTTATTTCGCCATGGCTGGTTGGTGAAGCTTCCCGCGGATCATCCTCCCGCTTAATCTCCCGCAGTCCTCTGGCCTGTGAGACATTGTTGGCCCCCACTCCCCCCACTTGGGTGCTCTTATTACCCAGTCATACGTACCAGCCTCAGGGCTACATTCACGATGGACCCTTTGAGTGAGGTTCGTGCAGGTGGAAGGGCAGTCAAGCTCCACAAACAAAGTTAACCTGGTGACATGAGATATGGAAACTCATCCGGGGAACAGGAGTATATCAGACGGATTAATATTAAAGTCTGCCAACAAACTAAAATGAATTAAAAGTTTTAAGCTATCGCATTGAATCTGTTATACTACCTCGAAATCAACCGTCCCAAACCCCTCAAACGTACAAGACCACTGCCCCATCTCCATGGGTATCGCCTCCAAACAGCTCCCCGGCATAATGACCTGCCCGGATAAGAACTCAATATCATACTCTGCCAACCGATTCACCAACCACGCAATCGCCGAAATCGGATTTCCCAGAACATTCTTCGTATTCCCCTCCATCAGCTCCTTGCCATTATGCTTCAAAATCCCACGGGTATTGCTCAATGTAAGCTCCGTAAGCTTCCTCGGCGTCCCACCAAGTATAATCGCCCCCGTTGATCCATTATCAGCCAATGTATCGGGGAGATCAATCGCCCAGTTTTTCACGCGCGAATCAATGATCTCGATAGCGGGGATAACGTAGTCGGTTGCATTAATCACGTCCGCAACTGTGATATTGGGTCCTTTCAGCGGTCCCTTTAGCACAAATGCAGGCTCTAGTTCGACGAATGGCTTGATGAAACTATCAAGGCGGATGCTGGTGCCTTCGTATATGAATGAGCTGGCATGCAAGAAGCCGTAATCGGGGTGGTCGAGGCCGAAGGCGGTTTGCATTACTTTGGCGATGTTGCCGAGTTTGTAGCCGACTAGGCGGTCGCCGTTTTCGATGGCGTGCTTGGAGTTGATTTCTTGGATGCGGAATCCGTCGTCGGCGTTGATGCCGGGCCAAGTCTTTGTGGGGGGGTCGATGGGTTTTGCGTCGGCGCGGGCTGTGCGCAGGGCCGCGGCGATGTCGTTGAGGTTGAAGGCGGACATTTTGGAGAGGACAGAGAGGGAGGAGGCAATGAAAATGATGGATTATTATTGCTTGACAGGAGGATTTTGGTATGAGGATGAGGTTATTTATAATCTACTCTAGTTCATAGGTCGCCTCGAAGCCGTTGACCTCGGGGGAGGACCCCGAGTTGTGGTCATTGTATTCACACGCTTCTGGGGTCTCTATACTACCACTACCCCTCCAGATATCCGACCCGATAACTGTAATCACTCGTTTAGGGACTGTTCTAGACCCTATGATAAACTTCGGATGAACCCGAGACCCTCACACAATCCCGAGGGTGATATCAAGACAGCCGCCAAGGTATCCGCCACAACGCACCTGTCTTAGATCGGGTGCATCCGAGACCCGAACCGGTCCGTTTACTATCCTATCTTGCAGATTTCACCCCAGAGCCGATCCGCTTGAGTATGGAGTATGGGGATCGGAAAAGCCGACCCCGGAAAGCATCGTCCAGACCATCTATGGCACAAGAGATCACGCGGTATCGAAAATTGGGGCCCTGTGGATATAGGATCCAACCTTTGAGTTATATAAACATATCAAGAGGCATTAAGTTCAACTTCAATTAAGTTCAAGACTCATTAAAGAAACAAACACTCTCTCCTCCAGACTCTAGACTGAATCTATACGCAGCAAAAATGGCCCCCTCAGCGACCTTCCTCGATGTCGACCCTCCCACCGTCATCGGCCCAGCCACAAAGAAGGCCACCCGTCCCTCCAGTGAGCTCCCCCAATCCCTAATCCAAGGCGCAAAGATCACAAACCCCGAGCCCTTCGACCCCGCTAAGCACCTAAACTTCCAACCCCCAAAATCAATCCTCACAATGGAGCAAATCGGGCTCAAGGGCCACGGCATCTCCCCCCACGCCGCAACCGAGCCATTCCCCCTTTTCACCCAAGAGGCCATCGCCCAAATGCGCGCAGAGATCTTCTCCGAGAAAGTCCTTGCCGAGTGCCAGTACTCCTCTACTTTTAACAAGCATATGGTGAGGGGTATGGGGGCAGCGTACGTACCCTTGCATACTCCAATAGCCACAAAAGCAACATTAACTTACTAAATACAGTCGCGCCCCCTTCACGTACGCCGCCTGGAAATCCCCCGAAGTCCTCGCCCGCATCTCCGAAGTAGCAGGCATCGACCTCGTCCCGTCGATCGACTTCGAGATCGCAAACATCAACATCTCGATCCGGGACGAGAAGGTCAACGTGGAACAAACCATTAACCTCGTGTCAGACAATGAGCTCCCCGCCGTCGCGTGGCATTACGACAGCTTTCCGTTTGTGTGCGTGACCATGCTCTCTGATTGCACGGGCATGGTGGGCGGGGAGACGGCGCTCAGGATGCCCAGTGGGGAGATTATGAAGGTTCGGGGACCTGCCATGGTATGTCGCCCCTCCCTATCTAACAATCTAACTTTACCTCACCGGCTAATCTGTCTTGTTGTGAATTGCAGGGAACAGCCGTGGTCATGCAAGGACGATACATCGAGCACCAAGCCTTGAAGGCACTAGGTGGTCGTGAACGGATCAGTATGGTTACTTGCTTCAGACCCAAGTCACCATTGGTTAAGGATGAGACGGTTCTGGTTGGAGTGCGCGGGATCAGTAACATTGATGAACTGTATAGCCAGTACAGTGAGTACAGGCTGGAGATTTTGGAGGAACGGATTCGACACCAGATGAAGAGGGAGAGGGAGCGGGTGGTGGCGCAGAGGCCGTTTGATATTCCGGATATGAAACGGTTTCTTACGAACCAGAAGATGTTTATTGAGTCAATGTTGACGGAGATTCAGGATGTGGAATAGGGGTGCTGCTTACGGGGGGGTGAAAGTTACGATTATGAGGAATGGTTGGATTGGTTGGTTGGTAGTATATATTATTGAGGTGCTTTCTTTGGTTTACTTGCGCTTTTCTAGCTGGAGTGGTTTGTGTGTTATGATAATATTCAATTGTCGGAGATTAGAGAATGAAAAAATCATATGGAGCATTCTATCATAATAATACCTCGTTTGAACTGTTCAGCGATCTCATCATTCTGCGCATTTTTAGTTTCCCGGAACTACCCGATAGCCGTTTTTCTATGCCACCAACAGGAGATGCACAACCCCGTAGCAAAACACAATACAAGACACCATTCTGAACTCTATAAACCACAACAGAGAAAATACCGCATGTACATCAACATCGGAATGCAGGAAGAACAAAGCAAGATCGTCAATAATAATAATAACCGAAGTCCACCCGACAGTCTCGGGTTCCCTCCCGATCACCAAACCCACGGCTTCATTTCCCTCGGGATCCCCAAACCTTACGGCTTCATTCGCTCGGCCAACTTCCGCACCGCCTATCGTCCAGTAGATCCACAATTTACACTCAACCTAACCCAATTCTACAGGCCAGCGAGTCCAATTTGCCAAGGGAGAGTTTGCGGGGACCCCAGGAATTTGACTTTTCCCAGTATTAACTTTCGTCACTGCGGCCGTTCTGGGTATTAACCTTCGCCACTACCTCTGTACCTGATGCCCATAGTCTCCTGGTATAATACGGAGCGTCTTCACCTGCAGGAGTCTCACTCTCCAGCAAGATTATCCCAAGATGGCCACCCCCAAAGAAGACTCCGCGAATTCTCTAAACATGGCCACCCCTGCCGGCAAAGAAGACACCAATTCAATCCCCCCCCAACAAATCGAATACCTCCACGATGAGGTCTTTGGCGATATCACAGAGGGTGGTCCTAACTTTCGCAATGTGCGTATAAACAAACACTCTCCTTTTCTGACGGCAAGCTAACTAATTGACTAGGTCGGGTTCCTGGGAACCGTCATCCTCATGATGAAAACCCAGATTGGATTAGGCGTGCTGGCGATCCCCTCTGCCCTGGACGTCCTGGGCATGGTGCCCGGGATCATCTGCATGATTATTATTGCCGCTATCACCACTTGGTCTGCATACATCGTTGGCAATTTCAAGCTTCGGCATCGCGAGGTGTACAGCATTGACGATGCGGGTGGGATTATATTTGGGCTGCCGGGGAGGGTTGCTCTCTCGGCTGCGTTCTGTCTTTGTACATTCTTCCCCAAACATGCCCCTACTTTGGGGAAAGAAGGAGGCTAATGGCAGCAGATTATATCTTCAATAGCGGTTCGGCAATTCTTGGGCTTTCGATCGGGTTGAATGCGGTTTCAACGCATGCTACCTGCACTGCGGTTTTTGCGGCTGTTGCTGCCATTCTCGGGTTTGCGTTTAGTAGTATTCGGACGTTGGGGAAGATTACCTGGCTTGCGTGGATCGGTTTGCCATGTATCCTCACCGCTGGTACGTTATTCACTCTTTCGGGGTCCATGGATCAGTATTAACAATATCTAGTGATCGTTGTCACAATTGCAGTCGGCATACAAGATCGCCCAGCCGCCGCACCAACAGACACCCCCTGGGTCCCCGATTGGAAAGTCGTAGGCCATCCCAATTTCGCACAGGGAATCGCAGCAGTTTCAAACCTCCTCTTCGCCTTCTCCGGAACACCAGGTGAGTTAACCCCCCTTCCACTTCCTCAAGGATTGTCGAGTACTAATCCTCGTACCAGGCTTCTTCTCAATCGTATCCGAAATGCGCAATCCCCGCCAGTACACCGCCGCCGTCCTCACCTGCCAAGCCGGCGTCACAGCGGTCTACATGATCATCGGCTGCGTAATCTACTACTACTGCGGTACCTACGTCTCCTCCCCAGCCCTCGGTTCAGCAGGCGGGGTCATAAAACTCATCAGCTACGGGTTCGCCCTGCCTGGGCTCCTCGTCACCATGACCATCGTCACACACGTATGCCTTCTCCCTTCCTTCCCTCCCTTTTCCAAGTAACCATAGAAACGCTAACATAAAATTTGATGGGAGAAGATCCCCGCAAAATTCATCTTCGTCCACGCCCTCCGCGGCTCCAAACACCTAAGCAGCAACACCCCCACGCACTGGATTGCCTGGTTAAGTTGTACGGCGGGCATAACGGTGATCGCGTGGATAATCGCCAGCACGATACCCGTTTTCGATGCGCTGGTTAGTCTTATCGGGGCGTTATTGGGGCCCATGATGTGTATTCAGCCGTTTGGGGCGATGTGGCTGTATGATAACTGGGGGAGGGAGAAAAGAGGAAAGCGGTGGATGTTCATGGTGGTTTGGAGTGGAATGGTGATTATTGTGGGCACGTTCATGATGGTTGCGGGCACTTATGGGTCTGTCAAGGGGATTATGGATAGTTATGCGGCGAGTGGGGGGTCGAGGGCGTTTTCTTGTAAGGATAATTCGGGCTCTGTCTAAGCTGGGCTTTGGTTCGGAGAGGGGGGGTTGCTCTTTTGGGGGTGATAGGTATTGAGAGGAGAGAGGGAGAGACATACGCTAGGATATATGGAATTAGAATGCTCTGGAAAGCATCACAATACTACCATCGGAAGATAGCTATACGCATTGAAAATAAGGAGACTCAGGGGTTATCCAAACCGTACCTCCCTATGTCCCAGTGACTCGCAAATTACTGCTCAATCGAGAAAAGAAAACCCAGCCACCACTCTGAACATATGCTTCCGGTCTCACCCGCCTCCGTCCTCATAATATCAGGGCATGAATGCCGACCTGTTCGGAATGGGATAAATTACCCCTGCGAGGTAATGACATGCGTCTTTCGGCTGGGAAGCCGATCTGATCTGGATACGGGCTGACTCCGGTTACATCGTCATCACCCGAAAGCAGGACCCGTTAGGTCAGGGGTATGCAGCTACAATCTTAGTGCCGAGTCTCGGATAGAACTAGGAAAGTTTTCTGAATCCCAGCGACGTTAGTCTAGTTTCCCATCCCTAGTTTCCTTTGTTCAAAATTATCTTCTTGCCTATGACAAAAGAAAACTGCTTGCTTAAAATCCCCCCGTCCACTCCGGCCTTGGATCCAACACACTACTCCCCCCGGCCCCGATCTGTTCAATAATACTCGACAACTCATACGACGAGATCCCAATCTCACTCAACAATTCCACCCCATCGCCCAGATTCGGCAGCGGCGTCCCATCCCCTCCCTGCATCCCCTCTAACTCCGGGCCCAACGGCTGATGCACATGGTGGGGTATGTCCATCTCCCTCCCATCATTACTGGGGGTGGTGAGTGTCAGCGTCTGCAACCCATACCGCTCAATCCTAACCCCTAGTTCGCGAAACAAACTCTCCAAATGCCCCAGCTCCGATTTCCGCGCCCCAGCCAACTTATTCCCCTTACCCACCATCTCATCCAGAATAGCGTGCGTTTCATCACTATACCCCTGGCTCTCTATCGCGTGCGGGAAGAGCGTACTAGCCATCATGAGATGGAGGGCTGCACCGTAGCAGACCTCTAGTTCAAAGGGGAGAAACACTTCTATCATGGCCCTCCCACAGGATTATCAGCTCCAACATACCATTATAAACAGGGTACTTGGGGGGGGGCGGGGAAGAGGTGACTAACCCAACAAACTATTCTCATCACTCAGTATTTGTAGAGTCTTGTGAGCTGACTTTATCCCCGTCGAGATGAGGGTTTTGGTTGGGGCGAGGAAACTCTGCCAGTCGTCTTCGCGGCAGCCGAGGCGTTCGAGGCGTTCTTTTAGGACGGAGAGGAGGAGGGGGCGGGTTGCGACTACGACACACTACATCTCATTGTCAGTAATCGGGACAAAGTTAGTAGAATGGGGACGCACCTGGTGGTAGAGAAGAGTGATATATCTAGTCCCCTTAGGCATGGTCTCGATCGAGTTGGAGGATTTGGTATGCACGATATCTTCGATTTCTCTGGCGTAGATGGTCATCGTTTGCAGGATGGTTCGGGTCTTTTCGAGGAAGGTGCCTAGTTCGGTTTTTTCATTCTTATAAATAGCTACCTTGGGTTAGACTTGCTTGGCAGAGGAAAGGAAAGGGGGTGGTACAGGTTAATATGGATGAATAGAGATAGGATAGCTTCACGTGTAGGCTTAGGGTCGCGTCACGCCGTGAACCTGCATTAGCAGGTTTAAGCAGGGTGGTGATGTCGCTGTCTTGCGTGGTCATCGGTAGACCCAGTGAAGACGACACATGGCGGTCCATCACGTAGAGCGTCCACCAGAGATTGCGGCAGCGGGTTACCGTGTCCACACCTAGTTCATCCTCGGGGAGTTCGGTGTGTAGACCGTCGAGCTGTGCGATTCGAATGGCTTGGCCGATCTAGTACGGTTAGAAATATTGCTAGAGATTAAAAGGGAGGCATCTTACGTATACGTGTGCTGACTCGCGATGATCGATGGAGTAGAGGTACAATCCGGCTAACGCGAGAACCTCAACCGCCAGCAGACCATCTGTCCACAGGTTCGTATAATCCGGTATCAGAGCCATGGCACGTAAAAAGAATTTAGCTCCGGGTGGGTCCTTGGTATTTCGGGATCGGAGGAGGAATGCATTGCCAAAGGCAAGCACTAGGAGGAACTGCACGAACCAGAGACGGTTATCCGTGGCTTCTTGAAGTGAGTTGCCGGAATAAAACTGGTGGAGGCGGTCTGTGAAGGATTCATCGTCGAAGAATCGGTAGTGTTGGTCCAGATGGTGTTTTACCGTGTTGAGAAGGTAGAGGGCGTCATCGATCGAGGGGAGTCCACTGATGTCAATAGGTTCCTCGACCGGGGCTGGTCTCCATCGTAATGGATAGATCTCCTTGTCTAGGGAGCTTGGGAATCGGTATGGTGAGTCCAGATGTAAGTTCTCGGCCATCATGAGGGATAGTCGGGTGGTCAGCGACCATAAAGATGTTGGGGCCAGCCATGCTAGCCAAGCAGGTTAACGACATATCATTCTCTCAATTGAGGGGAACTTACTCCAGCCTCTCTTACCCTTGTAAAGACCCTTCACTGTTCTCGACGGCAGCGTAAACGGGTTCGTCCACACACTGCGCTCCTGGGCGATTGACTGATACGGGGGTAACTCCTCCTGATGGGGTCCTGTGCTCACTTCCTAAAGTCAGCCATATATCCATAACTCAAGAACACGAATGTTCTTTACCAGAACACCCCCTGTCGACCTCAACCATCGACCCAAACGCAACATCGGCTGATCGTTTCGTTCCGGACGACAGCTCCTCCTGCTGCTGCGGCGGCGGCTGCCCCCTTGCCTCCTCGAGTAGTTTTCGCAGGTATCTGTCAAACTGTCAGTTAATCGCAATATCCGTAGCACCTTATTGAAATAAGCAGACGCACCTCTCATCCACCAAAACCTTATGAGCGTCCGTAAAATGGCATTCGATTCCTCGTCTCTGGCAGTTCGCGCACGGCTGAACACCAGAACACTTGATCTTGCTCTGGCGACAAGAGATACACCTATCTCGACTTCAGTGGGGTTTCGCATTTTGGAGGTGGTTTCTCACGCGTTGGAGGTCCGTTTGGGCTTATATGGCTCGACCTGTGCCTGAGCCTGCATTATCAAAACGCGACACGCTATTTCTAGCTAGGAGGTAAGTTGCAGAAAGCAGGTTTCTGGCTTGGGGTTATCCTGGGGAAGAAGAAATGACGTTGGACAAGGAGGTGGCGGCCGGCGGAGTTCGCGGTGGTTATGACTGCGCTGTGTGTTCGGTAGGTTTAAGGAGCTCCACCGACCCCGCACATAGCAAGTAATTTTACGGAGAGTGTCCGAGTTGCCCCTTCAACTTTAGTGTGAGCTTGTTCACTTGGAATTTGGGCAATTAATTAAGAAAATGTTTAAAATGTCATTATTCTCTTAACAAATTTCTATCAAACTGCCTAGCTTCCTCTTTTTAATCAGTGCATCGTTACAAGCTGGACGAGTACACAGTATTGATCCCACCAGTCACCACCATCTTGATATTCACGTAGTCGTCAATGCCGTACTTGCTGCCCTCGCGGCCCATGCCAGAGTGCTTCACACCACCGAATCTACCAAAGTCAGTATAGGATTTTAAAAAGAGGTGCAGGAAACTCACGGTGCAGCCCAGTCGGAAATGACACCCGTATTGATAGCCACCATTCCAAACTCCAATCGCTCCGACACACGATGTGCCTTGCCCAGGTCACTGGTGATCAGGTACGACGCCAGGCCAACCTCACACTTATTAGCACGGCGGACAACCTCATCCTCGGTCGAGAACTTGGCCAGCGCCGCAATAGGCCCAAAGGTCTCCTCTGAAGTAATCTTCATCGAATCATCCACATCCCCCAGGACAGTGAGCTCATGGAAGTTCTTCCCAACAGCCGGCAGGACATTTCCACCCAGCAACACACTCGCCCCCTTTTGAACGGCATCATTCACATGCTCCTGCGTCTTACCCACCCCATTGGTGAGAGGCCCATGCGTCACCCCGGCCTCCCCCCCATTACCCACCCGACACTTCCTCACTTCCTCCACCAGCCTGCTGGCAAACCTCTCATAAATCCCCTCCTGCACATAGAATCGATTCGCACACACACACGTCTGCCCCGTCACCTTGAACTTACTCGCCATCGCACTGCTCACCGCCGTCTCCAGATCCGCATCATCAAACACAATAAACGGCGCATTCCCCCCAAGTTCCAGACTTAGCTTCTTCAACGTATCGCTCGACTGCTTCATCAACAACTTTCCTACCCTGGTTGAGCCTGTAAAGCTAATCTTCTTCACAATCTCACTCTCACACAGCGCCAACCCTAAGGCAGGGGTATTCTCCAGCGCAGTCACAATATTAATCACCCCCTTGGGCACACCCGCTCTCTCGGCAAGAACAGCAAGCACATTACTGCTAAACGGCGTCAACCCATCAGATTTAACCACAACCGTGCATCCAGCCGCCAACGCAGCAGCAATCTTCCTCGCCCCCATCGCCATCGGGAAATTCCACGGCGTAATCAGCCCACACACCCCCACCGGCTCCTTGAGCACATGTGTCCGAGCACTTGGGTTGGAGTGAGGAATCACATCGCCGTAAATGCGGGGCGCTTCCTCGGAAAACCACTCGAAGAAGCCCGCGGAGAAGAGCGCTTCCCCCTCAGCGTCGGCCTTGGATTTGCCGTTTTCAGCGGTGATGATGCGCCCGATGTCCTCTTTGTTGGCGATGATAAGATCATAAAGGCGGCGGAGGATGCGGGCGCGGGATCGGCCGGATTGGGAGCGCCAGAGGGGGAAGGCGGTTGCTGCTGCATTAATGGCGGTTTTCATGTCAGTGAGGTTGGATTCGGGACAGGTGCCGAGGAGTTCGGAGGTGGCGGGGTTGTAGACGTTGAAGGTGGTGGAGGATTGAGAAGAAACCCATTGGCCGTCGATGTAGGATTTTTCGACCAGGAGGGTGGGGTCGTTGAGGGTTGCAGCGAGAGAGGCCATCCTGAGGGTGTTTTTCGGTTGTTGTTTTGTGGGTATGAAAGGTTGGGAGAGGGAGTGAAGAGGATGGGGATGGGGATGGGAGCGGAAGGATTTGAATAAATGCAGCTCGGTCCTTGCGCTCTGGCGGTTTATAGGTAGGAGGGCTACCCCTCACGAGGGGCAACGGATGGATCCAGAAATGGCCCAAATACCTGCCGAATGCGCTCGGGTGTGGCTCCCTAGCGTGTGTTGCTTCCTTCCAATGGTTGCGCTCCCGATGAGTGCCGAGACTCGAGTCACCACGAAGAGGCGCACATGGCGAGCCGTAATTTCCTTTCCGCTCGTTAACCGTGTTTCTTTCTCTAGGAAGTTGAAAGTTGGTATTATACAAATTCCTATCATGGTTAAGCATTTACACCGAAGAATCGATCTCCGATCGGTATTCTAGGAAAGAAAAGTAATGTAAGCCCCTCGGGTGTGGAAACCGACACTTCATACAACGGTATCCTCGGGAGCCTCCATGGAGAGTGGATTCTTGGCTCCACAACTGAAGATAACACGACCTGGGGCCTATGATGTAATGGTTTGTATCCTGGATCTTCAAATTCACTATCAGAAACTTTTTCGTTGGCTAGAATCCGAAGTGCCTAAATTGTCTAGAGGGCATTGGATCGGATGAGAAGCCGATCTAAGCTCATACCCTTGGCTCGGGGCACACCCGACAGTCGAGTGGGTCTGCCATCCCCCAGACCCGATATTCCCGATGCATGCGGAGTCCCCAGTCTGTGCTTCCATTACTGAGTTAGACGGTGCCTACACGATGTCCAGTGGCAAGGGTGATATAGTATAACTTTTACGATATGAAACCAGCTTCACCACCGCATATTGTAGTCGAAACAACCTCAGTTTCGATTATTTTCGCCTGCATACTGCCTACGTATCTATCACCCAACTCCAACCTCCTTCGCTTGCACACGTTTCCCCCCATCGGATAAAATCAGTAAGGAGGCTCCTAGGGATTTAAAATGGCAGCCATGCTAGCACCCCAGATCGTCGTCTCTGCCGCAATCACCATTGCAGTCGTTGTGCCTTTCATCCCACCTGCCTTGGCCACCGCGAAAACGCGATCGAATCGATGCGGCTCAACCCCATCAATTCCGTGAGTGTGCAACACCCTCTCCCAATTTCCTTCCCCTCTGGTTCTCATGTATTTTAGCACGTATCCGACCTTGCATTTTCACATGCCGTAGAGGGACCGTCAGCATTGCATCTCACGAGCCCACGAATCAATATGAGGGGAAACTGCATACGGCTCCTCAGCAGCACAGCAATGCGGGATTTGTTTTGGAGTTTGAAATGGCTTGGGTCTGGTTATAATTGGCGATTCTTCAGCGATGACTCTTTTAATCTACTGTGGGATAGTATGCGTTTGTTTGAATCATAGTGCATTTGTTATTCGTAAACCCCTCCAACGGCGAGGATCCAATAATTAGACGACTTGATATCTCATAAAGCCGTTAAAGATGCACATTCTTTTCTACAATACCCTCATAGCCCCGCACTGCCATCCAAATCATCTAGTTTCACTCTCCTATAAACCACTCTCGACACCGGCAAGCTGGTTTCTCAATCTAAAATGGCGTGAACCAGTTGGAAATATTGTTTCCAAGCTTTGAAGGGTCCCCTCGCCCGCACAGACCATCCGACATAAGCCGGGAGAAATGGTGTGTAAAACGATCCCAAATGCCGGTCCCTGTCAACTGGAACTCATACATCTGCAATGCACCGCCCGTTCTCGGTCCCGTCACCATGCACAATGACGTGAATCTCTCTTTCCATGGGCCAGGAAGAGTCTTTTGGTTCCAACCCCGGCTCCATCCCCTATGCTGATCCTCCCCACGCTAATGCACACGCGTGCATGCACAGAATGTGATCGAGGTGCAGCATTTTCGATTCCCGCCACCTGATGAAAAATAGGCTCCTCAAAAATAGGCTCCTCTACGTGCTTGGCTACATGTCTGAGCGAGCCAGAAGAAGGTTCGGGCCATAATGACAAATACGTTTCAGGGATAGGGGGATCGATGGAGTTTGCGACACAACAGAGATAACGCACGAATCGATCAGCATACCATGTGATGACAAAGAAGAGGAGGGTTGGTAATTTTGCAAAATGATGCCGTTGTCTATTTTTTTCATACCTGATTCCGGGTATATGTGAAAACACCACCGCCGTGATGCTTCCTCCGACAACACTTCTCGAGGAAAGAGAGAAAGAGAGAAAGAGAGAAAGAAAGAAACACCATAACCGCATCCCTCTGCAATGGACTATTACGTCTACACCAGCCATCGCCAAGCCCCCCTGAACTCGATCCTGTCCGTCGTGACAGGCGTCCTCCTCGTGCTCCTATACCTCTGGCGGCGCCATGTTTCGCGCGGCGGCCTGCCCCTCCCCATCATCGGGAATGACAGTCCAGGTCTGCCACCTAACTGTGAAACATGGCGGAAAGTAACACGAGCTGTGAAAAAAACGAAAAGAACATTTCGTTTTTTTCACAGCTCTATTAATTGTCTTGTGAACATAATTCTCTTCATAACTATCCCATCTGTGCTTATCTTATCTCTATCTAGTTTTCTTCCGACCACCATGCAAGGCAACCTTTCACATCACATATGTAGGATAGATCCTCCAATAGCTTCAATCCAAAGTGGTACATCCCTGCAAACTAACAATGCTTTCGTCCTTTCGAGCGAATCAACATCACTCTCACGTCTCCCAACACTCAGAGCTTCGATCAAAAGAGGAAATTCATCATCAATGATCGATCGACAGCTCACGCCCCAAATACGAGACACACCTGTTGCCTCCCCTCCCTCCATTCACTGCCGAATAAATACCATGACAAGCCCAGCATCCCATCCAATTAACACACAGCCTGCAGGATTCCCTCTAACACTATAATAACCGAACCATCCTCTCCCACTTCCCATTCCTTCCCCTCTATCTCATCTCATTCATATTAACCAACCCTTCCTCCCTCAAATCAACCATGGGCACTCGCAACCGCAACTTTCCCACCCTCGACCCCGCCGCCGATCTCACCCACATGATCACCCCCGAAACCCAAAAAGTGCTGAACCGATACTCCCAACTCCCCCCAGAAGACCTAACCGCCCTCGTTCGATCCGTCGTAAGTTCCAGTTACCTCTCCCAGAGCACCAGACCACCCCAACCCACTAACAATCACACACACAACCCAGGCAACCAAAGCCTGGGAAATCACCCCCTACCCCTGCATCGGCTTCTTCTGGTTTCTGCGCTTCGAAGTAACCCGACTCCCGATCTACAGCGACATTCTCTCCCGAGTTAAGGGCGGAGATGTGTTCCTAGATCTAGGCTGTGGGTTCGGGCAGGATATCCGACGACTTGCATTCGATGGGGCCCCGACGGAGAACATGATCGGGTTAGAGCTGAGGCGGGAATATGTTGATTTGGGATTCGAGCTGTTCCGGGATAAAGCGCATCTGAAGGCGGAGTTTGTGGTTCAGGATTTCTTTGATGAGGGGTTGGTTGCGTTGCCGTGGGTTGGGAAGGTTAATGTTATTCATTCGGGGTATTTTATGCATATGTGGGATTGGGAGGGGCAGGTTAGGGTTGCCAAACGTATGATTGGGCTGCTGGCGCTGAAGAAGGGGGATGTGATTATGGGGATTCACTTTGGGAGTCGGGAGACGGGGGAGTGGAGGAAGAATCCGGTTGGGGGGACTAACTATTTCCATGATTCGGGGTCGTTCAGGCGGCTCTGGGATCAGGTGGCGAGGGAGACGGGGACTGAATGGGGGTTGGAGATTGCGGAGGAGGTGGATGAGTACTGTGAAAAGGTGGATAAAGATGGGTTCTATCTGTTGTGGTCTGCGACACTGGAGAAATCTACCCCCAAATGCGGCGATTGTGTTTGAAATACTGTTTTATAAAGATCTTGCTTTGGGATATTCTTCTGTATGGGTCAGAACTAGACTACAGCTTATTGCTTCAATCGTTCCGACACAGCATCGGGACCCAAATCAATAAATGCCCAAAGACTTAAGAACAAGCAGCAAAGTGGCCAATCTCTTTGATGAGAATTTGAAACAACTATATTCCATTTTCCAATATTGGGATGCATCTTCACAGCTCGATGATTTAAATCATTTTCCTCTCTAGTATGCCTCCTGGATACTAAGGGCGCCGTAAGCCGTGTCGCTACTAAAACCACCGCCATAATTAGCTTTGATATTGTGGAAGAACCTTTCCAGACATACCTACTCGTTACAGTCGCACGAGGAAAGAGGCGTAGGCTCGAGATATTTCCGAGTCAATTAAAGCTCTCCTATCCAATGTCTTGATCGAGGATAGGGCTCGCCTAACGACCCCGGCTGGGGACTCCAGGAGATCAGGTTCAGATTTGACGTATTCTGTGGCTGACCTCAACCAAAACAACACCATAACCGCTTTCCCTTTCTCTTCTTACCGTGAGACACTGAAGGGACTGGGCTCTGTGATGGCACCGGGCTTTTCACCGGAACTGGGGCATTTTTAGGGGGGCGGCCTTTCATGGAGACCGATATTTTTGGTGTTGCGCTCGGCGTGGAATTTGAAAGCACCCAATCGGCCTCCTCAGGAGAGCAACAGTTCACGATTGTCTCCCTAGCACGCTTCTGCGTACTGAACGGAACGACATCGAGTTCTGCACCGCTTGCCACGAGGATCTTTAATATCTCCAACACTCCACATTTATCCGGAGAGAAGCCCCCCGTTTGTAATTTGCCCACAAATCGCGCGAAAATCGAGTCTGCGCCCGACACGATAAAATTCGGCGAAGCCCCTTGTGAAGTCAGGTACTCCACCAGTCCGGCGGACAGTCGATGGCCGCGAACCGGACTGAACAAACAATGCGCCAATATAAGGCTTAGGACCGGGATGCGCTTGTGTTCCGAGGCAAATGGGGAACATTGAGGAGTGCTCCCGAGACGCTCGGAGATCTGCTTCTTCACGAAAGATGCCAAACCAAACTCAGTAGCTTGACATAGGCCGAGGAGTTCACCCGCGTCCTGGCGTCCGTCCAACAGAACCTGGGACATTCTATTCCTGGGCTCCATGAATATGTCGGATAGAAATTGATATACTGTCGGGTCGTTTTCAGCATCCATTGTGGCTAACCGAATAAAATCGGAGAGAATCCTCCGGTACACGCCCATAAGAGCAGGCTCCCAGGTGCATTCAAGAATGCGGTACGCCGCGCGACAAGCGACGAACTCCGTTTTTGGTTGGCCCTCCATGCTCTTCCCGATGTGTGCCCGCACGTCATTATTCTCCAGAAGAAAATCCCGCACTGTCCGGTGCAGGAATTCGACGCAGGGAAACTCAAAGTCGCACCTCGTCTGCTTTAGCTCACCTCCTCCGAGCTGGAGAAGGCCTCGAGACCTCCCATCCAACCGGCGTTTCATAGCACCCAAAAGGCCAATAAATTCACTCTGCCTGGGTATCACACCCTGGCGAAAAAAGCGAGGATCCTCGTCAATGTTGTCCGCGACATAGTAGATCAGCCACGGCAACGGCGTCTTTCCGAGTAATGCAATGCTGAAGGTTCGCGCCGCCTGCAATCGATATACACTGGGGATCGAGTCGAAAATATGCTTGAAGTAGCCCTCAAGGTCTTCGGGAAACCGGTCAAGACGTATACGCATAGTCTTGATCGTATCATTGTATGTGAAACCTTCGAGGAGGTCGCGGACAGCCAAGAACACCCACAGAAATACCCCTTGAGCTTTAATGGCAACCTGTTCAGCAAGCTTGGAGTAATCCGGATCTAGACGGCACAGTGGTGCAAATTGCTCGTGTTCATTGAAGCTGTCTTTAACGTAACGGCGGATGTCGTCGCGGGTCAGGTCCTCCAGCTGAATGCTCATCCCCGGTCGATTCCCAAACGCATCCGAGAATACCGTCCACGAGCGGCTTGACACACAGATCTTAATGTGTAGAGACCTAGTGAGGTAGCGTAGAACAGTTATGAGCTCCCTGTGGTCCTTTCGGTTGTCGTCAGCATATTCATCTAGGCCGTCAATAAAAAAGCAAAAGTTCACCGCAAGATCCTGCTCTTGTAGGTATTCAAATGCTCGCATTAAAGCCTTCTCAGTCCACTTAATTTTCCCCGGTTGGAATGGTAGCGCTCCGGTGCTGAAGTCGTTGGCAGTCCCCTCTAGTCCAGACTCATCATACGTAATCGCCTTATACACTGCCGGTATATGCGATGGTAGCTGACGGATAATCTCAAAAAGCAAGGACCTCAAAAGGCCCTCTCGCGACTTTTGCAGCCGCGTACCAGAATTCCAGAAGAAATGCTTGCCAATGACCAGTTTTTTGCCCTTGGCCCAGGCTTGCAGGTGACGCGTTGTATCCGGGTGATGAACGAGAAATTTCATCAAGGTAGACTTCCCCGATCCCGGCTTTCCATGAACCCAGAAGATCCCATCAAGCTCGCGCAGCCACTTCACGTATTGGATGGGTTGGCCATCTGGAAGGACATCCCTAAAGACCCAAGAGAACGTTTTGGCGTGTGCGTCGACAACCGCATCATGACGGGCTGAAATATTCTCGAAATAGAGACTTCCCAGGAAGTCCCAGTCGTGTCGAGCATTCGATATCTCTATCCCAATGCTATTGAGGTCTTTGTTATACGCTGAAATCACCGCTGAGAGCTCAGTTCGATTAGTAAAGTTCGTCTTCTCGACGACCTCTGGTATTGAGGCCTTATTGGAAGAAATATCTCGGAGCTTCTGCTGGATCAACCCTTCGATAGATTGAATGAGTTTATCATGCAACTCTTCTAAGCGACTCGTCTGATCGAGATCGAATCTCCCAGCCATCCCCCGGAGGTCGTTCATGCCTGCTAAAATTTCGCGAACATGCTTGCTAATACCACTATCAGCATTTATTCCGCACTCATCTATCGAAGGCCAGAGGAGATTTGCGAACCTTATCACCACCTGCATGTGGGTATTCAATTCGGCCTGGAGCCTCCCCAGTCGCAATGATACCGCCTCGATTTTGTCATGGCTCCAGATCTCCCGCAGCGCTATACGAAAGCTGTTCCACTTCGTCTTCTGGCCACTAACCTTCAACTTACCCAGCGCCTCCTGGAGCTCCCTGGTAACTGTTTTGGTTTCTCTTGCAAGCCTTTTCAAGTCTTCTGGGCTGTCATCCGGCAATATGGTTGAATCACTAAGTTTATCAAGATCTTTCGCGATAATTTCCAGAATAATGTTATCCCCAGAAGACGGAGCAGCGGATTTGTAAAGCGCTCGTGATCCCTTCACCAGCTTCGTCGAAAAGTCGATCAGTTGTAGGATATTGCTGGCAAGACCCAACGCCGCAAGCGGTTCCATCGTTCCCTCACAAACAGCGCGTTTTGGTCAGAGAAAATAGGACCTAGGAGGGAAGACATCTGCATTCTAGGCTCCTGAAAACATTTTCTTTCCAATTTTTGGCGATGCACCGACTCGTGCTTTGACATTTGGCGTCCATGTCAGTGACGAGGCTGCTTTGCCTGCTGCGCCACGCCAAGAAAAACAACACAACGCCCCATGCTGGCCACACGAGGCGCATCGTTGATGCCTGGCTGCCATGAGGAAAAAAAGAAAATCAGTCAGTCTTCACGCCGCCTGGAATGCTGCCTTCTCGAATCATCGAGTGATCCAGTCCCGAGCAGTCACTTTCCAAGTAGCTTGAAAACGGTAAGTTGGAAGATGGTTGGGAAAGCTTTAGCCCATACGGCAAGTCCATTTCCCACGGCACGTCGTTTCCCAGCTTTTCCGTAGGGAAGGGGGAACCGGCAATCTGGTTTTCCCTCTTACCACCAGATTGCCTCGTCAGCCATTCCGGCCGCACGCCAGCCCAAAGCAGGACACGGACATTGACAACGAGTCAACAAGCTATCCATTATTATCTCCCATCCCATGGGATCAGCATTTTAGGAGGTTTAGAAGAAGAAATTAAAAACTCCGGAAATCATCAAACATAGTTAAGTGTTACCATCAGAATGGGACGAGAAAGTCTTCGATGTGGACAAGCTCGAACCGTGCCCTGTAAAAAGCTCAGCAGGATTAATAAATAACTATTTCATTCTAGATTTGCTTCTCACAAAAAACTCCGATCTCCCCGACGACGATGTTTAAGTAGCCCGTTCATCTGATCGTAAGATTATCTCGACGGAATTGCCTGACGGAGGATATATATTTCCACATGGGACATATTTTCCGCGTTTAGTATCGTTCATTCTAGTCCACGATGAATTGTTTTGTATCAAACCCCGCAGATAAAAGAAGATAATTCTATTCAAATAACTATGAGCAAACAGTGACAATATACTGTCTGTATAAAACTATGGCGGGCTGTCCGACTGGCTGAAAGTGGGCCGAAAACTATATCACACTATACCGAAACAGGAATAAACAAATTCGATCATTGGTCATACGTCATCATTTTTCCATGTGCCTGAAAACTCCTTGGGGGATATTTGTTCCAGCTCCGAAGCAAGGTGTTCTTACTTCGGAGGGTTATATCTGTGTCGCCGCAGCAGATGTTCTTGCAGATTGTCTCCCCTGTTAAAGGCCTTCTTGCAGCCCTCGACAGGACACTTGGAGGAACCCGGACACACGTGTATTTTCTTGATGTGTCTCATCAACTCGGCTTCCCGCCCGAATGTCCCAGTATACCTGCAGCCATCCCACTTGCATTCATAGCGGTCGGCGGAGGATCTGATGATTAAAGTGGGTCTGTTAGAAAAGTATGGTCGCATTAGGGACTGGAAGTATGACATACCTGGGGCTGGCGGTGTTGTAAAGACGATTCGCGTCCCATGCCGGATCGGCGCAGCTTCCGGGTTGATGGGGGGTTAGATCGGTGACAGGAAATGTATTGATGTGGCTCGCTCCGAGCAGAGCACCAGTCGATGTTGGCTGATGGAAGCCACATGGATAACTGGAAGGGTTGATTCCAGTCAACTCATTGCTATGTGGGGGCCTGAGGCCCGAGCCGTTAACCGAATTGGTGGGAGTGGGGTCATGTGGGCCGCTAGCCCAAACAGGACTGGCAACAACGTGATCCTCTTGGAAAGACGTGCTGGAGGTATAGGAGTAAGGAGGAGATAAATTGTTTTGCAGAGGAGGAGGTTGGCGATGAAGTAAAGATTCTTCCTGGGGGAGAATAGGAGACTGGTTGATATATTGGGGTTCCATTCCAAGAGACTCGGACTTGTGATACCCTGCCCACGCCATTACGAAGGGAATGTGGTCACTGTTTGATGGGGACGGTAGGAGAAAGGAGAAAGAAAGTAAAAGGTGAGAGACAATGAACAGAATGAAAGAAAGATTGGTAGAAGCGGGGAAGAATGGGAAGCTAAATATCTTTGGATGGGAAATGAATTGATAGCCCGAGAAGTCGAAGTATACTTTGGTACCTGAGAGATTAAGACAACAAGGCTGGCGATTTGGGATTGAGCAAATCAGAATAATATGGGTTAGATCTATTACTATTTTTCTCTTTCTTTTTTCTCTCTGTCACTCTTTTTCCAATATTATATATTTATCAGAATAAAAACCTGGGCAGAGATTTGGGATTGGGCAAATCAGAATGGTTTGGGATGGGAGAATAGTTATTTCTTCCTCTTCTTTTTTGCAAGTATTTATTTCGACCAGGGGGGTGGTACGAGGTACTTGCAGGGATACTTGTCGCGACCAAAAAGCGGAGCGGAGATTGAGGACTGGGCGAATCAGAACTCTGGGACCGGCAAAGGCGGAGGGATCTTGTTTCCAAGTATTTTCCCTTACTTCAGGAACTTCGTCCTTCAAGGCTAGGTCCAAATTCGTTGTTGTCCAGTGGAGAGGTCGCCCTGGCCCCACATGGTGATCATCGATCCCTGGAGGCGTGCCAGGCGAGGTGGGCACCACTTGTCTAGTTATCTATCCTCGCATGATACCCAGCAAACGGTAGAATGCGGCAAAACTCTTAAAATGGTGGGACAAAAGATGAGATCTCCATATCGAAAATCCCGCGTGGTACTGTGTAAGCCCGCGAGTAGGCCATACCATGGCAAAGCGCGCGCGATCCGATGCTGAGCCGCAAGCCGCCTGTCAACATCAAACTTGATTTCCAGTGCGGAAGCAATGTGGATTGCAAAATATCCTTCTGCGGCGACTCCTATTTAACTTTCTTCCACGGCCTTAATATCCAGGCACAATGAGAGGGACCTTTCAAGTTGCTTCGTGCCTCCCTCCGAGGTCAGTGGCGTCCCCTGCCGCCCTGGTCCAGCGCTGATGCTCATGTGGGGACGGAGATTTGGGGCTCGACCAATGAGAAAGAGGAGCCAGCAGCTCAGCCCAAGCAAAAGGAGCAGCCTGGGAACAACAAATCACTGCTTGCCGGGATGCGCTGAGGCTCTCAGGAGACCGTCGAATCTTGGAAAATTATTTCTCTCCTCAACTCAACTTTCTTTGACAGTTTTCCCACACCCTGGAGGTTTAAAGGCTCGTGGCTTCCCCCTCCTTCCTCCCTGTCAAAGAGGAAAACAAAATTACTCGAGTATAAAATTGTCAGCCTGGGAAAATACCCAAATCGACCGTTTGAGGCCTGCTATGGCCAACTTGGTTGCCTGATGACCTAGGTTTTGGCGCAGCGGTTTTGTTGGCCTTAAAACAAGCGCGAAGACCAAGTAAAAAGCCATGGCAGACGCTGAATGGGAGGCTCACAAGGCCGAGATCAAGCAACTGTATATCGAAAAGAATTGGATCTTGTCCCGGTTAATGCAGCACATGGCATCGACCCACGGGTTTAAAAAATCGTATGTATTCTTATCCCCCAAAAAAGAAGAAGAAAAGTTGTGAGAGGAACAGAGAGATGGAAAAAAACACAAAAAAATGGGCATGGTTGGTCGCAGCGCACATCTAACTATGGAACAGGAAAAAACAATATGAAACGAAATTCAAAAAATGGGATCTCAAGAAATATGCAATGACCGCAGACAACTGGAAAGTCGTTGGGTACCGGATAAAAAAAAGAGAACGAGAATTCGATAAGAAAAGCACGGTACTCATCAATGGAGTCTCCTACCCACAAGAGAAAGTCAGGAAGGAAATAGCACGCCATGGATGCTTTCATAAAAAATTTCTTTCGGGTAACCTGCCTCTCCTATGCCTGACCAGCACAAGCTAAATTCTCACAGCTCCATCGCCAAAAACTCCTGACGGGGTTGTTGTTCAGACACCAGACGTGGTCGGGATACCAGGATTTCAGGAAATTCAATTCCTAGGAGGAGTCGATTTCCCATGGCTTCATTTTCTTAGGGCCTTTAATCAGGACAATAGTCAAGGTTTGTTGAAATTACTGCATCCAAAACGCACGAATCAAAGACTGACACACCCTAGAGAATATCTTCCGGGCGCCTAATAATGCCTTGATTGTGTCACATCCTGATGCCGCCAGCGATATTGTTCACACCTTGAGCACCATGCCTAGCACAAGAAACAGCGCAGCCCCCCTCGGGGCTCAAGTTGCTGCAGCACTCAAGGCGGTCATGCCGGAAGAGAGTATAGGGCACCACCAGGAAACTTGGGCTCTCCTAAGTGATTCGGATCGAGCCTTTGCTGAATCAACCAAGATACAACTTTTCTTACTTTCCAACAATTTTATGCTTGCTGGCCAAATTGGGGGCAGGTCTTCGCTCGATGTTGAGGAACATGACAAGAGGGTATTGACGACCTTGCACCTAATTGGTTATGATAAACTCGAGCATTTCCAGACCTTATTGTCTAGGCCGGAGGAAACCGTGGGAGCTATCACAGAGCAGGTATTTGCAAGTGCGCTCCGATCGCATGACTTAAACCTCATCGAAATGATGCTAGATGCCGGGATGGATCCAAATATACCAATTGAAAACGAATATTTTTCAAAATCTACGCCTGTTCAATTTGCGGCCAGCATTTTGCGGCGTAATCATGACATGGCTGTGAAGATGATCACCCTTCTGCTGGACCGTGGAGCAGATGTGAATTGCTCATGCCGTGATACGACTGCTCTTTGGCATTCCGCGAGAAATGGTGACATTCAGCTGGCCAGGTTTCTGGTAGGCCATGGAGCTCAAGCTACGGGAGCCTGTTTATGGGTTGCGTTGAGGCGTGCTTTAGTTATGGGATACTCGAAAGATGACGCTGAAGGTTACACTCAAGACTATCCGGTAGTGATTAGTCTCCTCTTAGATTCTGGCGTTGACCCTAATACACTAGATGAGGACGGTGATCTAGCACTTGCCTTCGCTGTGTCGGAAGGGAGTTTGGATATTGTGAAATTGTTACTTGAAAAAGGTGCTAAGGTCAATACGATCTTGCCTGGATACCTGTATACCTGGGAAGGTGCCGTAAGTATTCTTGGCTTAGCCGCTCTGGAGGGCAATGTCCCAATCACAAGGCTTCTACTTGAATATGGTGCGGAGGTGAACCTGGACCTGGAGGACTCGATTATTCCCCCACTTGCTTGTGCAGTGGAACATGACAAAATGGACGTTGTGGAAATATTATTGAGTGCCGGAGCTAAAGTTCAATTTGCTGACGATGCTGGGTTGAATACACTGGTTGAACAAGCAGTGATGAACAGCAACCTGGAGTTATGTCGAATACTTATTGCTGCTGGAGCAAAGGTTAACAGACCCCCGCGAGCCGGAAAGTATCAAACGTCAGCATTGTGTATTGCAGCAGAGAAAAATAATGTTGAAATTGCGGAATTTCTTGTGGTCTTGGGTGCACGCGTCAATGATCTGTACTCTCAAGCACCCGGAACGGCTCTTGAAGCCGCGATAGAAGCTGGAAACATAACAATGATCGATCTTCTTCGTCAGTGTGGCGCTACTTATGTGGGCCATGACCTTCGCCAAATCGGAAATAAAGAAACGGCCGTGTACTTGCAACAGGTCGGACTCTTGGAGAATATTCTTTCAATATGGGGGGATGAAATTCTGATAGCATCCATCCAAACACGCTCCCATGGTCTCACGGAATATTTGCTCAACTATTGGACATATCATTTTCATTTCGATAACTGTGCGAGCAGGCAGGGTATTACGCCCTTGGAAGCCGCGATATCAAGTGGAAACATAGCACTTGCGCGGGTCTTAATGAACTTCCGAACTCAAGTAACAGATCATGAACTCAACGCAGCTGTTTGGGAAGCCTTATACCTAAAGCGCCCTGGAATCCTTCCTGATCTACTTAAACTTTTCGATGGCAGGGCTGCTACCGCTGTGTATATGGCGGTTGAACGTAAAGATGAGAACATGGTTGAATTTTTGCTGCAATCCGGAGTCGACCCACGAGGAAAGCTATTTGAACCGCGATGGATATGGGGGAAGAATCATCGCAAATCGGCGGGTTGGTGGCATGAAACACACTGTGAATCATCCTCAGAGTCAGTACTTGAGTATGCGATCAGAATGAGGATGCCGAAAATAGCAACCTATCTTCTCCAGTCAACACATTGGCCACCAACACTGACTGGCCGCGCATTGGCATACTCCATTCGTGGAGGCCTTGAGCTTTTCGAATCACTTCTGCAGGCTGGAGCGGACGTGAACCAAGACCCTGTAGAGTGTTACGGCGAGGACCTGGGTACCCCGATTCAAGCCGCCGTTAAGATCCAGAATACCGGGTTGGTTCGAAGGCTCATCACCGCTGGCGCCGATATACATTATCTTGGGCCGTGTGATGGTAGGCGAACCCCGTTACAGTGTGCAGTTGAGCTGGGAAATACGGAGCTTGTGAATCTTCTGCTCCAAGCAAATGCAAATGTCAATGGTCCAATTTCTGAGGATGGTGGCGCTACAGCGTTGCAACTTGCCGCAATACAAGGGTTTCTAGATATTGCACGTGAGTTGATATCCGCAGGGGCTGATATCAATGCTGACCCCGCCGCTAAAAATGGAAGAACCGCTCTTGAGGGTGCTGCCGAACACGGTCGTATTGATATGCTCCAGTTCCTCCTCAACGAGGGAGCAGCTATCGAGGGCACGGGGGAACGCCAGTATAATCGAGCGGTCAAATTTGCGGAGAAGAACGGACATTACGCTGCGGCAAGACTTTTGAAGCGCCACAAGATGCCTATCGTATGAAATTGCCGATTTCGTTCTTTTGGTTGTTCGGAGTTGGTAAGATGGAAGGCTTGGACAGACGAGAGTTAAAATAATACATTTCGGTTTTACTATCCTATTATAGGCGTCAAATATTTATTAACCTGGGTGATGTTTCATCTTCTTTCCCCAATATCAAAACTTATGCACAACTATAAGAGCCAAGTATCCAGCGCAACTAGTAGAATATTGTGAATGTGTGACCCTCGTCGGAGGCAGGAATTACAAGCCGCAACAGTTACATACAGCAAAGAGCTCCCAGGGAAACAATGAGGCTATATCAATGAAAAATCAATATCCTCGACTTTTATCACGCGCCAACCGCCCCACCTACATACCCATAAAGCTCTGGCCAAACGTTCCACGGAACCCGATATTGCTCCGCAAAATCAAGCACAGAACGATTCCAAAACGCCATCGGATACGTCCAAGATACCCAAAAGAACCCAATTAACAAGATAATACCCCGGATGACCACAGTCTGAGTTGACTTTGCCCGCTTAGCCTGCCCAGAGAGAATACCCTGAACGACAATGGGAACAGGCAATAAACAAAAGAAGGCCAAGAACTTCGCTGCCGGTTGAACTTGATGACACACAGCGTATGCTGATGCGGCATGGAGCCAGCCAGAAAGGAACATACCGATGGACACACCCACGAGTTTCTGGATTGTTCGCGGTGCTTTGATGGCGGGCGCTATGGCTTGGGGGATGGAGAGGAGGCTTCGTCGGAGGACGTTGTGCCACCAGCGGCCCCAGAATGCTATATAACTTTTAGCACTGGATTACGAGTAGGAAAGGGAATTGGGGTTGGCTTACCTTGTATCTCCCATGTGTAGAAGAATGTTTTCGCGGGACCGAAGATAGGAGGGTACATCCACGGTTCTCCTGCGGTACCTAGAATGCGACTCCCGAGTACCCCCACGGCGACTAGTGCAATTAGGGAGTAGAATAAATTCAACAATGAATAGATATAGAAAATCCAAGTCCAGAGCTCGATATTATGGTGGACAGTTTCTTGAAGGATACCTGGCACGTGAGAGATAAGTCGCTCCCAGAAGGGAAATGGGGGTTGTTCATAGAGTGACATGTATAGGTGCGCCCGGAGGGCATGGCCTGATTGTGACAAAAGGAACGCCCATGTATTCTTTGAGCTTGATGCAGCGATTGACTCCTCCCGAAGCACGTTTATTTCAGGTATTGATTTCGTATGCAATCCATGCTGCCACCCCAGTTCTCGGAGGTTGGTGACTAGATCCAGAACCCATAACGCTCGACGGAGACTATTCTTTTCGGGAATCGGTTTCCATTTGTATAAGCTTAGAGTTCTATTCTTCCCGTGTAGTGTTTCTTTGTAGACACGTTGAAAAAGGGCTGGAGTTTGGAGGAAGAGGAGATCCGCGGACCAGACCATATACCAGCTTGATCCGAGACCGAGTAGGAAATTGAGCAAGGGGCTTGAAAATGATATGGACAGAATATTATGCAGGCAAGCTATGGTGATGGAAAGGAATAAGGCGAGCCGTTTGCCATTGGAGGCCCATACTGATTCGGTGAAGAAGAGCCCGATCCCTAAGAGGAAGGGAGGGAGGAGGACGGTCAGCTGGGTAAACATTGTCGCTTGTCCATTATTCTTGCGTAAAACGGAGAGCGGAGTTATTATATTATAATTGTGAAAAAATGTTGCATCTTCTTTTCGGACCTCGTTGGTACCTCGGCCGCGGTTTTGAATGCCGGGTGTCGGACGTGGTCAAGGATGTGAGACGGATCGGCATGTTGAGATCTGGTCAACCCAGGTACCCACTCAGCTGCGGTTATCGAGATCAAGTAAGTGGGAGTTGCACATGGCGTAGGTTCAGCATCATCAGGACGCAAGATGACGGCGATGTGGGTGTTTGTGACGTTTCGCTCCCTCCCGAGTGTAAGCGGGAGATGGGTGAAGTGTAACAAAAAACCGGATTTTCCCGCTTGATAATTGCTTCTGGATAGCTCTGCACGGCTCCTGATTAGGTGGGATATTATGTCATTAAGATCTCACTAATCTAAACAGTCAAGATGATCGAACATATAAGATGATAGATAACAGACTCCTGCTGTGGGGGAGCACACTATCTGTTTAACAGCATGATGGATCTGCACAAGACTCAATTTCAGGGTTGGAATGCAGCACAGTGGCCCGTGGCAGCTGCCTCCCTTTGCATAGTATGTTTTGACTACATCAGAAACGCCGTGTCAAGCAACTAACTCCACAATGCACCAGATCGTGGGGTATTGCATCTATCAAATCTACTTTCACCCCCTCTCGCGTTATCCGGGTCCTCCTCTCTCCAAGATCGGTTCTATGCGCGCAGTATACTATGCGCTGAAAGGGGAGTCGCATTTAGATATTCTCCATTGTCACCGCAAGTATGGTAAGCTTAATGCCCTTGGTATAGGAGTTCTGAGCTAAGCCAGTAGGACCTGTTGTACGGTATACACCCAGGATGGTGATCTATAGTGACACCAAAGCGTTTAAAGGTATGGTCGTTCTCCAGTTATATTGAGTGAACACGACTGATATTGCTAGATATATACGGAATCCGTAAGAATATACGGAAATCCAGCAATTACCGCTTCATGGATCACGGTGTCGAAAACATCCTATCAGCTACAGATAAAGAGTTCCACGCCTCTAGGCGGCGTTTATTGAGCCCTCGATTTACCGACAGTGCCCTCAAGAGATTTGAACCAAGACTCGTTCCTCATCTGTATGACTTTTGCGCATCCCTCTATGACCCAAGTCTGACCGGGGAGGACTCCTGGGGTCCGCCTATGGACATGTCCGCATGGTGCAAATACCTATCGTTTGACTTGATGACGGACTTTGTCTTTGGTAGGAAGTCTAGCATGCTTACCAAACCTAAGAACCAGAGGGTTGTCTCTGCAGCTGATAAATCATTGGATATGCTTGCGGCCGTCTTCTACTTGCCGCTCCCGATATGGTTGAATAGTACTCTGCTTAGAATCGTTAATAAGCAGTTTAATGTGTTCTCGAAGTATATCGACTCTAATATCAAGGCTCGCGAGGGCTTGAGCCCGGACCGGCTGAGTGACGACGTCTTTTCCCACCTTTTTCTCTCATCCAGTGATAAATCGAGCCGCGGCTGTCCCCCTATAGATTTGGAATCGGAGTGTACTGCTCTCTCTGTCGCAGGTAAGATACCATTCGGTTCCCTAGTGCCAGAGCGTCCTTCTAATCGCGTACTTTCAGGATACGATACCCTCTCAACCGCACTCTCTGCCACCATCTCCTATGTCAGCCAGCACCCACACGTTTATGCCAAGTTAGAAGCCGAAATCATGGCCAAATTCGACCCCAAGAATCTTCAATCAGGGAAGACCCCCAAAGGACTAACCTACCTAAATGCCTGCATCGATGAGTCTCTACGACTCGTCCCTCCCCTTTCTATGTGCCTTACAAGAGAGGTTCAGCAAGGGGGTGAGATGATCAACGGAGACCACATTCCTCAGGGATACATAGTGGGTACCTCCCTTTACGCCATCCATCGGAACGCAGAGTACTTCCCCGAGCCGGATATTTTTGCACCCGAAAGATGGCTTGGGGATCGTGTTGTCAAGCAAGAGTCTGCGGCGTTTAACCCGTTCTCATATGGGCCAAGGGCATGTATTGGGCAGTCGTTGGCGTACTCTGAGCTTCGTAGTACCATTGCTCTCCTCATGTGGACGTATGAGTTTAGGCCGGGAGGAGAGGGATTTGAGTTTCGTGATCGGATGTCGACTTCTTCGACGGGACCATATATCCAGTTCCGTCCTCGGAAGAGATGAAGGGATATGTCTGGAATTGTGCTCGTGATATTGTAGTATTTTGACTTATCGTGATATTAGATCAAGATATTTGGTCCCTTTTTCTTTTTCGTCTACCTAGCATGATTTGATTGCTCTACTCCCAATTGTTATCAAGGAGTACAACAAGCGCCTGGAACCCAAGGGCAGCCATGAGCTGGGATGGTGAAACGGTGGCTGAGGCGCTTACTTGGTAGGGTTGGTAGCACATATTGCTTTTTCTCGTTTGCCCCTCCTCCTCATTCCTTCGCCCGCGACCTGTTTTTGGGTTACACCTTCATCCACAATGCAGGCCCACTTCTTTTCTTGATCCAGCTCGCACAGGCAGTATTTCAAATCCGGATTCAAGCTGCATCTATCCTAAGCTTACCTCAGATTTTGTGTCTGGCCAAACATAACAAAAGCCAGGCCTGCGCAAACAGCTTCCCCTCTTATCTCGAGAAACTGCTGTGACTCCGCATTTCCACCCATAGTGGCCTCTATAGCTAGATATGCTATCAGAATATTTTACACCTCACGCCATTCCACTAGGGGGAGGTTTCGGGTCGCTATTTCTCTACGCCCTCGTCTTTATTACGTTGACGGCCTTCATCGGAGCATTTAAACGAAAGTACTTTCACCCTCTAAGTTCGATCCCGGGGCCAAAGCTCGCTGCGATCACTTCGTGGTATGACTTTTATTACAATGTGATCAAGAATGGAACATATTCAAAATCTTTCGCAAAATTGCACGAACAATATGGTATCGCCCCCCCTTCAAATCCCATCAAACCAGGTTAACAAATTCCTTCTCTTCCCAGGCTCGACCGTGATCCGTATTGCGCCCAATGAGGTCCATGTCACCGATCCGGAGGTGCTTAGCAAGTATGCATAAATTCTATCATCCCCTCTCTATCCAAAATCCCATGAGGAAAAGCTCACCAAGGCAGAATCTACTCCGTTGGCACGGAGTTCCATAAAGACCCAGCTCTCTACGAAACCAATGGCTTCTATGAGTCTATTTTCACCACCACCGACCCGAAAAAGCATCGTGTTTATCGCACCTTGTTTAACCCGTACTTCTCCATGAAGAATGCGGACGCATTTGGTCTTCATGTTCTTCCGGAATGCAAAGAAACAGCGAGATATATGTTGCAGGAAGCCAACCAGGGTAAAACCCTCGACATGACCGATATTTATCGACGTATTACGGTGGGTTCGCCTTACTCCATTATTCATTAAGTCAACTCATCTAACAACTTGCAGGCGGATTTGATATATGTCCAAATCTTCGGAAAGCCCCTAGGCCTGTTCACGCCTGGGTACCCCGAGGTTCTATCTTGTATGGATCTCTTTCTCGAGCAATTCCACTTCAGTAAGGTTCCCGTTCTTTAAAATCCTAGTGAGTCCTGAAAGAGACATGAGTGCTTAAATTCGAATAGCGAGACATTTTCCTTTTATCAAGACACTAGCCTCCAGCCTTCCAACAAGCGTTTCCGAGAAGCTTGCTCCAGGGTTTATCCACTTACGTCAGGTAAGCCACTCCATCTCACCTATTTAAACACAGAAGGCAACCTGACTCTTTCTTCATGGATAGCAACTAGAATCCTGGATCAAAGAATTCATCGAACAACGCCGCACGAAACAAAACCTCCCTAACGCCGGCAACACACTCCTCGAGACTCTCCTCCGAAGCAACCAAGTTAAGGAATCCGACACAGCCCGGCTAATCGACCACACATTCATCTTTCTCTCAGCCGGAACCGACACAGCAGGTTTCACCATGGCAGCCGCCACATTCTACATCCTCCGACAGCCCGACGTTCTGCGGAAACTACGCGATGAGTTCCGTGGAGCGTCGCTGTTCGTTAATGGGGAGTTCCAGTATACCAGGGCTCTTAAATTGCCGTATCTCGTACGTGGACTCGAGCCTCCATCTATTACGTCTGATTAACTCGTCTAGTCTGCGGTGATCAAAGAAGCAATGCGCGTCTTCCCCGTCGCGCCGGGTGTCCTCCCACGCGTCGTGCCAGAAAAAGGGGTCCAGATAGGAGAGCATTTCGTACCAGGTGGTGTATGAACCTCACCCTCCCTCCATTTCATTTCTCTCCATCAATGTAAATAGGAGAACGAACTGATATGTTGGTTTAGACAATCATATCCGGAAGCAACATCGTCATGCATTATAACCCTACCGCATTCGAAAATCCCCTCGCTTTTAAACCGGAACGGTGGCTCACCGGGGCCGTTGATGAGAGGTTCTACTCTCCGTTTAGCAAGGGGACTAGATCGTGTATCGGGATGCAGTATGTTATAAATCCCTCTTTATTGGATCCTATTATGGAGAATGAGCTCGGTGGTTGTGGCTAATAGGTATTTTGTAGTTTTGCCAATGTTGAAATGCAGATTTGTCTTGCCTATCTCCATGAACGGTTTGATATGGAGCTGGAGTCTGATGCGGAGAGGTTGGAATTGCATGATCTTGGTTTGGGGGTTCCTGCGCCTGTTCATGTGCGGATTACAAGGGATCGATGGGCTTGACAAGTCAAAAGGATGGTATTAGGGAGATATTGGGGGGGATTAGTGGATGAACAAGGTAAAATATATGTTGTTGCTACTTGGCTATTACAGGGAATGTTGTACTCTTTGAGGATATGTTGGATAATACTCTTTAGCAGGCAATACTGGACGCTCTAGCTATGGAATATATGACAAATGAACCATTAATTGAACAACCGTTACTAGGAACCTCACGGCATTATCAATCATGATGAAGAAAACGGCTTGATTCCAGATTAGGGCTTCTCCGCGCGGCGAATTTTCGGCTACGCTCGGGATTTGCTTGCCGCCAACCAATCACAAGCCACGGTGAATGCCGGATCTCCCCCGATTCCTCACACTGAGCGATCGGCAGTTATCGCCTCCATCCCTGGTAGTCTTGTAAAGCAACCAAGGCTTGATCTTGCTCTATCCTGTAGCCTTCATCTAACTTTCCCTTTTAAGAGTTCAGACCACAGAGTCAGGAGCCAGGGAATAATGTTTAATGAATTCAGCCCCTGCATCCGCGAGTTACCGCGTTCCGAGCCGAGTTCGTGGGATCTGGCTAGCACCCCCTGTGGCGCATCTGGACCTGCATAATTGGTCTATACGGCGTGAATAAAGTAAAATAAAGTAAAAATAGCCTCTAGAGGGCCGCGGAATCGGGTTCCTGAAGAAGCGCGATTCAGGAGTTCGCTTTCTCACTTCTTTCCTCATTTCTGTTTCCTGTTCTCTCCTTCTCATCTTTAGAACATGGCAGTTATTGAATAGCTAAACCTAGCTGGACCTTAATTTCCTTATTTCTGGTTCGGCCCCGAATTGAACTCCGGAATTGAACTCTGGATGCGGAGATGTCGGGTAAAACCGTCTACGAGATTCGGGAATTGCCGCCTTATCAGCACGTCCTGACAGGCCAGCGGTACCGAGAGCTGCTCTACCGTCTTTCCAGCGCGGCCGTTTGGGTTTCTGGCCTGTACTTCATCGTCCGATTGGGCTTGATTTTATCCGCGCCGCAGACCTGGAAAATATGGCTAATGCTGCTGGTCGAATGGATCTTTGCTCGTACTACCCCTAATCTCGCTAATCTAACTTGACTGGGTGACTGATTTGCCACTGCACCAGGCCTCTCCCGCAATGACCAGCTCCTCACCGTATCCGCCGGCAAGGGGCCGCAATCCAATCCCCGAAAGAGGCTCCGACTGCACGGCAACAGCAGCGACCTCCCGCTCGTCGACGTCCTGATCCCCTGCTGCGGCGAACCGCTGGACGTAATCCTCGACACGGTGCACGCCGCCTGCTCACTTGATTACCCGTCTTCCCGGTACCGCGTCCTCCTCCTCGACGATGGCGGTTCCTCCACTCTTCAAACGGCCATCACCACCCTCCAATCTTCTTCGTATCCCCACCTCTCCTACCACACCCGCGGCCACCACCCCGGCCACATCTTCGCTAAATCCGCCAACCTAAACTACGCCCTCTTCAGCCTCCCCTCCCAATCCCCTTATACCAAAAAAGCCGAATATTGCGCCGTCCTCGACGCCGACTGCATCCCTGCCCCGGACTATCTCCGAGCCACCCTCCCGCACCTCCTCACTAACCCAACCGCCGCCCTCCTCACAACCCGCCAATACTACTACAATCTCCCTCTCCCCACCGCCACCTCCCCCTCTACCACCGGTAACACTACCGGAAACAGGGGAGGTAATGACCCACTCTCCCAATCCCGAATCTACTTCTACGCATGCACGAATACCGAGCTCGACACCCTCTCTACCGCAATCGATGCCGGTTCCGGGGCTCTCTTCCGCCGCGATATCATCGTGGATCTAGGCGGGTACCCGACCTTTTCGTTTAGCGAGGACTGGCAGCTTTCCCTTATCCTGAAGAGTAAGGGGTGGGGGATTATCCAGGTTGAGGAACTGTTGCAGCTAGGGTTAGTACCGGGGAGTTTGGGGGGGCATGTGAGGCAGAGGGATCGGTGGAATATTGGGCATGCGCAGCAGGTTAATATTCTTTTACCTGGAGGGAGTGCTAAGGGTCAAAGTAGGGGGGTGGAAGGGAGGGTGAGGTGGGGGATAGCATGGGATGGGGTGCGGATTGTGCTGGGCTTGGTGGGGAGTGTAGTGGGCTTTTGGGCGGTGCCGTTGTTGTTGTTGTTAGGAGGGGATGGGGGGGTTGTACCTGTGGTAAAGGGGGGATGGGGGAGGGTGCAGGTTGTGCTGGCGACGGTGCATATGGCGCTTACCTGGGGCCATGCGTGGGTGCAGGTTGCGCATACCGGGTGGAGGGTGAGGTTGTTTGCGCATTTGGAGAATAGTTGGTTGGCTGGTTGTAAGTCTCTTCCCCCTTTCTTCTTCTTTGCTATTTTGTGAGGGAGGAGGCTAAGAGTGTAGCCCATCTTCTGGCGATATTCCGCTTCTGTCTGGTTTCGAATAAACCGAGGGGTTCGTTTGTTACGGGCAATACGGCGAATGCGAAGGTGAACAGCGGAAACACTTCCTCCTTGGTCAAGAAGTTCCAGGTGGATAGATGCATTATCCTTCCTGTGTTTCTGTTCCTGGTTACATTGGCGGCTGGTGCATTCTCGATCTTCAGGTTTGTTCGTAGTGAGATGGGTATACCTGGCTTCCTGAGGACAGTGGGATGGCCGCCTCTGCTGCATATCTGCTATCTGTCTCTGAGTAATCTATGGGTTCCAGTGGCCTACTTGCTTAATCCGCCAAAGTGGCCGGAACGGGACTCCAGACTCACGAGGACAGAGAAGGGCATTCGCTTTCCACGGGTTGATGTGCAGCGTGGGCTCATGCAAAGCAGCAGAGAGGGTTCGGTGATTACTGTGGTTGTGCCGTTTGTGTTAGCTGCGTTACTGATCTTAGCTATACTATCGTAAATATTTACCATCCTCCTAATTACTAAATGTTATTAAGAAAGAGTGATTATTCCAGACGTTAACTAAATATTCCCAACTGCCAATATATACGGCCGGTATACCCGTCCTCCCCACGATTCACATATTTACCCCAAATCTCGCCCAACCGCAGTTATCTCAAGTACAGGATAAGTATCTATTTACGATCCTCAACCTGCTCCACGCTGGCCGCATCCGCCTCCTCAAACTTCTGCTGCACCTGCTCCAACGGCGCAACCACCACATCATCGCCAAAGATCTGCCCGATCTCCTCGAGCGTCTTGCCCTTCGTCTCGGGGAAGAACAAGAACACCGTAATCGCACCCACAATGTTCGTGCAAATGAACAGCGAGTAATATCTGTATCCGACTTCCGCAAAGGAAATTGGCGAGATCTGGTTGAAGATGATGTTGATGATCACGTTGCAGACGACGGCGATCGAGGAGCCACGGGCGCGGATCGCCATCGACATGATCTCGGGGACGTAGATGTAGTGGATGGAGTTGTAGCCGAGGGAGTAGCTTTACCTCTTATTAGTATCATTGCAGAGAGGGTGGAAGAGGGAAAAGGGAGGGGGGGGGGACATACATGACGGTAAAGCAGAAGATGAAGAAAATGGTGAATCCATTCGCGACGGTGTTTTTGCTATTTTCGAATCCGCCGGATAGACCCATGACGAGAGCCATGTCAAGCGCCATGATAAACCCGGTGATCCAGAGTGTCTTCTTACGACCCCAGGTATCGACATAATACAAACAAATCAAGTTTGCCAAAGGTCCAGCAAGACCGTAGATACTGCACCCATCAGTTAGCCTCATACCACTCACTCTACGCCCCTCAAAAACCCAGCAAGAGAAGGGAAGAGAAGGAACCTACCCAGCAAGCAAAGTAACCATATGCCCCTCATACCCCAACCCCTTATACAAATCCGTCTGGTAGTAATTAATCACATTAATACCACTCAGCTGCGTAAACGCCTGCACCAACACAGCCAAAATCAACCTCTTGCGGTTACTAGCACGGGTAAACAACTCCTTCCACCCGGCCACATGCTGGCTCTTCTCGAACCGCAGCTGTTCGCGCATCTGGTAGAATTCGGCCTGGATGAAGGAACTATCTTGGCCCTTGTGCCCGTGGAGACGCTTGATGACGGCCAGGGCCTCGTCGTCGCGCTCTTTCTCGAGGAGCCAGCGGGGGGAGTAGGGGAGCCAGAAGATACCGGCCAACACGATGATGGCGGGGAGGCATTCTACCACTCATTAGAACTGGGGCGCAAGGGTAGAAAATGGGGAGGGGAGCGGGGGCTTACGGAAAGCGAGAGGGAATCGCCATTGGAAATCGCCAGAGGCGTAGGAGCAGGCGAATCCGATCCACTACTCGCTGTATTAGCAGAATGTTTCAATTATGGAAAAGGGGGGGGGACGTACGTTTGCAACAGCGAAACCGATACCGACGAACTGGGCGTGCAGACCAGCAATCAGACCACGCCTGTGCGACGGGGCAATCTCAGAGTTGTAAATCGGAATTGTCATGTCTTTCCAATATTAGCCCATACCCTCAAACAAAGGAAAGGGGGACTCACTCATGATACCAACGGCAAAACCACCGATAATACGGCCGGCGATGAGCATACCGACGTGCTGTGCGGCAGCTTGGATGATACCACCGATCAGGGCAATAACGGCACCGATCCCGATGGTCTTACGACGGCCGAGATAATCCGCACTCCATCCTGCGAAGAAAACGCCGCAGACGGATCCGGCACCGAATGTACTGACCAACGCTCCTTTGATACTCGCTATAATATATGTTAGATTTGATTGGCAAAATACAAGTATAGGCGACTCACGAGAGAAAGGAGCAAAGTATTCCAGGAAATACGGCAGCGAGATCACCGTCGAGACAATACCCGAGTCGATACCGTACAGCAAGGAGCCGACCTAACAAATTAATCTCAACCTCAAGTCCTCATAAACAAAGATAGATAAACGTACAGCAGCGAAAAGAGCACAGCCCCAGGTGTAGGGGTTGATCCGACTTTGCTCACTCGTCATTTTTTCTTTTCTCTTCAAGATGAACTTCGGTGAGGAGGTGAAGAAAAAACAAAAAAAGGAGAAAAAAAATAACCCCAGAATAAATACTCCAGACGGCCCATGGGACGCTATATATCCATCGAGGCAAGATATTCAGCACCGCAAAACCTGATTGCTCCAGCTTCCCATCTGCACCCGAATCTAGGGCCGGATCGGGCAACTCTTCCTGCATGGCTGGCCCCGTGGGGACTCTGGGGAGCAGCGGTTAAGTTGCAGGCTAAATGCTGCCTTACTTAACTTACTTTAACCCGGACTCCAAAGGACCAGAGCATCATTGTGGAGCTGAAGCTTCAAGAAATAAGAAGGGAGTAGACGAGTCAAGCGCGGGAAGCTTTCGCTTGGAGGTCATACGGTACCACCGAAACTTTCCACCCGGTAGATTGGATCCAGGGTTGGGACCCCCACGTGGGGGCGAGAGGCATCCCGGTTTCCAGAGCGGGGATTGTCTTGGAGCCGAGCACGAGTCAGGGATGCCGACAGGGATTTCAGAGGATTAAAGAGGATTAGGAAAGGATGAGTGGGGGAGGGGAAAAAGGTTTAGGGCTGCTGGTTTGCTGGGAAAAGAGCGGGTAAAGGGAGGCGATTTAGCCTGAGTGTCGGGATGCCCTTATCCGAGCTGTGAGGCCCCGCTGTGACGCGATTTTGTCGAGCTGCTGTTCTCCCAGGTTATAAAGCAAGTCCTCGCTGAAAAAGTTTAGAGAGGGAGATGAACATATAGAAATTAAGCAAAATGGTCAAGATCTCGCACGGCTGCTGGCATCCGGCGCCCGACACCCTCATCGACTGGGCCGTCGAGACGGTCAAAGCCGAGACTCGCGGCGACGGCCTTCATTTCGTCACCGTACCACCTCCCCAGCTCTATCCTGAACAATTTCAGGAAAGAATGCAGCTAATAAAGGTAGTGCTCGAAACCGATCAACCACCGCGGCGACACCCTCAACAACCCAACCCTCACCCACTCGCTCACCTCCCCCGTCGACAACGTCCTCCACCTCTCCTCGCACCACTGGCGCCACCAGAAGAGCGTCACCCAGGGCCCTCACTTCGAGCTCTACCCCCACGGCCAGCCCGCACACACTTCCACCGTCACCACTACCAAGAATACCGACTCGCTGAACCTCTCCGCCGGCGTCCTCTCCGCCACCGTCGACACCCGCCCCAAGTCCTTCGACCTCAGTTTCCACGCCGGCTCCAAGCTCCTCACCAAGCTCGGCTGGCGTTCCATCGGGTACGTCAAGCAGGGGACTACCGCCCTGCACCCGCGCGCCAACTACCTCGACCCCAACAAGGGCTCGCGATGGGTCACCTACCAGCTCCAACTCGGGGTAGGCGACAAAGTCTACGGCCTGGGTGAGCGCTTCGGCCCGTTCATGAAGAACGGCCAGAGCGTGGAAATCTGGAACGAGGACGGCGGCACCGGTTCCGAACTCACCTACAAAAACATCCCCTTCTTCGTGACCTCCGCCGGCTATGGCGTGTTCATCCCCACCTCCAACTTGGTCTCGTTCGAGATCCAGTCCGAGCGTACGACACGAGTCAACATTGCCGTCCCCGGTGAGAGTCTGGAGATGTATCTTATCTACGGCCCCGATCCGAAGTCGATTGTGCAGCGCTATACCACACTCACAGGAAAGCCGGCGCTGCCGCCCGCGTGGACGTTCGGGTTGTGGCTTAGCACGAGCTTCACGACGGAGTATGACGAGGGCACGGTGAATGGATTCCTGGATGGCATGCGGGAGCGGGATATTCCCGTCAGCGTGTTCCATTTCGATTGTTTCTGGATGCCCGCCTTCCAGTGGTGCGATTATGAGTTCGATAAGGATTATTTCCCGGATGCGAGGGGCCAGTTGCAGCGCATCAAGGATCGGGGGATTCATATCTGTGTCTGGATTAATCCGTATATTGCCCAGGAGAGCGCTATCTTTGATGAGGCGGCTGAGAAGGGATACTTGATTAAGAAGGGTGATGGGAGTGTTTGGCAGTATGATTTCTGGGTACGCCTCCCCCCCCCTCTTATTTAAAGGCGCTCTTATTAACCGGAATGGTGTATAGCAAGCTGGAATGGGCTTTGTCGACTTCACCAACCCTGACGCCTGCAAATGGTACCAGGACAAACTCCAGTCCCTGGTCGACATGGGCGTCGACTCCTTCAAGGTACCCCCTCCCTTTCCTTCCCTTTTTTCCGCTGAATAATATTGACGGAAGTAGACCGACTTCGGCGAACGCATCCCCACCGGCGACGCCGTCTACTTCGACGGCTCCTCCCCCCAGAAAATGCACAATTACTACGCCTACCTCTACAACAAGGTGACCTTCGAGGTCCTCGAGCGCAACTACGGCACCCACAAGGCCGCTCTCTTCGCCCGCTCCGCCACAGCCGGCTGCCAGCAGTTCCCCGTCCACTGGGGCGGAGACCCCTACAGTACCTATGAGGCGATGGCTGAGACGCTGCGTGGAGGTATGAGTCTGGCATTGTCTGGATTCGGGTACTGGGCGCATGATATTGGTGGTTTCGAGGGAAAGCCGGACCCAGGACTGTTTAAGCGGTGGATTGCGTTTGGGTTGTTTTCGAGTCATTCGCGGCTACATGGGAGTGGGAGTTTCCGAGTACGACCCCTTTCCCTAAATTTAGACTTGACTGGTTGGGAACAAAGACTAACGGGTTGGTGACAGGTCCCCTGGCTTATTGACGAGAGTGGAGAAACAGACAAAGTTCTCAAGCACTTCGTGGCTAAGAAGCACTCTCTCATGCCGTACCTTTACTCCAGTGCGATTGAGACACATAAGACTGGTATCCCGATGCTGAGGGCCATGTTCCTCGAGTACCCGTCTGACCCGATGGTGTGGCATCTGGACCAGCAGTATTTCCTGGGTGAGAGTCTGCTTGTCGCGCCTGTGTTCAACAACGAGGGCAATGTGCAGTACTACCTGCCCCAGGGTGAGTGGTATGGTATTCTCGACGGCAAGATGCGTACTGGCGGTGGGTATGTCACTGAAGAACACGATTTCTTCTCGCTCCCTGTCTTGCTGCGACCTGGCGGTGTGGTGGTGCAGAGCAAGAAGGAGAAGAACGAGAGCGTGGTGTATGACTGGAGTGAGGATGTGAGGGTGTTGGTCAACTGGGTGGAGGGGATGGAGAAGACGGTCAAGATTGCGGATTATGAGAAGCCGGCCGAGTTCAAGGCTGTGTTGAGCGTGAAGAGTGTCGATGGCGAGGTGACCGTTGAGGTTGTCGAGGGCAAGCTCACTGGCGCTTTCGATGTGGTGGTGGTGAATAAGGGCGTTGAGGTGGCTGTTGAGGGCGCCAAGGCTACCTTTAAGGTGAAATAAGGACAGAATAGAATCCAGTAGAATGGTTGGCGTTTTATTTATGTTTATAGAATGATATCAATGAATCTTTGATTTATAAATTTCCTCATTAATAACTTCTTTGAACGGATTTCAGGGCCTTTGGGGATAAACAATGACGTCATACCTAACCATCTCTATTGCAGTAAATCAATTGTCCAGGTGGAATGTATTCATCTCCAGACTCTCAGTCAATCCGTATAGAATTGCCCTATAATGGAATATAAATATTAATTGTATCTCTGTCGATCAATAATAGGATAGTAATCAGATCAGATTTCTAACTCTTTAATTTCCAACACGGCAAGTCGGCAACATCCTTGTCACGCAGGGATCCATAGATCCAAGACAGCACGTCCTACCTTCCCAAGACCAATCAGCATGCAATTCACTGTTAAATTCCAAGAAAGCATCAGACGCTCAATTAATAAATTTTTGAAATATTTCGGTAATCCATGGATCGAATTTCAAATCACCTCTAAATTCCACAGCACTCCAGCAACATCAGAGCGACATACCTCCGCATATATATATAACCGTATCATACTTACCACCGTTTAACCCATTCTATTCCTCAATTCTTATCAATAGCTTATTAGTAACCTCTACAAAACGCTAAAAACAAAAATGACAAAAACAGAGGGCTGCCGTTTCGGGTGAAGGAGAGGTTGGAGTTGACGCCTTATCGGAGGGAGTTCTTTTATACTCCGTTTTTGAAGGAGGGGTATACGGATTATCCGTATAGTCCTGAGTTCCTTGCTGCGGGAGATGTGTTTTAGAATATCTGTACTATTATTGTCATGTCATTTAGCTTCATAATGCATGTTTATTATCACTCTCACTCGATAAGTGAACGAAGAAAGCTCTAGCTCAAAACCGAAGGGGATGGTAGCAGGGGATGAAGTGTCCATTACTGAAACTTAGCGAGTGATATAGGTTGGGGAAGGTTCTCTCGAGCTCAGTCCGTTTATCGAGAGGCAGGTCGTTTATTTACCAGAAATTGATTACTGCAGCCTCTGATCCGTATCCCGCGACTGGTCAAGCCGATATTCCTTCGTCAGAAGACTGAGAAGCCCACCCACACCCGCACAAACACAGCAGAAAATCCAAACATCCCGCAGACTATCCGCATACACCTGCCTCATATCTTCCTTATACTGCCCCATCGGCATCGTAGTCATCTTGAGTACCATGCCCTCCGCATTGCGGCTGATTTCATCCGCGAACGGCGCAAAAGCCGGATATTCAAGCAGATAGCTGCGCATGCGGTTCTGGAAAATAACCCCACCAATTGCCACGCCTATAGCCTGGCCAAAGGCACGGAAGAAGCTGAAGAGTGCCGTCACCGTGACGATGGACTGGTTGTCTGAGCAGGCCTGGATGGCGTATGCGACGCTGGTGACGAGGGCGCCGAGCCCGAACCCCGGAATGGCCATGAGGACGACCCAGACTCCTGTTTTTGTTGTGACGTCCAGGTAGCAGAGGATGCCGAAGCCGAAAATGGTGAGGCACCATGAGAGCCAGATTGTGGTTAGGTATCGACCGCGGAAAACGGCGATTGCCCCGGCGATGCAGGCGCTGGGGGCGGTGGCGAAGGCGAGCGGGAGAGCGGTGACGCCGGCCATGAGGGGGCTGAAGCCGTGCACGGCCTCGGAGTATAAGGGGAGATAGTAGACGACGCAGTACATGGTGAGGCCGTGGAGAGTGGTTCCAATATAGCTGACGAGGAGGGAGGTGTTCTCAACTCCGGAGACGCGGAGGATGGGATCTGTAGGCACGTATGCCTCGTACGCTAGGAGCCCGAGGATACTCACGAATCCAATCAGGAGGGGGACCAGTGTCTGCCAGCTGCTCCAGGGATACATAACGCCGCCCCAGCTGAGGCCGACGAGGAATACGCCGAGACTGCAGACAAACCATACTAATCCAACAGCGTCAAACTGCTTCAGCTTCTCGGACCGGGTGGTTGTTTCGGTCTTGATATTCAGATACCGGGCGATCAAAGGAAACGACAGCACGGCAAATGGGATGTTGATGTAAAAGATCCATCTCTACTCCATCGAGAATGTTAGCAGAAAACGTTTTCAGATTGTGCCTCGCCCCCGTACGGTAACTGACCCAGGTGACATTCGTGGAAAACCCTCCCCCTAGGATTGGCCCAGCAACGGAGCCTATCCCCCACATAGCACCCAAGATACCCCAGTAGAGACCTCGGGATCGGAGCGGGACCATGTCCGTCACGGACACCTCACTCAACGCGAGAACGCCTCCCCCACCGGTCCCTTGGATGGAGCGACCCACGAGCATCTGGGTGAAGTTCGTGGAGACCCCGCACACAATCGTACCCACGAGGAAAGGCACAGCAGCGGCAAGGAGGAGTGACTGCCGACCAAACGCGTTGGAGAGTGAGGTGAAGGCGAGTTGGAAACCTAGTAGGCGTCAGCGAATTTTCCTCCCACAAAGTACCACTAGAGCAATATGTACAGCAGGAGCATAGTACAAACGAGGTGCCGCTCCAGAAGGCCTGAACAGAGGTACCACCTAGATCCTCAGCGACGACCTTTTGCAACTCGTCAGCTTAGAATTTCCGGGGTAGACTGCGAATACGGAACCGACATACAGGGAGTGCCACTGAAAGGGAGGTGGCTTCTAGCGCCACCATCAGAGTGAGGATGCTGAGAGGAGCGAAGGCCAGCAGGACTCGGCGATCAATAGTGAAAAGGCCTCCGTCTTCACCAGGCTCATGCTGGTCGTCAATGACCTCCACATCTTGATTGTTTGGCTTGGATATACTGGCTCTTTCCATCGTTGCAGTTGCGGATATGGTCTCTACAAGGAAGAACGTGGTATCTTAGTCATAGAATAGGAAGCGCTTGTGTCTAGGTCCCGATGTTACTGTAAGACCCTGGGGAGGGTTGGGTTAAAATAGAAGTCTGGCGGGGGGGAGAGAAGAAAAAGAAGATATGGACTATCGATTCCCTTTCCCGAATCGAGTAAGCATCGGCACCCCAGCCATGCGGAGGTAGGGATTGAATTGACCACATTCCGCGTTAAACTTCGGAATATGATGAGAAACGGGAAAAAGTCGCAGTCCCGCGGGTCGGTCCCGCGGCTCGCTCTAGAATAACCTTATTACGGGGATCTGCGCGTCCTTGTTGCTAAAAGAATGCAGATCCTGACTAAAGTCCAGTGTGACAAGTGTGACGACAGGGTGCGGCTGCGGATCGTGCTCCCAATAAAAGCTTCAAGGGGGCAGCGATCGTAAGCCACGAATCTGCCTTCGGATGTGCTCCTGAGTCGCTAGTGCGGTGTCAGCTTCCACTATGCAGGCTGGAAAGTCACTCTACAAGGAATTTCTCCGCCACCATATCGTCGCACGATGCAGTCCGTCCATCCTACCGGTCGAGCACCGTCGCTGCCGTGATTTATTTTCTTTTTTTCCATCGCCCTCATCAATAATCTTTGCAGTGAATCCCACCGGCTTCATTTTTATTTACTTTTTTATTTATCCTGCAGAAGGGGTCCATATCTTTGGCGGGTTTGAGAGCAATTATGCTCAAGCAATCCTGAAATTATGCAGTGCTGCTCCTCCAGTATTGTCACTGAAGGCTCCTCTAGTTTTTCACATGGCATGAGTGAGGAGGCGTTGTACACGAGGTGGAAGAGTGAAAGCAAACTCAAGTGGAGAAATCTCGTATTTGTTTGGATGATCAGGCTTCTGGGGGATTGGCAATATACTCCTCGTGAACTAGGGGCCAACCCCATGGATAATGCGGGGTCGAAAAGGGTCATCGGAAATGTCTCGGAGGTGACTTGATTATTTTATTCAAGTCCACCGGCAGCTTGACCGTCTTCATCCAACCGATCCAAGGCGCGTGAAACCTCCCTATCCCAGTTGCTTAGGGATACGATGGCCCACTGCACTGTTGCCGCGGCGTACAGCGCAGCACATTGACCAATCCACAAACCAACCAAACCATATCCGTGCCTCGATAGCCAGATTCCCAATGGCAGCGCACTGCAGTAATAACTGAGGACGTTAATTATAGCACCGATGTGTTGCTTTCCTGTGGCCCTTAAACACCCGCTGCAACTCCCGTTGATGCCGTCGGCGACTTGGAAGAGGGCGACATAAGGCATAACCTGGGTCGTCAACTTTACCACGGCGGGATCATCGGTGAATATTTGGGCGAAGTGGTCATTTAGAGCTAGCAAGACCAACATGACAATACCTCCCACGATGAGACTTAGCCAGATTGCCGTCCGTGCAGTCCTTGCCGCACCGCTCGTATCTCCCGCCCCTAGCAAGTTTCCCACGCGACTGGTTGTAGCGACACCAATGCCGAAAGGAATCGTATTTATCACTTGGTCAGCGGACATGACAACGCTTTGTGCAGCGAGGGATGTCGTTCCCAGCCAGGCAGCAGCGATTGCGACTGTTTCAAAGGCCCACCATTCTGCTCCCACATGAATGATTCCAAGGAGTGCGAGACGGGTGAATAAACCGATGTTTCCGAGCATTTGTCTATTCCAGCCTCCCCAGCATTGGTGGCCATTTATATAGACGGTATACAAAACCAAAAGTAAAAAGCACAACCAGTACGATAGGCCAGTCGCCAGCGGAGCGCCCCATAGCCCGAACTGGAAGGTTATGCAGAACAAGTAGTTTAGCACAGCATTTATAGGCGACACAATTAATAGGACGTACGTAGCAGGGGGAGCAATGCCTATAATATTTCCGTCAAATGGGTATCGTGCCGTACTTATTGTAAGATCAGGGGAAATACGGGAATAGATAGAAATTGTCTCGCGTACCCTGAGCCTGGAGATATTTCTTCATAATCTCAAAATATATATACCCGATACCACCAGGAATTAGTAAGGTCAAAAAATTGGCAGAATCGCGAGACAATCCAGGATCTTGCCCAAGTAGCCTGAAGACCGGCTCAGAATTAACCCATAGCGCACAAACTGGCAAATAGAGGAGACTCAGCACGAGGAATGCCCTCTGCGTGAGAATTCCTAGATCGTGTGGACTCGAACCCCCGGTGAAGGCAGATGAAGCTAGCGTGTCCAACGCGGTTGTTCCACCCAGCCCAATTAACCATCCTGTACACATGGCGAACATGTAAGAGAAGGCCGCGGTGGCAAGGTTCTCTGGCGACAAGCGACCGACAATGGCGAGCGACACCGTCTGAAGGCCGTTCTGCAAGCAGTACGTGATAATCACTGGAATCGCACCACCCGCGAGCTGTGATAAGTTGGCAAAAAGTTCTTTTGGATTGGTGAGTCCTGTACTCCGGTTGCCAGAATAGCATTTTGGACCAGTGCTGGCTTGGTTACCCAGCAGAACGGTCCGTTCATTTACCTCATTCTGAGATGGGGTGTTACTCCGCGCAGAACGGGATACGGGGGGCGAATTTGACATTTTGACTGGCGAGGAAGTGAGTGATATGGGGTGGGTTGCTACGATTATAGAATTTATAATCGACAGCTAGAGTCCTGAACCTGGAGCAGACTGCACATTCCACTACACTTCTTGTTGCTCCTGCCTATTTTGGTAGCATTGCCGCAATTCCCTGGAAAAATATCGGCCCGACCGGACCGGTCGATTGACCCCAAATGGGGATCTTGACCCTTCGTCTTCTCCACATTCCCAACACATCCCTATAACCTCATCTCTCTTTTAATTCACGCACTCCTTAGCAGACTTTGTGGACGACTATGGATTCCCGTTGACGCAGGAACAATGCAGGATCAAGGAAAAACCAGAAATCGCGCTCCATGTGAGACTTGTAAGGCCTCAAAGCGCAAGGTATTCAAATCCTCTACCGGCAGTTTTGTTTCAGGGAGGCAGTGCGGTTCACAAACTCTGTTCATATATGACTAAATGGCAGTAAACTAGTGTGATCGGACTAGGTCTCGTTGCTCACGCTGCAAAAAACGGAATCTCAATTGTATCCCATCAACAACGGCAGAGTGGCGGGTGGAAATCAGCGACAGTCCCAAGCAGCGGACACGGCAGGGTGCTGTGTTTCGTGCTCACCCTGAACCCACTATTCAAGCTGGCAACGAGGGCAATGATGCAGCGACAAAGTCTTCCCTTGACATTAGCTCAACCGCTCTCCCCGGGGAGGTAGCATCACACCTGGGAATCGCCCCAGAAGCCCCGTTGCACGCCAGTGACACAATAGACTACAGTAATATCGATGCGATAGAGCTATTAGACCCTCTATGCCTCGACAATTTGTGGATTCCACCCTCCCTCGTCTCACACGGTCAGAGTAATAGCACATGGCCTCTCCAGGAAGACGACATTCTGGAACACTTCAATCCTCCAATCGCGGATAATCCCATGGATCCTCGGGTACCCATCCTGCATTCTGCCATTTCCTCGCTGTGGAACTGCTTTGTCGACCGTATAGCCCCCGGGATATCCATTGACTTTTCACAATCGGACAATCTGCGGAGACTCCTAGCGGCGGAAGCGGCCAACAGCCCCCCTTTGTTCTCCGCTCTAGTTGTCTTTTCTCAGTCGGTACAGGCGAACTGGGCCTCGACAAGTGACCCACCCGCCAATTCCACTGATCTCGCCGCTGCGGCCCGTAAAATGGAGCAGGAAACAATATTGCATATGCGCCAGTTTGTCGGCGACGAGAACCCTTCTCTCCCTAAAGAAAAGTCGCAGATCCTGGACCTTCTATCCACTCTAGTAGCACTCTGTTCCTCGTATATTGCGCGTGAGGACTTTGCAAGCTTGACACTGTACCTGGAGTGCGCTCTAACGACAATACGCAATGGCTTTAGTACAGAGCTGGCACTTGACGAAACTTTCCTCTTTCTTGTCCGCTGGCTCGGGTATATCCACACGGTAGCAATGCTCGGTGAAACAACCTACACTATAAATGCGCCGGATTATTTGAGTATCGCATCAGGGCGGAGTGTTGATGCTTCGGGTAGAAATATGTTTTTTCAAGACGTGGATCCTTTCCTCGGGATATCGCAAACTGTTGCAGATCTGCTTTATCGTCTCGGCCGGCTTCTCTCCTCACCCGTTGAAGCGCAAACTCATTCATCATACCTAGAAGTGGAGAAAACGAGTGTCAAGATCCGACTCCATTTATTGCTGCGGCGATTGGAACGAACCAAGCAGGAGGGTGGGATACAAAATGACCTCGATCATTACAACGAGTCGCTGATAAATACCTGCTTGTTGATCTTTTTGACGCGCCTGGAAGACGAGGGTGGTCAATCTGGCATAGTTCGATCTTCTGTTGACCGTATCCTCGAGTCTTGTGCTGCAGTTCAGGAAACGGCCTCTGTGGCTAAGCTGATGCTCTTTCCGTTATTCACAGCCGGTATTCACGCTGAAAGCCTTGTCCATCGTGCATTTATCAGGAGGCGCCTGGAAGTCATACAGAGCGGGTATTGCATTGTAAACGTAAAGAACACCTCGGAGATCCTCGATGAACGGTGGAGATCCCCTGGGAGGCTCTCAATGCGTAAGCAAGCTTCAGTCTGCAACTTATTCTAGAAACACACGCTGAAAGTGACATAAAAAAACTACGTCCATAACCCTCCAATGCCCATCTGAAGCTCTCAGCGTCTTACAGGTACATGGATCATCCACTGGAGAATCTCATACACAATCTGACTCACTGCAATGGCAGTCCGTTCCGCAGCATCATCGTACACCGGAGAAAACTCAACCACGTCTGCCCCAACAATTTTCACATTTGCCCTTGATAGTCCATTCAGTATTTGAAGTAGCTCCCGGGTTGTCCACCCACCGGGCTCAATTGTACCCGTGGCCGGTGTGAAAGCTGCGCGGCAGAAAATCAGCAACATGGCCCCTGCGGCTTTGATCATCATGCTATGGGCCACATACCTGGGTCTAAAACATCGATATCAATACTCAGATACACAAACTGCTCCCCAACGGTATCCACGATCTTGTCAACAATCGCATCCAAACCGACTACGTCCAATTCTCGGGCACGAATATAGGAGAAGCCGCACCGTGCATCATTGTCCAGGTCGTAATCTTTGTCGAACAGCATGGAACGCGAGCCGAGGTGCATGTTACTGTGCTCCGATAAGAGACCTTCCTCGTGTGCTAGATGCAACAGACTGCCGTGCGTTACTTCCGCATACTTGGTGAGACCACCACCTAACTGTTTCGGATCCCAAGTATCGAGGTGCGAATCAAAGTGCAGAACGGCAACTTGGCCCCATATTGGATGTAGCGCTCTTAGAGCCGGAAGAGCTGCGTGGGTCCCCATGTTAGCACGTTCGAGATTCCATCGCGAATATACCATATAGATGAGCTCCCGCAACTCACTGATCGTATGGTCACCGCCCATCGAAACCAGGCGTACATGATCTCCCTTATCCCCGTTTTTAGGGTCACGGGCATTAATATTCTTCCATCCACGCTCAAGCTGGTGGATCGCCTGCAGCTTATCGAAAGGCGTGTTTGGGATATCACCGCAGTCGACAATCTCAGCCCAGTCGCGGAACGGATTTACGCCGTGGTCCATACTAGGAAAGACAAGAGAAGGTATTCGTCAGTAGAAAAATCTCTATTGTGAAAATTCACCCCCGATGGAGAAAACGGAACAACCCTTGGAGGGAATTTCAGTCTACCGTCGCTCACCTATATCCCATACTAGGGGCCAAGCGACGAGAACCCATGCGCGCTCCCGAGGGCCCAAATCTAGCACCAGGCCTGTATGTAACACCGAGATCAAATGGAGCGCCGACAATCCCGATGTCGAATACCCCATCATTATCCGCGCTGAAGCAATTGGTCCAGTTGAGGTGAGCGAAGGTCGCGATGCCTTCGTAGGGGGTATGTTCATTGAAATCATCAGTGATTTTGACCTCTTCCTGTGAATCGATGAAAACATGCCGACTCCGTCCAAATATACTCTTCTCAATAAATGTTTGAGGCTTGCTTGATAACGGGACTTGGTGTGTTTCGAAAGCGGGAGAGGATGCAGCCAGGCAGAGAACGGTGAATAAAGTCACCGAATTAGCGAGGCGGACCATCTTTGTTGTCTGCGAGCTTTCGAGTGCGGGTATACTTTTTTCGACGGAGATGAATAGGAAACAAAAAATTGAAAATCAATAAGACCGTCGATTTATCTAAACGTATCTTCCTTTCGTAGTGATGACGAAAGCTCCGTCTCCTCAGACTCGCGAGGTGGCGGCCCGCGCAGGCGGCAATTTGCCCAGAACAAGCAGAGCCGCCGCTGGGGTTACGGAATTGTAGATTTGGACTATCACCCTAGTTTATAAAATGGGGAGATGGGATAAGAAACCTTTGAGAGAGTCCTAACTTGAGGAATTGATGAAGAATCTGTATTTTGCCAAAGTCCTCGGCATTTCATCAGGAGGAACCCGGGCAAACAGTGTACTGTCAGCAGCCATACACGGATGAGGTTAAATCATTTGCCAAATTCCGTCTGGAAAGTAAGATGTACTAGCAACAGGAACAGGACTTTGAGTAAGGAGGGAACCCGGGCTCTAGCTGGAAAGTTCTCAATAACGAGTCTGTATATGGCTGATGTTGGAAATATGTGACTTTCAAGCTTGTGCGCGCTATTTTTACAATTTGGGGGGAATGGACTTTAAGCAGACCGCAGCACAATTAGAAACTATCAAATGCAATCATACTCTTCGTAAACATCCATATACCGATGCCGTGCCACTCACATTCGTGAAGCCAAACCCCCTTGAACCTTCCCATGAGTCTACTTATTACGGGATCCGTTTGAACCTTATCGGCTCAACATTGGTAAAGGGGAAAAGGTGGCGCCGCCTTGCCTCTGGCAGCAAAATTCCTTCTTTTCTTAGGTACTCTCGCCCGAAAGAGACTTCAAAGCCGGAGAATATTTTGGCGGCTGCGAGTCTGACTTCGGCCCATGCGATGCTGTAATTTCACTGATCAGCTACATAATCCCTGTATTATCGGCCTAAATCCCAGACAGAGATACTCACTGTTGGCCAACGCACATCCGCTGTCCCGAACCAAAGGGCCAAAAATGGCGCATCATCTCACGATGCTCGTCCGAATCCTGAGGCACCTCCCAACGCTCGGGATCCCACCTTTCGGGGTTCGGATAGACACATGCCCGGCGCTGGACGGAATAATGCTGGGCGGAAACGGTCGTCTGTTGGTAGTAAGTAGGGAGCACGCGAGGGCTATTATGCGATCTGTGTATGGAATAAGGTATACTAATACTCACACCCGCGGGAATATGGTAGCCGTCGACCTGAAGTTCTTGTCCTGGTCTGATGAGACGGGGTTGGGCGAAGGGGATGGGTGGATATGCTCGAAGGGTCTCCCGGATGACACAATGTAGATAAGGCAGCCGGGCTATACTGGAGAGAGGGACTTCGGTTGCTGGTTTGATGCCGGCATCCCAGAGCTCCTGGCGGAGTTTCAGTTGACGGGAGTAGTTATGAGGTTGGCACATTTCAAATATCATGTATGACATGGTATCAGCTGAGGTTAATGACCCTGTATATTAACAGTTAGTGTGGGAAAAGAGGGGGGGCTGCTGATTCCGAAAAACCCCTACCAGCGAACAGGTGGTCGATACAGTCACTGGCGATCCACTTATAATTGGGAATACAGTCACCTGCTGTACCTTCGCGGTACTTTGAGACGAGAAGGTCCACATGGGACGGTACCGATGCTTTCTTCGTTTCAGACCGATCGAGTGCTTTCTTCACCTTCTCCATAACATACCCATGCAAACCACCATCCGTCCCACCCCAGCCTCGCAGTGACTGTGGGTAAAGCTTGCTACGCAGAAGGTGGTGCATCAGACCTGGTTCGTGAAAACTCGTCAGATATCAATCGCTAATAACAAAAAATATCAGACATACGTGGATACCATTGCATGAGGAGTACTCCGACTGTAGCTCGAGTTTCGTCTATGGGGACCAGGACCATGCGCACAATATGTCGGTGCGCCGGATCTTCGAGTGAGTTCAACGCATCCTCTTCCCCGAAAACAACATTGGTCATAATATCTGTGGCAAGAAATCGTGCAAGTGGCCAGACATCGCAAGATCCATCCGGTGATGCAACCATTTCCTTCTCGATCTGATCGCAGAACTTGTTCACCAGCCTGCGAAATATCCTTTGGCTGGGCTCAGAAACTATCGTTGGCGCAACGTATGCAGGGGCGACTATCCTGCGTCGGCGTGCATGCAGACCAACCTCCTGAGTTGTGACAAGATTGCTCTCTCCAAATTGTTCCAGAATAACCGTGGCACTTTCTGGCTTGTCCAGCTTGCGTGATACATACACTTCACGGAGGGCGTCGGCTGAGACAACAGAGATCTCCAGAGGAGACAGAATGACGACATCCCCGTGCTTTTCGTGGAGGGTTTGCACCCACTCCTCTCGGTCTCCTGGAAAGGATCGGGTTACTACGTGTCATTCAGTAGGTGCTCGAGACATGTATACCTTTATAATCATGCCACCTTAGTGTCCATGGCGACAGCTTGCAAAGGAGAGGACCGGGAATACGCAATTTAAACGCCTTGACGGACGCGACCAGTGGAGAGAGGATCACCCATGCCGTGAAAATGCCGACAACGATCTCTATAGCGAGGAAAGCTAGCATCGTTTGTGAGATTGGGTATTATTTTCTTCTGATATTCTAGCCAAAATTCTGGACAAGTAACCGGATCATTAGTGGGGAACAAGATGATGGTCAATGCCTCCACTACGTTAAATACCAAGACGACTTCGGCCCATGGGACCCGCGGGCCCTTCCTCTATTTGCCCTTGTCTCCAATTCTGCTGCAAGGACCAAATGTTCTTCGCGGTGATAAGGATAGCAATTGCGCCAGATGACTCGTCCGAATGATGGAGGGCAAGCGGGGTCGATCCGCTAACTAGCCTAAAAGGGCTATATTGCCGCCAGAGCGCCAACCATATCATTCAGATACGAAAGGCATAAGTGAAAAAAGAAGTGAATAGCCGCAGTGATCTACTCATTGCGATTCACGCAGAGGCCCCTTCATTCTCGTCGCAGAAAACATAACATACCAGGACTCTTCATCATCCAGTCCAAAAAGCATTGGGCCCCATCCCTGTGCAAGCTAAGACAGCACCTAAAACTATGCCACTATGTACGGCGAATGACCAAAGGTACAATTTACCCCGGAAACTTCTAGAGAATTAAACCCCCGCTCTGGCAAGATCATAGCATCAAAAATGCGGGGTGATTACCGCTATCCTTGGGGTTGGTAGGCCCCTTAAGGTAGCTGATAACCAGCGCTGGCAGATAGCCCTATCGAGCGACACACGTTAAACAAGCGATGATACTCTGCATCCTAAATTACTACTCCTCTTCTTCTTATCAACAAAGTTAAAAAAGACGACTCCCCTACCGAAGAACTAAATGTGATATATCAGCTAGCTTTTAACAATACACCTGTTGTCCATGATCCTCGAATGAGCCAACCATGGCAGGACCCTCGCAAAAGTTTGGCCCAGTCAGTCTGGGCATCTTCTCTGTTGTTATGCTCAAGTCGGGAGTCCATGTATAACCTCTCGGAAGTTCCTTCCTCTAACTATTGCCTAGTGTTTGGGGGTATGCTGCGGGCACCCTAGGCGTTGGCCTTTACGGTGGAGGTGTTCCAGTGTTCATTTACGGATCGCTTGCTGTGGGCGCTGCCACCACCGCGTGGGCTCTGTTCCTTGCCGAAGGTGCCTCCGCGTACCCTTCCAAATCCGGCCTAATCTATCTAGCAACGAAGCTTTCTGGCCCAAAATATGGTAATATAGCGGTGCGTAATATCCACCAGCAGTTCTGTTCGAGCGCGAGAGTTGTAATGCATAGCTCACGTTCTACATCATCCCCCAGGGATTCTTCACCGGTGGTTTTCACACCATCAGTGCTCTATTTACGCCTTCGGCTCTAGTTCTGGTCTCTGTCCAGCTCATGGCCAGTGTTGGGGTGGCCGTTAACCCATCGTGGGCCCCGCAGAAGTGGCAGATTTTCTTGATGTATCAAGGATTCAACCTTCTGGCTATGCTCACCGTTGTTTATCTATCCAAAATCATGAACTGGCTTTCAAATATCGGGGGTAAGTCCTGCCATTCGTGACTGGATACTATGACAATCCTCTCTAACATACTCGTGCTCTAGGCGCTGTGCTGTTCCTCGCATTGTTTATCACAATAGGGCTTTTAACTGGTCTCTCTAACCACGACAACCCAAATGAGTCAGTATATATTTGTTATGTACTCTATTTCCCGGATCTAGATATTAATAAGGTGCAGATTCGTGTGGCGCGATATCATGAATGGCACCGGGTGGTCAACAGCCATGTGCATTCTGATCGGTATAACGGGCCCTGCTTATGCGTATGGGCCATCGCACTGGCTGCTCAATATGGCCAATGATGTTGAGAACCCGAGACGCTCGATCCCAATTGCCTTGGGCATCCAACAAGTTGGTAATATCATAGGGTATGTTTCCCTCGTAATATGATAACTCTCTGAGGCTCAGCTGACGGGTAATACTTTGAAAGCCTGGTCTCATTCTACATCGCTGCCGGGTACTCTGTGACGGACTGGTCGGGTATAATGGAGACAGCTTATCCGGCTCCGGTCGGAGAGGTGTTTCAACAAGCCATCCATTCGACAGGGGGCACTATTGCTCTTCTCCTGGTCTTAACAGTTGTGGGTGTAACTGGAAATATCTCATACGTCACTGCTTCGCTCAGAATGGTCCACGGATACGCAGAAACTGGGGCATGTAAGTCATAAATCATCCCTCGTACTCAGCTTCATATCCCCCGGCTGATTGGTTGCTCCCTAGTACCATATCAACAGTGGCTGACAAAATGGGATAAACGAGGAGAAACCCCCATCTCTATTATCTACATCGCAGCCACCGTCACTGTCATCATGGGGTGCATCAACCTCGCAAGCGAAAGTGGATTCAACATCATTCTGGGAAGTTGCTACATCACTAACCAGCTTGGTTATCTCCCAGCGCTAGTAGGATATATTGTTACGGGGGGGCGGTACATGAACGCGGGGACCCAACGATGGTTACGATTGCCACGATGGCTAACTATGTTTCTGGCAATCTTTAGTTGGGGATTTCAGCTGTTTCTGATTGTTCTGTACTCGCTTCCAACTACTTTCCCAATCACCCCCGAGAACATGAATTGGGCTTGTTTATTTGGGATCGCTGGTATAATCTTCTTGTCTGTGACGTGGAGAGCTCGAAGACGGGCTTTTATCGGGTTTCCAGAAGATCAAATTGACGGGAATTCCGTGGTTGAGCTCTCCTCTAGTATCACCATCGGTCACACAAAGTTTGACAGCGTATGAGGGGGCGCATTTTCCAAATCAACGCTTACCAAATTCTATGCCATTTGATCCTACGCTGAGAAATGTGGGTGTGTAATCTGTGTTTCGATCATTCCTGCTATTTTTAGTCCTCCTACTTCATCCTCTTCTTTCAAGTATGCTGTCGTAGTATTCATTCTACGTAGCCTACCACAACTAGTATATCGTCGGACAACCACGTCGCGAAAAGACACTTCAATCATATGTGGAGAAGAAACCTACGGGTTTCTTGATATTACAACTATTTTGAAACTAAATAATGTGCGTACAGCTCAAAGTTTCGACAGTAAACGGAAGAAAATTGAGATCAAATAGACGAGAGATTCACGGATAACTGCCGGCTAAAGTACTTCCTTCGACTTTTTTTTCCAACACCTACGATCTCCATTACCGTTGCAACAATGGATCAGGCAACAATTTCAAGAAACAATCTTCTTGTTCAGGAACAGAGTCTGGACGTTGCAAAAGCCCTTCAGACCATTGGCTCCCCATTCAGTCCCGATACCACTTTCCTTATGTCCACCGAATGGTGCCATCGGAGACAGGTCAAAATGGGTGTTGATCCAGACATTCCCAGCCTGGAGTTCTCGTGCAACTTTATTAGCCTTTTCCAAATCATTTGTCCAAACAGAGGCCCCAAGGCCCATCTGGGTGTCGTTGGCACGGGAGATAACATCGTCCTCAGACGCCCATGATAGCAGAGGTACAATCGGTCCTGAACGAATCGTGGGGATATTAGCATGCTAGGCAAGATACCGGGGGGTTCGTGGGTTTACTCACCAAAGGGCTCTTCAACTACTATGCGAGAATCCTCTGGGGGCCGGTCAACAACTGTAGGTGTGATGAAGTATCCTGGCAACTGGCTAATTTCTCCTCCTACGGCAACCTTCCAGCCCTGTGACTCTATGTCGTTGAAGAATGTCCTAACACGCTCATACTGCATAGAATTTTGGAGTGGCCCCTGGCTAACCCCGTGCTGGGATCCGTCACCAACAGTGTAACCTTGGACACATTTGACGAGTGCAATCTTAAATTTTTCAAAAATGGACTCGTGAACGTAAATTCGCTTGAGATTGAGACATATCTGCAAGGGTAGATACCATTAGTATATAAAGCTCATTTAGGATTGGGAGGTAGCCACTACCTGTCCCGAATTGAGGAAAGCAAAGAAAGCGATCTAGTCATATTATCAAGTCTGCTGTTTTATTATGGGGTACGCATGCCTAACCTTCTCTGCAACCTTCTCGACATCGACATCCGGGAAGATGATGGCTGGATCGTTGCCGCCCCTATTACTCTGTTAGAAATTGCCATCCCCGGCGCCGCTAGAACTCACAGCTCGAGGGTAACCCTTTTCAAAGTTCTGCTTGCACTCTGCAAAACCGCCTTCCCCGTGGCCGTCGAACCAGTGAAGCTAATCTTATCAATGCCAGGGTGACTAGTCAAACACGGACCAAGATTATCATCCCCGCTCAACGACTGCACCACGCCCGGTGGGAAGAATCTTTGCGCCAACTCCACAAGCTTCAGCCCACAATAAGGGGTAAACGGTCTAAGGTGACGATTAGTGGGGTGGGTCGCTTGCCATAGACGGGATGCACCTACGAAGGCTTCACAATGATGACGTTCCCTGTCAGAAGGGCCGGAGCTATCTTCCCCGTCGCTAGGAGGAGGGGGAAATTCCATGGTACGATAGCACCAACCACACCGACCGGCGTGTACCTCGTGACAACTATCCGGGTTTCATTTTCTTCGATCACTTCCTCGAGTAATGGAATGTTGGCCATACCGCGCATCCATTCAATAGCTGCGTCAGTCTCCGCATCGGCTTGGGGTATCTAAAATGGCGTTTCAATGGTCAGAATTGATGAGGGAAAGACTAAATTCACAATAAAAGGGGGCAACTAACCGGCTTCCCCTGCTCAGATATAAAGAAGTCTCTAAACTCAATCCTCAGCGCATACATCGCGTCTGCGTACGCGAGAACAGCCTTTCGACGCGCTTCGTAAGGAACCTTCGACCACTCCTTAAAGGCCTCCTTGCCAGCGGAAACCGCCCGATCAAGATCATGTTTGGTTGCGACGGGGACATCGGCCTTGGGATTCAGGTTTGCTGGGTTGATACCATGGCGCAAATTCTCTGTGGGGGCGCTGGTGCCATTTATGATCTGAATAAAGGTATTCTGTACGTCCAATGGTGGAGCTTGCTGTCCGTTCATTACCTTAAGAGAAGACATGGGGGCGTTGATAGGGATAGGGTTCCTTTGGCATGAATTGAGGAGAGTATATGGATGAGTACTCGAGCTATTCTCGTAGTATTCAAGGTAGCAACATACCACCCCAAAACCAGGCTCCAACCATCTTATAAAGTACTTTTATAGATTGCAAACCCCCCAGATGATGTCGCTTCTTTGTAGACACGCTAAACTAAATCGGGGAAGATTGCCGCTCGTCGCCCCTCACAATGAACAAGATGAAATGGTGTTGCGGGGATGGCATTGCTTCCCCCGCGTGGTCCACGCTATTTAGGGAGAAGGAGAAGGAAGTTTGTTAGGTACCGAGGTGGCTTTTACCAGAAATGGTACGGAGAATACAGAAGTAGCGGAAAGGAAAGAGGGGGAAATAGTAGCAAAACTCACAGCAATACCCCTAGCCCGCGGATACCGGACGGAGGAGGGAATCGTTGACCGTATGTAACACCTGATCGGGGGAGCGTATTCGTGACTGCAAGTACATACTGGATTCAATGCCCATAATTAGACCCATAATCCCTGTAACTCGAGGCCCATTTTTCAGCCTCACGAAACTGCGGGGCGGAGAGCGTCAGACAAAAAGCGGCTTGTCCTGAACGGTAGTTTCTCTTTGCGTTGTGTCTGGATTTACCTATTGCCCCATTTTCCAGTCACTGTTCGCCCTTCTCAGTATAAAAAATATTATATTCCACATCTTGAGCCTCTGTCAACTTCTCAAGCCATGACCGCCACCCGCGCATCACTCGTCGGTTTGCCTCCAGAAATTCGGAGGGAAATTTTCCTAACCCACTTTCAAACCCTGAGAATACGAGGCAACGATCGTCAGTGGGAAACTTTCCTTCAAGAGAAAAAGCTTCTTTCACATGCTAACATTACAACACAAAGCTTGTGAGTGCAATGCTCTCGCCATTCTGCAGGTAAATCGCCAAACCTACCACGATGCCGCGCCCCTCGTCCTTCCAAATGTAGCAGTGTACTGTTGTGGCAACGTGGACGTGATCCATACTCTTACTAAAATCGGTTCCGAGCGAATTACAAAGCTTCGACATTTAAAAGTCCACCACTGCCCCATCGGGTTCAAGTTGTTTCCAGCGACTGATAAAACCGAACCCGATGCTACGGGCGAGATCACTGAAGAGGAGGGCTACGATTCAGATGAGAGCCACGGCAGTGCTGGGTCAGGACCACTGATAGACAACGGCATCCGATACTTCCACCTTGGGGCAGTTCTCGGTTTATTTCCGGGGCTACAGCTTGACCTTCTTGAGGTTTTTTGTGGGACTGAGGCGGGATCGTTTACGGGCCTACAAACCACTGATTGCTTTGAGTCTCTTCTCGAGGCTGATGGCTACCGGGAGCTTTGGTTGGAGGCTGTGGCCGGCGATGGGCCCGCGTGGAATATTATGCCATCTACCGAGAGGTGGAAACACACTGCCCTAACCAAGTTCAAACCATATAAGGGGTGGCTGGTCCGGATTCAAGTTCCGAGTGAGGAATGGGCAGACGTTTTGGATGGATCTGACCCAGTCTGGACCCGAGCTCAGGAGGCTGGATTCACATTAGTTGAAGGTCTGGACTCAGATGATGAGGAAACACGGAATGAATCCGATGGCCCCGACATCATTATTAAAAGGGGCGATGCGGACTTCCGTGTCAAGCCCAATGACGGTCGACTTTTGAGATGCATTGAGCGAACCCAGCACACAGAAAGCCAGACATTCTTCAAACGAGCATCGGCGGCCCTCAAAAGGCTTTTCCAGGAAAATAATTGGGAGGATATTCAGGCTATGGATGGGTTTGATGATGGTTCCCACCCTAGCTGGAGTCCCGGGGATATGCCCTATGTAATACAGTGTGGTCTCGATTGAGTTTCCTTCAACGTACTCGTCTCTAGATGCTAATATAAGATAAACATCCCACAGTATAATTATACCCACGCTTGCTAAACAGAACACATTAAAACCCTGGTATCACGCAAAAACGCAACAAAAACAACAAAAGAATTTTAAAAGGGGGTTAATAATGATCCCTCCTCATCTTTGCCGGCTTCCTTTCCACCAACGGCCGAAAGATATCATGAAACACGTAGAGGATAATCACCAACACAACCCCCAACGCCGTTGACCCACACACAGCCCAAAAGTACCGCTCCGTTTTACTCGTGTTCACGATCCCCTGCAGATTCATCCCGAAATACGAGGTACAGAACGACAACGGCAGGAACACGACCGTCACGCCCGTAAACAAGCGGATGGTTTTTTCTTGGCTGTCGCGCACGATGGCGAGCTCGTTTTGCTCTGTGTTTCTTATTTGCAGCAGCTATCGCTCTCGTTAGTATTTTTCCGACTTCACCTTGGAAGAGAGGAGGCTTACCGTATTCATAGACAGCTCCAACTGGTTCTGCAAATACTGCGCATGCTGCATTTGTTCCCGGATCATATTAACCGCCCAGGTTGCCCGAGAGACAGACGATTTTCCCGTCGCATTATTCGGTGCAATATTGCTCGTGGCGTCTTCGACGGCGAACCGCTCGCAGTCATCGCGGAGGCGGGTGAAGAGGCTTAGGTTCTTGTCTAGCACACCGTGGATCATGGTGACTTCTTCGATGCATTGGAGGAACTTGCGGGTGAGGGTGACGGTTTCACCGGCGCGCCAGGGGTCGTAGATTTGGTGTTTCTTCAACTCATTCATTAGCGCTCTTCTTCCTCTAGAGGGGGTATGAAATGGGGGGGGGGGGGGGAGGAAGGGATACCAAATCACGGTATATTTGCTGATAGGCGTCCATTATACCTAGGATATTATGGCCCTTGCGGTAATTGTGAGGGGTCACGCCCAGTTCAGTGACGAGGTGGACGAGAAACCATTCTACTGTGGCCATATGCCATTGTCCCGGGGTTTCGATGCCGTTGTCCTTGAATTGTTCCATCACATGTCCTAGTGCTGAAGCCTTGGGGTTGGATATGAGACCATCCTCTTCTTCGTAGATGTAGTCATCCAGGTTTGCGTCGAGATAATTAACACCCTTTGCAGCGGACATGCTCAGTAGAAACCCTACACCCAGTTAGCCCAACTCTCATCTTTATAGCTAGGTAAGCAATAGAGAGTACCATCACTCCGGTGAAACAGCCGAAACGGATTCCTCACAATCTGCGCATCCCGAAACGCCCGATGCCCAGATAGAATCCCCAAATCCTTACTTCTTTCCGTCGGGATGATCTTCGACAGCGGCCCCAACGCCTCATAATGTAACGCATCCGATAGCTGCCAGGGAACATCTGACGCCGCCATCTCCCAGTAATCCGGATCGGTGTTGAAATGGGTCATGCGCCAGGCAAAGTCGGAGCGGAGGGAGCTGTTCGCGTCGCCCTGGAAGCAGCGTTGGTTGAGATCGGAATTAAGAGGTTGTTTGGAGAGGAGGCAGTAGGCATCGCGAATATCTTCGACGTTTTCGCGGTGACGAAGGCTGAGGGAGTCGAATTCGACGTAGGGCCAGTTGGGCTGGCAGCCGGTGGAGAAGGCGCGGCCGCGTTCGCCGGCTTTGCGGAACACGTCCTCGAGGGTTGAGTGGTAGAAACCGACGCCGATGGGGGCGTGGCTGTATACGTTAAAGGGTGATAAAAAAATAAAATAGAAAAAAGAAATAAAAAGAGAGGGGGTACTTACATCCATCGTACAACGACACCCTCCGGCTTCGTCGTCCACGCTACAGCATATCAGTGGAGCCCTAAACAACACCCGAAACTCACGTACCGGCTTCAATATTCCCCATCTCCGCCGTTGAGTGTGACGCATGATCGCGATAGATATCGTAAATATGCGCCGTAAGTTTAGCTCGTGGTGGGAAAAAGTACAAGGCCATGTTCAACAGTTCCCTGTCATGCGGGAGTTGGGGATATTTGGACCCCAAAACCACAGACACCACCCGATTGCGGAAGATCCCCCGCTCATCGCGGCACCGGCGCAGCTGGTTGAGATGGGGGAGATATTTAGACAGTTGGTCATCGCGGCCTTTGCGGGTTTTGACCGCCACGATGTCGCTTTTCGGGGTGACGTCTCGATGGAAGAATTCGAGCATGTCCTCTGTGGCTTTGTGGAAGCTGTGTTCATGGCGAAAGTTGCGGATCTCTTCGATATTGTCTGAGTGTGAAGAGGAGGGCGTTGGGGCGTTCATTTTGGCGGTTTAATATCCCCTTTTCCTCCACTTCTCTGGCGATAGTGCTGGGTATCAAGTTCGCAGATGCCAGAAACTAAGCACGGGGGAAAGCGATAAATATATCAGACTGACCAGGCCAACACTTTCACGGCGCCAGGATGTTGGGTCCAAATGGCCAATGGAGGCTCTGACACGGCACGCATGGACATGACAGACACTCTGAAATTAATGCTTGTCAAGCCTTTGGCTCGTATCGGCCTTGGTGGGTTTCATCGGCTCCTCCGGCAGATAATCTCCTCTTGCCTGGCAATTCGTCACCTCTGACGAATGCGAAGGATTTAACCTGCAGAGACTTGGGGGTTCAAGGGTGAAAGGCGTTCTTGGGAGGATTCAGCCTGGGGGTATCGGTGCAGATGATAGGCTCCGAGACACTCCCAGGATGCAAGACGCTTCACCTTAAAATGTTGCAATATCGAGCGAGACCAATCCATAGCCTGGAGAGAGGAATCCATGCCAGGGGAATCTTTTCCGCTCCCTCCAGGCTCCCGCGGATGGATTTTTCTTTTTTTCGATTTCTTTTCTTTTTCTCGTGTTTGAATGACTCCTGAGCGCACTGCCGGAGTGTTATCATTGGTGGTGATTTTAGTCGCTTGGAATGACCAGGATCAAATCCTCCTCCTCGTCGACTCCTCATCAAAACACGACTGTCTTGGCCTGTCAGTGTCCAGAATGAGGCTCAAATACTCGTTCTAAAATCTCATCGCATCGGATCTTTTACCCTTTCGTTAAGTTTGCGTTCTCTCTTCCCTGCCTCCACCCCACGCACACTCAAAAAGAAACTGAATGTACGCGCAGAGAGTGGCTTAGACGATAAACTGCAGGAGGCTAAAGCGCCTCCTTCCTTCAACCCGTCACCTAGCGCCGGATTTAACTGCGAACAGCTAGTCGGGGCATTAAAAGGCTCGATATATAGCATTGCGACTGGGGCCGACGTCAGGTCACACGGCCCCTCTCGCAAGATCTTCGCGGGAAGCTTGACTCCCCAATAATAGCCTCAACACCGCATGCACCAAGCTCGATTTCACACCTGAACAATTCACTTCTATTGTCCAGATAAATCTTTTGTTTCTCAGTGTTCCATGGCGCTCCTCCTCCTCCCCCCTCCCCCCAACCCGCCCTCCGCTTCCGCCGTGCAAGTCGCCTTCCACCCGCCCCTCCGCTCAACCATCCACAAACTCTCCCCATCGCCAGCTTCATCATCTTTATCCTCCTCGCCAATCGCCATCGATCTCGATATCGCCCTCCCCTGCCCCCCCTTCATCCTATCGACGACGAAACTCCCCTCCCTCCTCAGCCACCTCTATGCCCTCCTCGACACCCTCCTGACCGAATCCTCTTCGACACTAGTTAAACCGCGCCTCCTACTCCTCAGCTACCCCCCAAACATCGACTACTACACCCCCCTACAAACCAAACTCGTCCCTTCTTCTCCGTCATGTCTCATCGATCTCTCCGTCCTCGCACTGTCAAATCGCCCCTGGACACGCGTTTTTGCTGTCGATGGCGAATCTGGTGAACGGCTGCATAGACAGTTCATGTCAGTCGTGAATAGCAGGTTCAGTGCGAGGGTGGGTGGGACGTGGAAGACCGAGAGGGTGAGGGGCGGGTTGAGTATGAGTGTTAAGTCGAACAACACTTCAACGTCTATACCAGTATTGGAGGGAGAGGAGAAGGTGGGGAGGAGGAAAAGGATTGTTGTTGCTGGAGGGCTTGTGCCGATGACAGTGAGGCGAAAGTTGGAGGTTACGACGGCGTTAGTACTAGGGGAGTTTGGTGGTCATAATCAGGTTGATGGGGCATGGGTTGAGTGGAGGGAGGATGAGGGGGTAGAGCTGGGTGATGGGGAAGAGGTAGAGGGGGGTTTGACGGAGTTGGTGTCGTTTCTCAGGGCGACGGTGGGGATCAATCCGGTTACAATGAGGATGAGGGAGGGGGTGTTGGTTGTTGAACCGTTTGGGGTGGTTTGTGTACAGGATCCGGGGGATTTGGAGCGATATCTATCTGAGGGCGATGTAGTCGTCGTTGGGGGGGATGAGAAGGTCAAAAAGGTGGTAGAGGAAGTGAAATCCCGTCGGGGGGATTCTATTTCTCTATTCGAAGTCAATGAAGCCACAGATTAATGCATATAGAACAATATTATACCAGGTCAGCTAGCAACGCCTTGAATAAAGAAACTACGCAACACTCAGAAACCTCCCTACCACAGCTCTCATCAGCCCCTTCCCCTCCTTCCTCTCCAACAACTTCAACACCGCCGCCGCCCTCTCCTTATCATCCACCGCCCCCCTTACCAAATCCCCTGGCGTCATATCCCTCCTATCCTTCAAGCTCGGATCAACCCCCTCCCTCAACAACACCCTCACAACCGCCTCCCTCGCCCTCAACGCCGCCCAAAATATAGGCGTCCACCCGTTCTCACTCACAGAGTTCAGATCCGCCCCCGCATCAACCAACACCTCCACCGAATCCGAGTACCGATTCGTCGCAGCCCACGATAACGGTGTCCGTCCCTGATCATCCTGCGATTCTACATCCGCCCCGTTGTCGAGCAAACAGCCCATAATACCGATGTGTCCGTACTCCGACGCCCAGGAGAGCGGCGTGCGGCCTCGTCGGTCTTTGCTCTCCGTTACCGCTCCAGCAGCAAGTAGGATCTTTACAGTGCCCTCTCGTCCTCGAGCCGCAGCTAGTATTAGGGGCGTTACGCGATCCTCGTCTCGAGTTTCGGGGTCTGCGCCGTGGGAGAGGAGCGATTGGACCATTTCTTCTCTTCCGAGGTTTGCGGCAGTGGAGAGCGCGGTGCGGCCGACGTGGTCCCTTCTCTCAAGGTCAACGCCGTCAAGGGTGAGGAAGCGGTTGAAAATCGACACGCGCTTGAAGCCTATGGCCAGGAGGAGCGGGGTAAAACCATCTTTGTTCTGGACGTCGGTGTAGGGTTTTAGGGACAGGGATTTCTCCAGGGTGGTGTCGCGGCCATGGCGGGCCGCCCAGAAAATAGCGGAGCGATTGCGGTGGGTGATGTCGTAGTGGTATAGGTAGGCATTTACATTGCTGTAGATCCAGCGGTTGGTTTGTGTGAAGGCGTTGATATCGGGGGGTTGGTCTAGGTAATGGACTATGAGGCGGAGGAGTTCGCCTGGTAGTGAACCGAGTGCCATCTTTTTGGCGTGGACAGATCCATTGATGTCAGCTTCAAGAAATGAAGAGCTGGTGATTTAAGATATGGGAGGATCGCCGATGGTTGCCCAATGAAGGAACCTCGAGTCTCAGACACCAAGACAGCTTGCCCCGCCTTTACGAGAACTGCAAAAATAGCAGCCAATGAAACACGCAGGGTACAGACAGGTTTTTTTCAATTTATTCTTTCATCTCTTCATTTCTGTCAACTGCTATACAAGGACAATCGTCCTTTGCTAACCTCAGATATTAAATCTAATCATGGGCTGATGATTCGCGATTTGAGCAAAGTTTTCAACGAAACACCGAGATATCGAGCCCCTCACGCTTTCCTAATCAGAGTTGTCTGTATCTTCCACTCTGATCGCATCTCCGCCTCCGCACACCTGTCAGCCAAATCCCTTCAACTCCATCGGAGTTGTCGACCTCGCGAATTATCGAAATATCACGTTTTATTAATCACCTATGACTATCTTGGTTCCTCAGACGTCCTTTTTGTCGTAGTGGTTATTTTGATCTTCAAAAAGGTCCACAAAAATCTTCCTCGCCTTTTGTCACGACGACAGCAAGGCTGGGATTCAGCCTTACTATCAATGAATGTTGATTGATTGTAGTTTCCCGCCCGCCGGGCGCCATGAGCCAAGGCGCTTAGACAGCCTGGGGAGGCTGGGAGCTGCCAGTGCCTTTTCCATCTCTTTAACGGATTCTCGAACAAAGATCATCGGGTCAAATGGCATAAATGCACACATAAACGACCATGAGTTTCGGGTACAGTGTAGGGGATCTCGTCGTCCTCCTCAAGATCGCGAAAGATGTGCGGAAACGTTTCATCAACGCCCCGATCGAGTTCAAGGGAATCTCCGAAAGGTGGGTGCGAAAAAAGGTCTTCAAATATCACTATGCTTGATAGATTACTGATGTTTATCAGTGTGAACACCCTCTCCAATGCCCTTCGAGCGGTCGAGGGCCTAGACCCCAATGACGAGCTCCTTGACACCCAAAAGACACGACTCAATGAAATCTCCCAGAGATGTAATTCAACACTACATAACCTGCAGGGCATGTTGGATAAACCCCAGGTGATTGAATCAGTGGATAAAACCGTCAAAGCGCATACCCACCACATATAAGTAAAATTCAAATAGTAAAGAGGCCCATGACATGCAACGGCAAGTTGAATATTAGATTAATGCCTTTAATCTATTTTTGAACGGACTCGATGTGTACGTTATCTTCCCCTCACACATTTTAATATCGGAATGTAAATCTAACACGCGCGATAGGCAGATCAACATTTCCCAGAAAGCGACCATCGACCGTGTCGGCCAGCACCAGGATGATGAGAGGCGGGACAAAATTCTCAACTGGATGGCCGATGTTAATTACGGGAAACAACAGAGCCACTTCCTCGGAAGACGCGAGTCCGGTACAGGGCGGTGGCTGTTGCATTCGTCCGTTTACACAAAGTGGCTTGATACCCCGAAAGAAACTCTGTACTGCCATGGGGTCCCCGGAGCTGGAAAGACTATGCTTGCGGCAATTATCATCGAGGATCTCGTGCCTCGCCTACAGAGTGACAAAGGTATTGCACTGGCGTACGTATATTTCAACTTCACCAGTCAAAACAAGACAGAGGATCATTTTATGAACATACTCATGCAACTTTCTCGTCGCCATTCTACACTGCCCGACTGTGTTGAGAAGCTTTACAAATCCTACCACGAATTAGGAATACGTCCAACGCTGAAGGATATTCTGAGTGCACTTCATACAGTGGCAGCAACCTACTCCAGAATCTTCGTTGTTATTGATGCTTTGGACGAATGCCGTGTCACCGGTGGCTGCCGGGAACGGTTTGTCGAGAGCTTATTTGACCTCTAGGCCAAAACAGCATTAAATATCCTAGCTACCTCACAGCCAATCCAGGATATTATAGCGATGTTCTCAGGGATAACGGCATTAGAAATTCGGGCAAGCAAAGAAGACATTGATAAATATATCGATGGTTATTCTAACCTACCACTCTCTATAAGGAGAAAGCCCAAGTTGTACGACGAGATCAAAGAGACGATCTCTAGCTCTGTAGATGGAATGTAAGTTTTTGAGCCACCTTTTCCAAGTGAGACTAGCTAATGATGACCAGGTTTCTGCTAGCCCACTTGTACCTCAACTCACTTCAACCTGTATACACAGCGAATGATGCTAGAACCACCCTCAAGCAGTTTCGAAGGGAGGATATGCAATCAGACGATCAACAAAGGAGTGAGCTTCTTGAAATCGCATACGCCAATACGATGGACCGCATAGCAGAGATCCCACCAGGACAACGGAGACTCGCCTTGGATGTACTTATGTGGATTACATGTGCGAAGGAGCCACTGACAACACATGCGATCCAGCACGCAATGGCCCTAAACGAGGATGACACTGAGCTGGACAGACACAATTTTACCGATATTCAGGACATGGTTACTGCCTGCGCTGGCCTGGTCACGGTGGATAATGAGAGGAATATTATTCGTCTGGTTCATTACACCACGCAAGAATATTTTGATTATAACCAAAAGAAATTGTTCAACGATGCCCCTTCTCGAATTGCTACAGTGTGCATTACTTATTTGGCATGGGATGTCTTTGATGGTGGGCATTGCGACACCGATGAAGATTTGGAGTCACGGCTCCAGGATTACGCGCTCTATGACTATGCTGCACGAAACTGGGGCTTTCGCTATCGCCCGGGATGCCTGGACAAAACCCTTCTCACTCTTCTATGCGATAAGGACAAGCTTTCCGCATGCACACAGGCCATGATAGCTGATGCATGGAGTAGAGATCAGGGCTACCCCTACAATTACTCCTACGAAGCCATTAAAGGCTTAACGGGATATGACATCGCGGTACGCTTTGGGTTGCAGTCCATTTGTCATCTTCTTTTGCAAAGCGGGCGCCACTGTGATATGAAAGACGCTGATGGCCGAACACCGCTCTCTTGGGCAACGGAGCATGGCCATAAAGATATTATTGACTTCCTTTTACAAAGCAATGCGAATGCAAATTCCAGGGACGGCGATAATCGAACACCATTGTTATGGGAGGCGAGCTCAGGGCACTTGGATGTAGTCCCTCATTTTCCAAGACCCCGAAGCGTGGTTAGGATCCACATAGGGCGGGTCGGAGAAGGGTGAAATTCTGGAACAGCCTCTCACAACCCCTCTTCAGGTTGAAGTCGGCTAAAATACGAGGGATCTGCAGAGTTGGCATTATAAAAGACAATCAAAGTCCGCTCGAGAAAGAAAATTCGAACATCTTTCCCACCCGCATAATCGAAGGCCAGAATCAAATAATGTCCACTGAAGACGCCCCCTGGATCCTCGCCCTCAATGGCGTCGAATGCCGCATCTGCGGACACTCGATAGACCTCCAGCATGCCGCCTCAGACCCCAACGGACCCGGAAGCTGGCGATCATACCACCAAGATCTCCAATTCGCATCCCCGCCTGCGCCTGGTGTATCACAGCCCCTGGTCCCAACCGAGATATGCACGATGACCTTTCACGGCGAAAGCCGCACCATGCACGCAGCGTGCTGGAAGATTGTTGAGAGTCTCTGGTGTAAATCCGAGTTTACAATGGCCGAACTAGATGGTTTTCTCGATGTTTCGGCCGATCGAGCTCCGTTTCTACCTGAGATGCCGCACACCGTGTCTCCGATCGAGATTGATACGGGTCTTACCTCGGCGGGACCACGGACATCACAGCAAAATAGCACTACGACTCCCGCGACCCAAAATTTGTTCACTACGCTCGAAGATGAGGAACTACAAAAGCCGCTCTTGCCCGAGATGAGGAATTACGCGCTACCATCGGAGCTGGAACGTCATGTCCACCGATGGCTCACAACCACCGAAGCCGACGATGAGGAATCCCAAGCAGATCCCACACTGGGTTACTGGTCCTCTGTCGCAAGGATGCTAGAGAATCATCCTCACTTTTCTGGCGTATCCCCCGAAAAGGTCGCAGAGGATCTTACGCGATTTCTGCAGAATCTCCACAATGCCGGACTCAACTCGTTCCCCCATCTAGCCAATTACGACATCGCCCACGCCAACGCAATGACAATCCTATTAACCCTTCTCAAGCTCCCCCTTGAAGATATCTCCGGGGCGCCCGATCAGAATGGCCAGAGAGCGAAATTGCAACAAACCAAAAACGTAAATTTGCCTCCCGCCCTAGACACACCGGCCCTGTTGAGATTCCACTTATCCACCCTCCGTCGCCGGAGCCATGCAGAGGGAACCATCGATCGGAACCTGCGTGTGGGGGTGAAATATCTGCGTGATGTCTGGTTTGGGCCGCCGGGCGCGGATATCATAGTAAAGCCCGAGGATGTGGTTTTAGAGGTTCCTTCTTTCGCGGGTCTGCGCTTCATTAGGGATCAATTGGGGGTTTTCGCTGTGGATGTCAAACAGGGCGAAACGTGGCATTCGGCCTGGAGGCAAAATGAAGGAGAGAGCTGGCAGGAGGGAATGGAGGGAACTGCGAGTACGGCGGTTGAATGGCAGTCCGGAGCGGGCGAACCGTCTTTTCTGATTGCATCCAATGTAAGGCCAATTCCGTTCGATACGATATTATCCTCGCTAATTGACTTTTCCAGACATATCTCGAGATGATGTTGTTGGACAACGCCCCCAAAAGAAAAATAGCTTCGAAACGGAACAAGTTGAAAAGGATGTTCAAGATGTTCTGAAATTAAGGAAGCAGCATTATCTTGACGCCAACAAATTAAATTTGGAGCATCCTTCTTGATATTATTGAAAATAGGCACTCAACAGCTGCCTGGGAGCAGCCTGGTGGCGGCGCAGCGGATAAGGAAAAACGAGCCGATTGCCGGGCTCCACCAAGAAAAGTTGCCGCTATATAACCGCATGTCCGACCCCACTGGAATACCCCAGATATCAAAAAAGAAGAAGAAAAATCTACAATGGGCATCTCAGAAGGGGATACCTTCCGACTCTTCGTCGCCGGACAATATATGACTGTCACTTACAACGGCAGCGACCTGGTCCTGACCCCAGGCCACCACCTCAACGGTGACATATTCCACATATCCGAAAAAGGCAACTTCCTCCCCGGCCTCCAAGTTCGAGACGAGACATACTACGACCCAGACCGAGAAGACTCAGGCGACGAGGAACAAGAGCAGGAAACTGCAATCGGCACCCTCGTCCCCGACGCCAATTTCCCCCTCGATATCTTTTACTTTTCCCGGGAATCGCAATACCTCGCCGCAAATGGAACCTGGGTAACCGACACAACCACCGCCCTAAAATTCGAGTTAAATAACCTCGAACGATGGAGCGCGGATGACTTCCCCCCGACTATCATGTCAAAAATAACTGACCCAATTATCGACCCTGCCAACCCCACCTCCGCCGACGGAATCGACCTCTATCACCCGGACGCGTGGTTCAGCATCTATTTCCTGGAAAATGATGCCCGGTCCGCGGGGAATGTTGCCGAGCAAGGGGGTTCAGATGGGCCTCCACGGATTTGCTTCACTAGTGCCCCGTATGGAAAGGGAACGTCCTTTCATCTGGTCCTGAGGGAGGGGCAGTCACTACTTCAGGACCAATTTGGGCGGTTTTTGGGTGCTGAACGTTTCGAGAATAGATATGCTAACCCACCCGACGAGTGTGACCAGCATACCGCGCTCAGTAAGTGCCGTCACTGCTACTATTTGTATGATATTGGGTTTGTTTTTAAGCCCACGCACCCTGCAACTATTGTGCGGAAGGGTCCACCAACTATGTTTGTTTTGTATGATGGCGCGTACTATTATCGTTTTGAGGGTATCAAGGCAGCATATGCTTGTTTGGGTCGGGTTGAGAAGATTGAGGAGGCGACGCCGTTGCAGTTTGTTGGGGCTTAATGGGGATTCCTTCTAAGACAACCCAATTGAGGCGATGAATTACTATCAAATAGACTAATCTAATCGCTGGGGAATAAACCAAAAATTGAACGCAAAAGAGACAGGCAAACCGCAGAACACTAAGGCCCAAGCAGTGACACAATAGCCCCCGTCGCTGTAAGCCCAGCCCCGGTTAATGCAGTCCCTTTGGCGACAGTATTTATGGTTGAGTTGGCACCGATCACAGGAGCCACCTGTGCCTCGCCTATCTTGAAGTGATTGGCCCAACTTAGGCGTTGGTTTCCATAGCCGAGAGGGACGAAGAGGCTGTCCCGTAGCAGGTTTGCTACCAGCCAAGCCGGCGGGATATCGATAGCGGTGATTGTGGACCGGTAGAAACATTCAGACAGCACTTTGTACGCACGGTCGGCGTCAAAATGCTGCGAATCGGGCCGCCAGAATCGTCCGTATATACTCTCAGCGATGCGTGCAGGGACGGTGAGCCGACCGACCAGCAGGGGTGGTCCAGTCTCGACTGTGCCATCGGACACGGATTTGGGGAGACGGTAAGCCGTGCACGAGGAGCAGTAGAGAACATTGTTTCCGCCTGTACTCGGTTAGTATTTTAAACCGCGGTAGCCTCTCTATAGACTAGTAGGGGATAGGGTGTATTTACAGTGATATATCGAGGTGCACTTATGCGATGCAAGACCATCGAACGCTGGTCGGAGGTGCAGCAAGTATGCCGAATAAATATTGACAATCCCCGATGCTGGCCGGATTACCTTGTCCTCCCAAAATCTCAAAAAGCTCGACGTCGAATTTGATCGCTTAACCGTAATCGAGTCATGCAGTGCGTGATGAATAATCATGCTATCTCCGAGACGGTGGCTGGATGATGCGGGCATGTTCAGCAGATTCACAAGGACGTGGTTGGCGTTGCTAACAGCGGGCATCTTAGCCATCAACTGACGGGCTGTCTTCTTTGTAATGACGACGCGAGGCGTTTCGTGCAAAAGCACCGCCCCCTCGATTGTGAAGAGCCAGTATTTCTGAGTTGATACATCGTAGATAATGGGAAGGACTTTATTTAACGGAATCGGGCGCGCGAGATCCCACGGCTGCATATCGCGAAACTTCGGGTGCGGAGCACCATCCTCAGGGTCCATCACGATCGGAATAACCGTGAAGGATGCTGAGGCTCTTGGATCGGTCGAATCAGCCCTGAATGTCATATTGAGAAAGACAGGCCCACTTGGAGATAATGGGAAAGGTTTGGGGACGCTATTTGCCCAGCGGCCGTTATGTTCGGCATGGTTGGTTGAGATTCTGGGCTGGTTGGCGACTGCATTCTTCTTTCTGTTTACCGAAAGTGTGGTGTTTCTCGATTTTTCGGCGAAGATACTTTCTTCTCCAGACTCGTGGGAGCTTCGCGGAAGTCGCCAGCAAAATAGCTTACCCGTATTGCCCACAGCCTTTCGCGCGTCCTTGGCCATCCCTGCCTTGTTATTAATGTGACAAACCAGAGCTGGAGAAGTCAGTGATCTGCAGTCCCCCACCCCTCAAACACAACAACAACCTCTTGACTCATTTCTCCCAGCTGAAGAAAAGTTGACTCAATGCTGCGTCACTCTGAAATAATCGAGGGACTTTCTGTGTTGTTGTTATGCTCGTTATCCCATTTATGGGTGGTGAGAAGGCAGTTGAATCGCTTCAATCCAAAGAAATATGGACCGTTGTATTTCCCGTCATTGTAAAAAGGTTCAGAATAACAGTAAGGATGATGCCTTGGGTTATGGCCCTTGATGACAGGGTAATTCCCATGTTGTCTCGAATACCTGTCTAGGCTTCGCGGTTGCGGTCTGTTCACCAACGTGTAAAAGTCGGAAAAAAGCCAAGAGCCCAGCCAACATCGATGCATTTCCAGTCGCTATTAGCCTCAAGCATCCCTGACGATGGCATGAATCTTTGCTGGGTGGAAAGAGGGGTCGAGGACGATCAGGCAGCGAGGAAGGCACAAGGCCAGCGGGATGAGCCTGTTTTATTCTTTTAAAGGCACAGCTGCTGGAGCTGTGCGAGTCGCCTGGGAGTAGCCGTCGAAACGGCTCCAGCGGAGCTAATTCTATAAATTGTGTCAGCGGTGGCACTTTATGTAAGTAAGTCGCTATCACTATACTCACCTCAAGCCCGAGAGCTCTTATGGTTCCAGCACTATTCTGTCCCAGAACTTGAACGAGGGCTGGGGATCGGTTGCAAGCGCAGGATGGTCAATAGGGAGCATTTACAGGTGGTATTCCTACGGTCGGAATATTGGCGTTGGAAGGACATAAATATTTTATCGTGGAGATGTGCTAACACCCAAGTACTGCGAGATGCTCCTGCCACTTCGAGTTGTCCCATCACTCAGCACTGTTCTTGCCTCTACCTCTGCTTCTTGCTCTCTATTTTCCTCGTTCGCTATCCAAATATCAGCCAAAGAACATCCATGCGATCGTTTACCATCGATTCCTCCTTGTAGGGGTCTTATTCCATCTCTTTCCATTCCTTTCACCTCTGCTGAGTCGATTCCGGAGATTCCCTCTGACAATACCCTGATCCACCCCCACCGTTATAACCAAAATATATTACGAAGGGATGATATCCGTTAAATTATCTTCGTTGGACTCGATTTGGTCGTCATTGCAGGGTGGATTCGATCGTCTTGGCGCTTGCGACCAGTGCCCGCCAGGAACACAATCCGACCGGGGCTCCTCCGACTCCTTGACCGCGATCCGACCTGGCGGGGCCTACCGGAGACTCTCAAGGGTCGAAACTTCCGATGCCGATCGCTTGGCAAAACTCCTGTGTTCGACATCCCGAATCCACCAACCTGAGACAGAGCTTGGCTGTTGCCTACTGTACTTTCCCTTCCAGGTGTTTCGAGGCCAAGGCTTGCCTCATCCAAATAACAATAGATACCTTGGTTAGCCGAGTCATCACGATAGGTTTGGGGAACCCCGATGGTGGTTTAATTTGGTTCCTTCCTGCGGACGATAAAGGTCTCTTAGAGATACAAAAACTTGTGTTGAAAGAACGCCTTTGCTCGCTGAACCCGCAATTTTTTCATCTGATTGCGTTAGTTCGCGCCTTACGTGGCGGGCGGGTCAAATAAGGCTGGGGTGAGGTCATTGGGACGGTATGAAATGGTTGATTGGCGACTGTTTATTTGCTTTTCGAGATTATTGCCGATCGAGAAGATCCTCAGTCACTTCATGAATTGGGGAAGCTCCATCGCTCTGCCGTCAGAAAAGCTGCATGAAGGGGTCGCACGACTTGTCTCTCTCCCTGAAATAATAATATTCCGCAAAGTGAATTCCATTGCTGAATATTTTTCATACTGGGATGATGACTTTCTGAAGAGAAATTGTTTGGGGTTGGATATGGAATGTTTCGCTGGCTGGGGGCCAATAATCTTCTGCAAAAGACAAAGACCCACAATAGCTCCCGAGCCCGTCTTTTTCTTCCTTTTTTAAGCACACAGAGGATAACAGACAGAGGACCCATCTCATGACTCGGGATGGTATACCATTTTCCTCTTTCACTTCCAAGCTAGAGCCCTCGAGAAGCCCAGCATGCATGGGTGGGCCGAAAAATCCTCCAAGTCCGCGAAAGGAAGATCTGACTTCGAAAGTGCTGCCACTCGTGTGGTGTCCATGTGAAACACAACCAGCGAGAATGGGCCCTTGATATTGCTTTGTCATCAGACAATCACGGTGGATGACTTTGGAGAATTTATTTGGACCAATAGCCGATCCACCTCGGGTTCTCGAGCCACGGACCTTCGTCAGACCCTCGACTCCACTTTCAAGGACAACTCCACCCACACAAAACCATAAAGCCTTGTGACTGGCCTGCCCGTGGAAGCTTCGAGGCTAGCGGGATCCTTCCAGGGTTGAGGTGTTTCTCTCCTCCGTGTCATGCCGTTCACCCCCTTCTCTGGTTCAGGGGCACTGAGGCAGTGCACCAAGGCAACAATTTCGCCTGAGACAATCTGCGATTGGTCAGACATGCACATGTCTCTGAGGCTGAGTAAAGTTCCTTGGCACACTGGACACCTTTTTCTTGGGCCCCATGGGGGAACCCATTTTCAAACTTGGCTTCTCTTTGAAAACTCTTGTTTTATCCCCCGCCAAGCTGTCAACTCAAGTCCAGCAGCTTGGATATCTATGACCACCTAACACGATAGGGAGGAGGAATAAATAACTAAGAAGAGCGACCGGTACAACAAAGGAAGAAAAGGACACGGAGGTGGAAAATGCGCCCGCGCAGTTTGCAGTCCCCGGGCGGGGTTATCGCTCTGCTTTTCCTGCTGCTGCTCCAAGGACAACTGGTTCTGTCGGATATTCCTATCGATGTTAATTCTGTCGGTATGTCGATTTCATCTCTACCCATCCAAATATCGTCCGCCAGGTGATCGCATGAATTTTTCAGTCCAGTTGCGATGGAGTGATTGATCGCGACGCCCCTTCCCTCCCCTCCCTTCCGTCCTCCCCGATGTCGCGTAAAAAGGAAAAAAGCAAAGATGCTAAACCTATCTTCCAGCCAGTTTGAAAAATGCCGGCAAAACCATTGCTTCTCCCATGATGGTCTTCTATGAACAGAATCAAACAGAGGGTATCCCAGGAAAATTAACAGACACTTGGTATGTTGCGGGTGCCATGCTTATGACGCTCATCCAATACTGGGATGTAACCGGCGACTCTCAATACAATAAAGAGGTATCGTACGACCTGATGTTTCAAGCCGGAAGAAATTACGATTATTTCGATTCCAATTACAGTCAGTGGCTGGGTAACGATGATCAAATGTTCTGGGCTCTGGCGTGTATGACCGCCTCTGAAACCAATTTTCCGGAGGTCCCGGGGAAACCTACCTGGACCACGATGGCTCGCGCTGTGTTCCAGGAACAGATCGATCGCTGGGGTGGGCTAGATGGCAAGTGTGGCGGTGGCCTTTGTTGGCAGATTTCCCAGTTGCAGGACGGCTATACCCTACGTAACGCCATTTCCAATGGTGGTCTCTTTCAGTTAGCCGCTCGACTGGGTCACTTCACTAAGAATGAAACATACTTTAATTGGGCGGAGAAGATCTGGGAGTGGTCCATTGATTCACCACTCATCAAACCCGCCGACAATTGGCTTATCTCAGACTCGACTTCTGGAGACAACGACTGTGCGGACAATGATAATATACAATGGACCTACAATTACGGTACTTATCTTGCAGGTGCTGCGTTTATGTATGATGGGGTAAATGGGGTAGGAGCCACCTTTTCTTCCGAAAGCCTTGACCCTACATAATAATCTTGTCCCTTCCCACTAATTTCTTTACACCAGACGGACAAAAAAGCGAAATGGTCTAAAGCCGTGAACGGAATGCTAGACAGAACATTCCAGGAATTTTTCCCCAAGCGCTATGGCTACGTCGTCATGACCGAATACGCCTGTGAAGGCGGGATGACCTGTAACCGGAACCACTTATGCTTCAAGGGTTGGACGGCAATATGGTTAGCCTTCGTCGCAAAGCTTGTCCCGGGAACAGAAGAGTTGATTCTCCCCAAACTTGAGGGGTCCGCTGCTGCTATTGGCAAGCAATGCGATGGTGCAGCCAATAGTCAAGGAGTGGACCTAAAGAATCTCTGTGGCGTTCGCTGGCACCAGCCAACCTGGGACGGGCAAATGGGCCTGGAGGTCCAGATGAGTGCGTTGGGCGGCATCGTATCAAACCTCATGCTCAAAAACGATGCCACTCTGCTTACAGTGGACACGAATCCCAACGCCAGCGAGAAATACATTCCCTACGGTAATAATGAGCCTGAGCAGCTGAAATTGGCGATTATTACCACTGCGGACCGGGCAGGAGCCTGGATTGTTACCTTCCTCATTGGCGGGTCGGTTGTTGCTTCCTCCTGGTGGTTGATGAAGGTGTAACTTTTTTTCTCTCTTCAATTATGTATTTATCCGCGGAATTTTCTTCTGCTCTCTCATGACTATATGGGGATTTTGGTTTATGGTGTTTATCTTTTGCCAGTGCAGCTAATGAGCTATTTGTTTGAATATATTGTCTTTGGATCGCAAACACCGGAACATAATCCAGAAAGCTAAGGATACCGACTTTGATATCCGAAGATATAACTAAAGCTAGCCACCTCCGCTGCCTCCTCCGCCTCCTCCTCCACTACCACCGCCGCCACTTCCACCCCCTCCCCCAGAACCTCCACCACCACCACCACCACAACTCCCACAAGCTGCCGCCGCCGTACTACTCCCACACCCCGAACCACAATTCGCCGCCTCTTTACCGGCATCCCCATCGGCTGCCTGCGAATCAACGCTCTGAAACCCGGCATCCGCACACTCATAGCTCCCGCCTCCCCCTCCCCCATTCTCCTCCTGACACAACGTCGCATAGTAATACGGATAATACCCGCCTCCTCCTCCCGTTCCTCCTCCTGTTCCATCCCCCACTCTACTCCTGTCCCTACTCCGAAACCCAGAACTAGAACTAAGCGTATACTTAGCCTTCGCCCCCTGAAACCCAACATACCCCACCCCATCCCCCTTCTCAGCAACCGTCTTAAACCGACTGCCATGGCTCATAGCCTGCGGAATATCAGACGCTTTCATCCGCGCCGATCTCAGCAACTCATACTCCCTCACCTGCTCCCCGGGTTCAAGCAACGCCCACTCAGCCAGGAAATAATAGTTCGACACACCCGCATCATACCCATGGCTAAACGGCTGCGCTCTATGAATCCCCCCCAACTTCACCCTCGCCAACCCCGGCTCAACCCCCCTCAGCCCCTTTTCCGGGTAATGCAGCCACTTTGTCGCAGACCGGAACTGTCCTGAATTCGCCATCCCACTCGCTACCCTACTCAGCACCGAGGAGGCGTCCAGGAGCGCAAGCCGCGATTTCACCCATTGAGCCGATACGGGCCCCGTTTCTAACCCCGAGCTTGGGGACGGGTAGAGGAATCTCTCTCGGGTAAGGTGCATGGTGATGAGCGACCAGGCGTCGAATGGGAAGGCCCAGAGGTGTTTGGAGAGGGTACACGATCCGCAGGCGGTGGGGTTGCGGCAGTAGGCCTCGGAGCAGTCCCAGGGGAAGAGGGTTTGGTGGGGATATGGTGTTCCATTGGTGAAGGAGCCCCAGTCGGACCAGTATTCGTGGAGGGAGTCGATGAGGTCAGCGTCGTTGCTGCGGCGGAAGTAGAAGCGGTGCAGGTATTCTTCGATGAAGCCGGGGGGCACGTCGTATTTGCTTATGATTGTGTTGCGGGGGTAGGTGTGGGCGGAGGGGGAGACGAAGCTGATTAGATATAGCGGGCTGAGGGTCGGTTGGGGGGGACCGTTCATGAGGGGTTCGAAGAGGGTTGGGTCGAGGATGGTGTTGCAGAATTGGAGGCAGTTGTTTCGGGTTGGGGTCCAGGTGAGGGTGGTCGAGGGGTGGAGGAGGCGCTGGGCGATGCTGTCGAGGTAGGTTTTGAGGCGGCTGGAGAGAAGGGTCTTGAGGACGTCGAGGACGGGGTTGAGCACGGTGTCGAGGCGTCTGCGCTGGCCTGCTTCGGAGAAGTCGGGGTCGTCGAAGGGTTGGGCGGCGGCGAGGATGAGGAGGCGGATGATATCGTCTTCGAGGGCGGTTTCGGTGGCGGAGGAGTGGAGGACGCCTGAGAAGGGGGCGCCGACGACTTGTTTCATGATGAGTTTGTATTGCTTCGGTTTGGGGGTGGGACGTTGCTGTTCCCAGACTTGGTGTTCGGAGTCGGTTCCTAGACAGAGGGTACGCGTGTGGGAGCCGCGGATGTTGAAGCGTTCGTGGAAGACGGGGAGGTCGCGGAAAGAGATGACGATTCCCGCTCGAGCACTGATTTGTTAGTTTCCATTTCCCTTGAACATCATGGCCTATTTTATGTTGGTATTGGCCGACTTACTTAGACATCCCATTCTCAATCACGAACGGACCAACACGCAATCCCATATGAACCTCGCCAAACGGATTCGACTCGACATTCTCCCGATAGAACAGCGGAACATTCTCGTCGCCTCTCGCCCACCCAACCGACTTATCCTCATCTACAGACTCCGTCGACCCGTTCTTATACTTCTCCAGAGTTGCCTTTTCCGTCTTACTACTCCGAATCCGACTCACCATGCGCGTCACAGACGTCTTGATCTCCGTCGGTGCACTCTTCCCCGCCGTCGCCAACAACCCCTCATACTTCGCCTGTGCCACGCGCCCCGGCGTCGCAACCACACTGCACTTCCTCTGCTCATCCCTGTAGTGGCTCTTCCCGCGCACCATAACCTCTCCCCCAGTACCCCCACAGTTACAAGGTTTGCGGGTGCCGATTTTATCCAGAGATTCACACACCTTGGAGTGTTTATACAGCTTATCGAAGCGGGGATCGCCGTAGTATTCGGTCCAGTAGCAGGCTTCGCAGACGGTGTCGGTTTCGAAGGGCCGGCCGCGGAAGTGGTACATGCTGCCGGTTATGTAGGTGCGGCATTTTGGGCATTTGAGGGGCTCGAACTCTGAGGATCGGAGCTTGTTGGAGTCGGATATTGTTACTGGGACTGTTAGTTAGGTTCTTTGCTCATGGGGGGAGGGGGGAAGTACGTTGGGGGATTCCGACGGGTTTGTCGGATGGGCGGTGTTCGATGACTTTGTCAATATCGAGGAAACCTGGACGCTTAGTTTCAGTATTGACTGGTAGTGGGAATAGTGAATAGCGTTAATGGGTCTGACCTGTGGCTTGCATCAATAGCCATGCCTGCTGCTCGATTCCAGATCGCGTCGGTATTTCTATTTGGCATCAGTTTATGGCGAAGAGAGAGAGAAGAGGACTTTAAGGTAATACCGTCAACGCGCTTGCGAACATCCGCTTTCACTTTCGTGCTATTCTTATTAGCCAGCATGTCGAGCACCACATTGCGAATCGCATCAGTTTCAGTCGCCGGGGCTGTATATCCGGGCAGATTCATAACAGCTGTTTCCCTGTCCCTGTCTGCATCCGTCAGCTCCATCCCGTGAAAATAACATTAAGGAATTGCAATTTACCAAATCGCATGGCAAACGCCCTCGTATGCTGGTTCACCTGGTCCAGAAACGTATCGTATCCCTGCATCGGGGTATCCTGCTCTTCATCCAGCTGCACCCCCTCATACTCCGGTCGCTGCCACGCGCGCAAAGTGCGAATCACATTCTCCAGCTCCTGTCGCGCGCCCTCCCAGTAGTATTTCTCGAGCTCTGCGAGGAGGTTTTCTCGTCCCGGGCCGATCCTCGTCCATGCGACATCTGGGCCCTCGGTAATCGTCGGGGCGCTGGAGATGGATTTCCATCTGTCGTGGAGCGCTTTTCGCGCAGACATTTTTGTTTCACTTTCGTCTCTGATGTTAATTAATTAGTTGCAACCTGGTGCAGTAACGGTTCGTGTATATATAGACCCCGCGGAGGGACAGTCTGGGAGGGAGAATCTAATAGAATCCGGCAAAATTAGGCGAGACTCTGATTAGTTAGTTTAGCTTGGAGCTGTGGTACAGTTCGCCTCGGGCTGTGCAAAAATAGATGAATACGAGGGCGCCCGACTTTTCGTCACGGGCGTCATTTGCCCGAACTCAGCCTCGCGATGCCCCGTGACGCTAGAATGAGAACGCCGCTCTTTGTGTTTCTCCAAGGTTTGATTGGCTTTTTTTATTTATTTAATTGGCCTGATTCTTGACGGCAAATTGTTAATTGTTCTTCATCAAATCAGCCCGGCTAGCTCAATCGGCAGAGCGTGAGACTCTTAATCTCAAGGTTGCGGGTTCAACCCCCGCGTTGGGCTTTCTCTTTTTCTTTCTTTTTTTCCTATTCCAATTCAATCATGCTAAATCCTTACAAGTTTGAGTTCGGAGACAGGCCCTGACCAAAGCTGTCGCCCAATTTCTGGGGGTGTTATCTCGGCTCTGAGAGAACCCCAGGATGCCACTGCAGGAATTGGATGTAACTAACCACTTTTTGGGGCAGATGAAAGGGACAGTGACGGCAGGAGAAGGGTGGCCATATCGTAATGTGTTGCATTTACATTTTACTATTCGGGTAATGGGTTCGACGTCTATAATTCTTCGTTAGAATCACATTGGTCGTTTTTGTTCCCGCTAGCCGTCCCGATATATATAATTGACCTCAACACTGTGCGCATTCAGTAGGCTTGAAGATAACGAGAAGAAGATTGATTAGTAATAGATTACACGTTGAAAATAAAGAATGGCATATATGTTTTAAGTCCCTGCGAAGCCTTTTTCTTTATTAGTATTTAGCCATTTTAAACCTTTATAGACTATAACGAGATAGATATAGGCTCGATCTACTGTATGGAGTGCAAGGAGGCGGTTGTGCGGCCGGCTGCAGACCGGATTGGTAGAATCCAGCACGGTGTACCTGTCGTACCGCGAAGCTTTCACGTGGGTTTTTGTGGACAGAAGAAAGCACCCTTGCTGAAGTCTCCTGGGCCATTGCCTTTGTAAATTGTGATGTGACTCTGCATACTGTATCCTAAATTATCGAGTATTGCCATTCCCTCTACGAATAAATTCTATGGCGTATACCGGAACATTGGATGGAGGTGTCCCAGTCTCCCAATCTCCTGAGGACTCGCTCCCGCCAGCCGATAATCTCTTTTCCCAGCCATTCTGAACCGATTTTCCCTCTTTATATAGACCATGTTACACCCCACCACGAGCAGAAGAATGCACGCCGCTCCACAATTCATCCAGTGCCCCTTGACATAATACGGTGCTTGGCTGGGTAGATAAGTCCACGTGGCAATAATCGACCCTACGTTCGCGATTCCCACCGCATAGCCGGTAACGATCGCGCGGACGGCGGGACCAGCAGCATTGCCGCTCACCCATGCGAGGAGAATGGGAGAGCAAGTGAATGCGCCCGTTGTGGCGAGGAAGAGGGCAAAATACCGCACGCTTGACTGCTTCACTGTGGCTAGAATGACAAATCCGGTGATGGTCAGGGGGGTGAGAGCCAACAGCACGTATCCTCGGGTGTGCAGCCGGTCTGCAGTGAATGAGCCGATGATACAAACGATCGCCGCGGCAACGTAGGGGGGCACCGAAAGCAGTTGGGAATGAGTCGTGCTGTAGCCCATGGACTTGAGTAAACTCGGCTGTGGAGAGGGATTAGTTTTATGTTCTGAAGTTAAGATTAGAAACTCACCATAAACAGGGATAGCGACGTCAACGAGAGAAGGGACATGATGAGAGCTAACCCACTCAGCTGGGTGTTCGGATTCCAAAGAGCCTTCTTGAATGCGACGAGATCCATCTTTTCTTCCACAGTTGTCATACTTTCCTGTGCTATCCTTTGACTGGCAATTTCCCGTTCTTGATCAGTCAGGAAAGAGGACGTCGCCACGTCGCGAGGCATCAGCAAGAAGACGCCTGCTGCAAGGACTATGGTCAGGAGCCCCTCTACCAAAAAGATCCACCTCCAGGTTTTCAACATCCCATGTTGGGGAATCTGGCCCAAACCACTACCTAGAAGGCCCCCAAATGCGCCAGCAATAGACGCCCCGACTGCCTTGAGTCCCAAACGACTGGCCATCTCGTGCCGACGGTAAAACTGGGAGTACGCGTAGACGATACCGGGCTGGACACCGGACTCGCACATACCTAGCAGCAGACGGCAGACTACCAGTCCCGCATAATTATCAATGAATGCGGTGCAAGTAGTCACCAACCCAAATCCGAACGTGATGAAGCTGAGCCAAATGCGTGGTCCGAATCTGTGGCAGGCCATGTTGGCAGGTCTGTCGAACATTCGTCAGTACTCCGAGTTCTGCTATGAGGTTCTTGGGTGGTTCGTACATTTCAAATACGATGTAAGTTATGAAGAAGAGCGTAAGACTAATATTAAACTGATTTCCGGCAAGACCTATGTCATCACTCAATCCTATGGTAATCCAGACAATGTGAGCAAAACCGGGCTGATTTTCGTATACCACTTTGCATGCACTCACCAAGAACCGCGGCATTACTCATGTTAGATCGGTCGATTTGAGCAAAGAGATAAATCAATGTTCCCAGCGGCAAAATACGCCAGTCGAATTTGTGCCGGATGCGAGTCTCCAGGGCGGGATCCACCTCGTTGCTTGCGACTGGAGACTTCTCATGGCCCGGGTCGGACGGAGAGGACGTCTCAAAATGAGCCACATCTTCGAGTGAGGATTGATCCTTCATTTTGATTCTTGATATGTTCAATCACGGTTCACGCCGCAGTTTCCAAACGAGTGAAGATCCTGGTATTTATAGCAAGCAGCTCCTGCACCCCGCAAATAGCGCATCCCGGGTTCTCCGCGTGGAGATGGCATTAACGTGTCGAGCAGTAAAGATTCCAGGTTGCTGGGAACGGGAATCTCGTATTACTCCATAGCGCAAAGGTGAGCCCAGGAAAGAGGGGATTCTTGATCGATGAGAAGTTCTCCAACATCGTGCGCGGGATCGAACCCGGTTGGGTTTATTCGGGGGGAGCGGGATTGGCGCCAGGCGGGATCGATCGCGATTGGATACCTGATTGCCCTAAGTCTGAGGTAGGGAGGAAAATGAATCCCCAAGTCAGCAGTTATATCTATGAGGATGTCCATCGTGAGAAACTTTTTTTTTTTTTCAGTCCCGCGCTGGCTTTAGTAGAATAGGTTATCATCTCAATTAAAATGACTGTCTCATCAATTTACGATGTCATCGTTGTCGGAGGGGGAGCGGCGGGCATTGGTGCAGCAATCGGCGCAAGACAGGCAAATCCTCACGCACGGATTTTGCTTGTCGAGTCTGAAGGCTGTTTGGGGGGCGCAGCGACGCATAGAGGAGTGGTTTCATATTGTGGTTTGTATACTTTGGAAGAGCATTCCCGGGTTGCAATCGGGAAGATATGGTCGGATCTGCGACAGAGACTGTTGGATATTGGGGGTACTGCTCAGACGCCTGTACGCCATCGGGGGATCTTCCAGGTATGCTTGGACTCTCCCCGTAATCACTGATGAGTTAGTACGAGTCCTATACTAATGATGGTGGTTCCGTTTTGAAGGTTATTGATCCCGAATGCCTCAAGGTAGTTTTGGACGATCTGATCCTGGAACATGGCATCGAGGTGCTGCTCCACGCGACAGTAGTTGGAGCCCATCGGTCGACGTCAAACGCCATCCTCTCGGTAAACATACAAGATCGCCGGGGAGCCCACAGTTTCCAAGGACATGCATTTGTAGATTGCTCGGGAGACGGAGACTTGGCGTATTACGCTGGTGCATCGACTCGGCATGGAAATCATGGAACCGTCAATCTGGGCTCTCTGGCGGTTCGATTCGGAGGAGTAGCACCAGATGCCAAACCAACGGCGGCTGTCTGGCGCCAGGCTCTAGTTGAGGCGAAAAGCCAACAAAGCGGTCCAGGCACCACTTTCAAAAAGGTCGACTCAGTCTTGATCAGGCTCCCGCAGTCCGGCCATCTCGTTTGCTTCCTGCCTACTGCTTCGTATGACCCAACAGAGGCAGCCAGTATTACCCACGCCGAAATATCAGCAAGGCGACAAGCACAGCAGTACTTGAAGGTCCTACAGGGGATTCCCGGCCAGGAGAATATGTACATTGTCTCGACGGGTCCGAATTTCGGGACCCGCGAAAGTCGACATGTTAACGCGGTGTATCAGTTGACTGAGGAGGATATCATGTCCCGTCGACGATTTTCTGACGTGATCGCCCTGGGTGCCTGGGCATGCGAATTCCATGACGAAAAAGACAAAAACTGGGCGAGCACATTTAAATACCCGCCTGGGTGTTTCGAGATACCACTCCGTTGTCTACAGAGCTCAGATACGAGCAATTTGTTTGTGGCCGGAAGATGCGCGGATGGTGACCAGTATGCTGCAAGTGCAATCAGGGTAATGGGAACTGCCCTGGCGACAGGGCAGGCTGCAGGAGTGGCTGCAGGTCTGGTCGCTAAGAAGGGGGATGGGTGGACGGTAGCGGACGTTCAACATTGCCTGAAGGTGAATGGGGGATTTATAGACTCCTCTGAGCTGCCTGATGCACCACTGCCTCAGCCGGCTTGAAAAAGTTATACCTGTACATAAATACCCACCAGGAGTAGAGTTAGTCTGGATTGTGTCGTATAATCGTGGGTAATAGTAATAAGTCTCGGGTGGAGGTAGAGTAATCGACTCCTACACACTGATAATCAACCACTGTAACCACCACAACCAAATTCACCCTGTTCTCGACCTGATATCTAGTACTTTGGCCTTTCCCTTATCTATCATAGATGGAGGATAAATCCAGTGCCGTCGGGAGTACTATGCTTGGCATGTCACTGACACTTGAATGAATCTGGATGACTAACCCTATTCCGAGGTTATTCCCGGTGGCGCTAAATACGAGTCTTTCTCCTCAACAATCCCCACCCCGACCAAATGTTTTTTGGATGCCGGTGACACTGCCGGGTGATGTCAATGGACACTTCCCGGGTTTTAAAGCGCCAGAAAAAGACCCTGCTGGCATGCACTCCCTGCCGGAGCAAGAAGAGCAAGTGCGATGGTTGCCGCCCAGGTAGGGAACCCCCTTGTTGGGTGAAACACGAGCGATCTGCCACTAATGCACATTGTAGTTTGTGGCGCCTGCCAAAAGAATGGGTGTACAGAAACCAAATGCACTTGGAAGCGTATTGATGGCAAAGAGGCCATGGTTCCTGAGTGGTGAGTCCACCATCCCGTGCGGTACTCGTTCTTGGCTCATGTGGCTTGGGGTGCAGGACAGTTCGAGCACTCCAAAACAAGATCAAAGAGCTTGAACGAACACAACACGTAGAGAATGTTGCATCGCCATGCACCCACTCTAGTCATGAGTCAGCTGCAGCCACTGCCACTAATCACCGTGAGGGCGAGGAACATATAGCGATGAGAGAGGAAAGAAGAACAGTAGGAGTTAGTGCCATGGTAGCTGCAGTCACGGGTGAGCCTCAGTATGAAGGCTTTCAGGGACCCTCCTCTGCCGCCGCATTTATGTCGAATATCCGGCAGGCAGTTGACGACAACACTCAGTCGCCAGACGCATCATTTGTTGTAGGGCTTCGACCAGAACATGCAGTGGGGAGTGGCACTGCTTTCCCAAAAAGCAACCCTGAGCTTCAAAGAGACTACGTCTTGCCACCACGCAAAGTAGCAGATGCGTTGCTCCGATCATACTGGATGTTTATATATCCTCTTTATCCGGTCCTGAATCGCGGCATGTTTGATGAATGCTACGACTCACTCTGGACGGGGAGTTCCCTCCCTGTCGTAACTTCGGCTCTGATGAGACTAGACGAAAACACCTTGGTTTGTATGCTGAATATTGTCCTCGCACTCGCTTGCCAGTACTCCGACGAGATCACCCCCGGGAAAGCCTTTTCGACGGCGGAGGTATTCTTCACCCGCGCGCGAGAATTGTTTCGTTTTGATGCAGTAGATTCCACCGATTATATTGTGCCTCATCTTCAGGTTATGCTCCTTATAGCTCAGTACCTGCAGGGTACAGGTAGAGCATACAAGGCATGGAACATAATCGCCGTTGCGATACGCACGTGCCATCAATTGGGACTTCACCTGGCCACAACCTCAAGCCCAGAGAGTATACCCAACGTTGTCGAAAGAGAGCTCGTGAAACGAGTTTATCATTTTTGTCTCTTGACAGAGCGGTGGGAACCACTTTCTTCCGAAATTGGAAGTATCTCATGAGTTAAACTAACCGGAGATATTATAGAATGCTATGTATGAGCCTTGGTCGCCCTGTGATGATATCGATATGTGAGAATGACCCGGTGCCACTTCCATTGGAGGTTGATGATGAGGATCTACATCTATTCCCAGATCCTGAAAATTGTGATTTTAGTAACCCGGAACAAAATACCCGGCCGTCAATAATGTCTTTCTTCATTCATTCCGCGAAGCTGCACCGCATCGCTCAGCGGATTTTGTCACTATCCCACGTCGAGGAGAGTCGGAACTCAGAAAGCGACAGTGGTCAGTACTTGAATAACCTCCAAGCGGTTTTGAAACTCGACAACGACCTGGTGGAGCTGTACAGCGACATCCCTGCATATTTGCGGCAGATTAATCCACGCACCTTTGATGATGAAGTCCTTGAAGAGCGTCGGATAATATTGCATCGCCAATCAGTTGTTCTTCACCTGAGGTACGCTTATTAACGACGAGCCTAATTTTCCTGCGCTGATTATGCAATTCCAATCTAGACACCTCCAAGCTCGTATATCTCTTTTTCGACCAATTCTGGTAAAATTCTGCTCTACTCGATGCCATTCGGACGAGCATGGGGACGACCTTGAGGATCCAAGCTCGATCCCATTCACCGAAACCCTCTCGTATCGAACAGGACTCCAGTGCTCCTTCCTATGTGTCAAGACCGCCCGGCGTTTAATTAAAGTGATGTACGAGAACTTTGCGAACGGCGACGGCTGGGGCGCGAAACCAAACTGGCTGTATGGAGTGTTACGTGAGTCATACCGGGATCTCCATGTTAATGGGCAAAACTTTACTTACATGGCATCCGTATTAGACATTTACCTTTCTGCCACTGTCCTTATAGCGGCGCGTCTGCGACCGGTCATCAGGCTGAATGAAATATCAGAGTCGGACCTTGAAGAGTCATGGCTCCGAGCGCTAAAGATTCTTGAGACTTTCCAGAGCGATAGTTTGGCTGCCCAGCGGTGCGTGGCAGCATTGAGGATTCTATATCGTAAGGTTCCCCAGGCGATGTCAAACACGCCAACAAACCTTGACGGTGGTGTTGGACAGACCATGGCAGACAATCGGCAAGTGGATGAGACACGGCATATCGAAAACCGCATGACGATTCCCTTTTGGGTGACCGGTGACTACCACGCCCTGCCACAGACAGATGAAGACAATTTGGGCAGCATGCTTGACTTGTCCTGGGCCAACTTTATCCCTGAATTTCCTGAGACGTTTATGGACTCTTATGGATCGATGATGTAGGAAAAGCCCTGTGATAGCAAGTTGTATTGAAATGGAGTTTGTGATAAAACAAACTCACCACACACGTATGTTTCCCAACCTTGAAGATAAATAATGTTGCCTGAACAATATTTGGTATAGAGGGAACACTAAGCCCAGAGTGGCTAGAATAAGTACCTGGTTAGATATGAATACAGGGGACACTAGTCTGTATTAGGGAAAATATGCAACCCTTTTAGCGAGACAAAAACACCCACACCTTTCCTACCTAAAATAACTTTGACCTTGAAAGGCAGCCCGGAGGTCTACCTGGATTTTGGCTTAGAATGATGGTCTTCCTCGATTCACAGATCGGGTCGGGCGAGACCGAAGCCTCAATCTTGGTAAGGGCCTTTCAATAAGGAACTTGTTCTGCCATTTGCTCGGATGCACTCTGCAGAACTTAGAATAATCTTAGTTCCCTCCTCTTTGGCCGAGAGCCAGGCAATTATTGGCTTGATTCGGGTGATTGGGTAAAGGCCCGCGTGACAGGGAGTTACAATTTCAGGAGGAGGTTAGTATGACCTGCGGAAAACTTGGAAGCACCCGACTTGAAACCTTCGGTTTCCATATTGGATGATCGGGTTGCAAGGAGACTTTTTTGTCTGGTAAGTTTTGACAGTTTTCCTTTACATTGCACAGGACTTTTTTCCTTTCAAAGGAAGAGTTATTTTTCCACCCACATATGTTGAGGTGACTCCGGTTCGCCCATGGGTTCGGAAAGAGTGTCTCGATCGGTTTCTCTAATAGCAACCTTGAAGCAGCTTTGAGTGGTAGACACAGGTCGGCAGTTAGGGGCTATTACACTCGCGTCATGTTGATGGAAGTAATGTGCCTCTTTACCTGCGTGTACAACTGAGCCCGGTGGAAGGCTCTGTCTCACAGAAATCATAGTCGGTGAAGATGAAGATGAAGATGATGATGATGATGATGATGATGATGATGAAAGGGGCGTTTCACGCCTGGCTATTCCGGTTTTACAAGTAATTCCATCCAATCCATTTTTCGATAGCTCATTAAACGGCAAAAGATTTACCACCCAAAAATATACCACCCCTACCCAGCAAGCCATCAGGCCCACTTTGCAAATATAAATATCACACCCAAGTGCTACTACACCGTAGCCTACACCATTTCTATTGCGTGAGCCATTTTTTGATGCCTATCAGCTGCCTGAATATCTGAACCGCAGGCAGATCCCGCTGAAGGGCCCCAGGATCCTCTGATAGATTCCCAATACCTCTCTGGGAACGTTCGCATATGTTTCACATATCCACTCCCGATGAAGATTGCCCGGGACACGCTGTGCCCCAACTGTGCCGCCTTAGCCATATGCGCCTCAATATCTTCAGATGGAACAATTTCATCCGTACGGCTGTAAATATAGAGCTGCCGCGCGCTTCCAGTTTGGTATTCCCTATTGACCATGGCGGTCACGGCGTCAATAGAAGTTGGCGCCTCACCCAAAACCCAGTCGAGGAAGAATTTGAGACAAAGAAAAATAACACCAATAATTCGAGTGATTATGAAAGCCCCAGGGAGATCAGATGCTGCGCCTATAGCCATCGCGCGAGACCAGAGCCGTAAATTTTTGAATGTCAGATACGGACTTCCTGGCACGGAGTCTAGGACTAGAAGTCGATGTGGAAGAGGTTCTTTATATCGGTCATGATATGCGTGCAGGGCGGCCGCATAGTTTATGCCTCCGGTGTTTGACATGATGTGCATGAGAACCGAGTCCGTTTTGTCGTTGTTGTGATGGGCCCCTTTGTCAGGTGTTTCAGGAAACAGGGTGTTGATTACCGGCGTCATGGCTTGCTTTCGCTTCTTGAGGGTTACACTCAGGGTCTTTGTAATAGGTCCAAGGGCGATTACTTGCGCTGAATTTGGGTAAAGACTTTTATAGCCGTCTGCGTATTTCCCTATACTCTTGGGAGATGCATTGCCCCAACTGAATATGACCACTACTCGTGGTTGATCTTGCGTTAAATGCAGGGCATTGCTGTTATTCTCTTCCGTGTTCTCGGGTCGACGAAGGAGGACTTGGTCCGTTAGAGTATGAAAACCTCATAATGTAGGATTCTCTACACCCATGGCTGCTAGGTTTCGTGGCAGTTATCGGGTAGATGGAACGGAATTAAGTAGGTGCTTCAGGATTACTTATGGAAGGATATTAGGATGAGGAGGGACTAACTCTTACGGTTTTTATATAGCAAGGTTCTACTAGGTGCGTTTCCTATTCCAATTGTTGGGTTGTTTTGTGCGCTGGTTGGCTTAGAACCATCGGCAGTTGGGGGTTCTGCTGGTAGTACTTTCTCTTTGACTGGGTCGTATTATTATCTATCCTCAACCCTTCAAAGATTGGAATATTAGCTTTCTGTGTAAAGGGTGACCAGGAATTTAATCACGACCTGAGAACAAAGCCGGAAGTCTTTGAGTAACAATAAAGTTACGTGGGTGACGGAGGTACTAGTAGTAGTATAGTGTATACTATCTAGAATGGAAATGATAGTAACTATTAACCATTGCTGTGGATATTCCGATTCGGGATCTCACTGCACATACCGTATACAGGCTTGAAACCTGGATCGCAAAATCCAACGTAGGATGCTTACGCCACTCCAATTGTGCTACATGGCCCACTCGTGCAGCGTGCAGTGACTGGAGCAATTACCCTGCAGCGGCTATTGGCTAAAATAATTCCCTTCGGATCCTACCTGGTTATCTACTCAGTAACCGAATTGCCAGAGTGCAGTCCCATGTTCCACGGCCCTTTTGGGGTTGGGGCGGGTTTTTGTTTGTTGAAAGGTTGGGAAATCGGATCCCAACTAGGTATTAGGGGGTTCATGCAACCGGCTACTGCCAGCCTGGCACACCTAGCGACCCTATGTCGACGTGAAGTCATCGGTTGTGCTGAAACTAGATTTTCGTGGTAAAGAGCAGTAGTCCTTGGGCCCCCCTGAAAATCTATAAAGATGGCTGTTTACACTCCCACGGCCATCTCAATCGTGAGTAGAGCGATAGATACTTATTGCAATCCCTTTGAAACCTTTTCCGGGTTCCATAGTTTGCGTTTCATGATAAATCATGTCTTTCCCGACTGTTTCCCTGCTTAACTCGGACCTCTACAAACAGGATGTCGCTCGGCTATATACTGCGGATAGACGAATGCTCAGTTACCACCGGGCGCGGGCAATCGCTAGAGCTTATGGTATGCCGTAAGTTTGCTCCATCAATCGACAGTCGTTCTGACTCACTGCAGATATGGGCCTCGAAGATATTGCCCTGGTGACTCCAAAGTTCTGGAGGTTTCATCTTGACCATGTTCACATGATGGATATTCCGGCGTTGAGAATCCTGGCCATTCAATGGAATCTCGTGGTAGGAACACTCATGCCACATTTGCAAAAGCAGCCGGAGCATCTAGGTTTTGCGAGGTTACTTGCTTACCGAGGTTGGTCATGGCTTGGACGCAAGAAATATAGAGACGACCGCAACCAAGCTGCCTGGTGGTGGATTTGACCTCCACACACCAAACTCGAACGCCGCCAAGTAGGTAGACCTTATCCAACCTCTTCCACCTCAATTGGGGTAATCATAGGTTATTAGGTGCTAAGGGCAACCAGGATATTTCAATCTACATTTCCGATCATTGGCTTCCCAAAAGTGGCATTGGTTTGGGCACGTCTTATTATTGACGGAGAAGATAGAGGACTCAGACAGTTTGTTGTCCCGCTCAATGACGGTAAGGTGATGAATAAGGGAATTTCTGTCAGGTATTTGGGCCCCAACACGAGTGGGGATTTCTAGAGTACGGGAATGGGGGATACTCACAAAGCTTTAGACTGCTTCCATCTCGTGCTGCTTCAGGCCCTCTAGACCATTCTGTCACCAGCTTCGATCATGTTTGTCTCCCTGCCGACGTACTTCTTGGGAGCCCAGCCATGCCCTCGGACATACGCCTTAATTTTATGAAACGCGCTTTCCGAATCCCCATTGGCTCTGTATCACTCACTTCAGTCATGTTGGCAACAATGAAAATTGCGGTTTTCGTCACAGGAAAGTACAGTTTTCGGCGTCACGTTCATACTGTTATAAAGATAAAATCTAAGTATAAAATTAAAAGATTTTTAACTTAGTATTTAGTTCTACTAGTAATATATATGGAGAATATACCCACGCCAATCATCACATTCCGAACGCAGCAGCAACCCGTTTTAAATACCCTCGCTCGGGCTATTGTCCTCGATGCATATCTAGCTGGAGTTAGAACTATGTTTCAGAACATTAACCACCCACCATTGGCCCTCCAGGGTATTGGAGCCGCGTTTAAGGCCGTTATAGTCGAGGCTACAAGGACTAGTATGAGGGCCCTGGGCGAGCGGTGCGGCGGACAAGGACTCTGGGCATATAATCATGTTGTTGAACTGGAGCTCGAGGCTCGCAGGGCTGTTGTTGCAGAGGGTGATAACCTAGCGCTCTGCATTCGTGAGTTTCTTTCCCTTCATAACGCCATCTCCGCACCTTTGCACCTTTCCACACCCCTTCCTTCATCTCTCCACCTTTTTATTCATAATGCGGGAATAGTGTGCTAATCTTGGTGCAGGGTTGGCTACAGAGCTTCTTTTAGATCGCTATAAACTTCCACTTCCTCGTGATCCAACATGTCTCCTGGCGAGGCATGAAGAGGGGCTCTTTCGGGAGTGCTGCCAGATACTGGTAGATCTTCCCAATGGGCACCGAAGCAACGAATTCAATGTACTTATTTTACCTCGTTGCGAGTCACTTGTCCAGACTATCGGGCATCGGATGGCCTATGAGGCTGCTGTTAGTGCTGGCGTTGAGCCAGATCTTGTCGAGCTGTTCGAGGCTAGCATGGTACTCCTGGATTTAGGCTGGTACGTTGAACATGCGAACTACCGGAGACAAGACCAATACCAGGCCGAATCCAAGGCCCTGGACGCGTTGATGCCTCGTTTAAACGAGTTGCTGGATGGAACGGGGATGGAACTATATTGCATGGCGCCTATTCTCTCCCAGGGAGCCTGGTACTTGGAAGCTTGTGCGGCAAGCTTACTACTGTCACAACTCAGAGGACTGGAGAACTACTCGTACCTTATTATCGGCATCATCGGTCAGATTAGTCCAATCAGATATCATATTTATTCACCTGCTCATAAATACTCCACTGTAATTTGATCTTCAAATCTACAGAGTTGAAGTGGGAAGCAAGTCTCAGGAAGGTACGCCAGTCGCCAGCCCACGTGCGTTGGCGGCCACGTGAGAGTCCGCGTTGGCCCCGCCTTCAAAAGCTGCATCATCGGCACGAAGTCCTTCTCTCTGTTTCTCCTCGAGTCTAGTCTCTGTTCTTCCACTCCGGAGCCAGAAGACACTCCTGCCTCAGTCCTTGGTAAGAGTTGCGAGCCTGGTGTATGGTGCCTCTCGTGTTGCCAGATCATTGCCTTTATCTGAGCTCTGATTGGCTCTCTTGACCCTCCAATCACCGCCTTGCTGCCTCCCTCTCCAAATTCCATCCATCGCTTCGTGATCGGTATGAAATACAATTGAATATCAATTATATTACCTATACCATTATGGACCTGTCTCTCCCGTCGCCGCCCGCCGTTAGTACCCTGCGCGACACATTCGGGGACCGGAAGCCGCCAGACATCACCCGTAAGATCACCGCTTGTGTTGCCTGTCGAAAGCAAAAAGTGACAATCCCCCACCCAAACCAGCGAGGTGAATTTAAAGTGAGAAAAAAAGCTAAAAATCAACAGGTAAAATGCCATATGCGAGATGGCCAAACCCCATGCACCCGTTGCCACAAACGCGGTCTCTCCTGCACTGTGAACAGGAGTCTACAGATGATCCTGGAGGATGACGCAACGTAAACGCTAGACTCTATAGTGGTTCCGCCACTACAGGGTTGTTATTTATCTTGCTGATCCCGTTGTAGATGGAAGAACTCCGTCGTCCAGAAGCTGCGCTGGCTTGATGACACAATCGCCAAGATCGCGACCAAAGTCGACATCCCAGACCTCCAACGAGACAGCGCAGATTCCACCACCGCCCACCATCCAGCGTCGCCAGACTGCCCAATGGCATCGTCCGCGCATAGTTCAGCATCCCCAGCGGGCAGAAATGCGGAGCCCCCACAGACGTGGGAATTAGTGATGGATCCGCGCGGGGGTCCAGCTTCCATCCCGGCAGCGTGCGTGTCAGAGGTCCGTGGCCGTGTTTCGCCGGCGGGAAGGCCGGATTTAATCTCCACGGGCGTGATTTCCTTACCGCAGGCTCTTGCATTGTTCGATGTGTATTATCTTCGTCTGGACCATTTCCTGTACCGAATTTTGGGCGACCATGCCAGCCTCGATTCCATTCGCTTATCGTCTCCGCTGCTCACAGCTGCTGTATGTACGGTAGGGACGCTGCATTCGCGATCCTTGGGACACTTGTTCGATGCCTGTTACCGGGAGTACAAATCTCTCGTAGCCGCGCAGACATTTTCTCCGACCGTCAATGAGGATGATGTTCGAGGACTATGTATCGGCGCTTTCTGGCTGCACGAGTTGTCGTGGGCTTTGATCGGAACCGGTATGCTCCTATCCTTTTTCATTCCGCAATATAGGTCTGACAGGTTTAAGCGGTTCGAATTGCATCCGACATCAAACTCCATCATGGAATTTATAAGGCATTGAACGGTGACCGGGCTGGCTATCTGCAAGCTCGACTATACTACCTTGTCTACGTATGCGATCATCACTTTTCGGTCGCGTACGGACGTCCACCCATGTCTCGCGAGGGACTGATCATCGACTCGGCCACTCGATTCTTGCAAATCGAACACGCGACAGAAGACGACGCTCGTTTAGTCAGTCAGGTCAAAGAATGGTCTATCTTAAGCCAGGTGTTTGATACATTTGGCGTGGATGTCGACACGGCCGTGCCTTCTCACACTCTCCCCCAGCTCCGGCGATACTCGATCGCGTTAGACACCTGGCATGCCGATTGGAATGAGACATTCGTTTCAAACCGCAACGTGGGCAACTATCCACAAAAAGGCGTGGGATTCCACTTCCACTTCGCCAAGCTCTATCTCTGCTCGCATGCTTTTCGGGGTACTCCGACACAATCAGAGCCGCCCTGTCTGAGCCCGGAGATGGAAGAAATTGCTAATACTGGTGTGCTCTCAGCTATGTCCATCCTGCGGGTGATTGTGTCAGACGAGGAGTTCCGATCGTTCCTCAACGGCCTACCCCTATATTTCGACACGATGCTCGCTTTCGCCGTCGTTTTCCTCCTCAAAGTTGCTACCAAATACGCCACGGCAATCCGTATCGACACTGGGAAGATTTTATCGCTGGTCTCGCAGACAGTCGATGCACTACAGGAAATCACCCACTCGATGCATCGTCAGCACATCCTGGTGGTGATCGCTGACGGCCTCGCCAAGTTGCTTGGTAAATGCCAGGAGACGGGGCCGCTCAACCGCGAAGCAGCCGTTCACCCGTCTCCCGCCCCGGAGCCCTCACAAGCAGACATGGCGTGGATGGGGAACATGACCAATTTCGATTTTCTGTCTAATTTGCCAGACGTAGATGACTGGTTCTTTCACTATAATAATCCTGCGCCCGGTGCAGCCCCGCCAATCTTACCCCAATGACCTAACAACAATTACCTTCCAGATTAGTTTCCAAGTTCTATATACCCAAACCAATTCATGAACTTCATACAGACCAGTTAAGCACAAGATCAAAGATATCGTAGTTCCTCCAGCTCCTCGTCCTCGCCACATCCGCATCCCTCACTGGCCTCGACACCAGCACCGGGACATCCTGCTCACTCAAACCTCCATGCGACCGCAACGGATGATCTCGCACCTTGGACAGGTCATGTTTGTCCCTGCTGCTCCCAATAACATGATCCGCACTAGCAATAACCACGACATCCGCTTCCCGGTCCAACGGCATCTCCAACTCCTTCGCCGCCGTCTCCCTATCGAGAGCCATCTCCACACCTTCCAACTCTTTACACACATTCAACACTTCCTCCTTCTTCTCAATATCAGTCAAATAAACCCTCACAAACCCCCCTAACGCCCCATGATGCCGCACGAACGGATCTGTAATTGGACAAATCACTCTCACAGCACCCTCCCCAAACTTCTCACTCAAAACATCCTCCAAAAACAACACATTCGGCTCTCCCCGCTCAGTCGACTTACTGCTCATCCCATGGTCCCCCGTCACACCCACCACCGCCAACCCCGCAAGTGCTTTCAGTCTATCATCAATTGCCCCCATGAACTCATCCGCCTCTTTACTTCCGGGCGCATGCTTATGCTGGACATAATCCGATAACGTCAAGTAAAGGAAATCCGCCCGTCCCTCCTGGAGCAACTTTATCCCCGCGTCGAGGACAAACAGCGATAAATCAGCGGAGTACTGGCTCGGGGCATTTCGACCAAGCCAGGTTTCGACATTCTCGATCCCGTTTTCGGTCATTGTGCACTCTGCGGCCTTTTCGGCAGAGAAGCAGACTGCACCCCCCTCATTCTTGAATTGCAGACCATGTCCGATAATCCGACGCAGTTTATCCTTAGCTGTGATTGCGGCGATGCGAACCCCGCGCTCGGACATTTGCTCGAGGAGGGTTGAGCCACGGAGGAGAGTATCGTCGACGATCATGGTTTCTTTGCCTGTCTCGCGGTCGAGGAAGAAATTGCCTGCGATGCCGTGCGTGGAGGGCGGGGTGCCGGTGATGATGGAGACGTTGTTGGGGTTTGTGAAGGAGGGCATGCAGCTTTTGGCGGGGGCGTGGAAGCCGTTCGAGACGAAGGATTGGAGGGTGGGTAGGCTGCTGGTGAGATATTCGGGGTCGAAGCCGTCGACGCAGACGACGACGGTGGGGGTGGAGGGGAGGTGGTATGTTCGTGAGTGGAGGGTGAATGATTTTCGGGATTCTTTTTTCCTTCATTAGAGAGGTTTAATATGGATAAGGTAGGGTGTGTTACCGAGTAGACACTTATATGCGATATCCTGATAATGCTCGAGCGGAGGCACAGTGATACCAGGTACCTTGGCTAGATCATCCCATCGCCTGACGGCCAGTTTGGCCTCGAGGAGCGGATCAGCCTGTGCTTCTTTCACTTGTTCGGCTGTGAAACCTCCTCCCTATCCTCATTAGCGCCATTTTTTCATCTCTCCCAACGGGGAGAATTAAGATAAAAACATACTTGGTATCCCAACGTCCGCTTACTTGTCTCACTCAACCCATCATAATACTCCTTATCCGTCGCAACAAGATATCTCTTCGCCATAACATGTGCCCCGACTAGGGAACAAACCTTCTCACTGAATCCCAATTCGCGAAGGTATCGTTCACCTAGCACCTCATGACTGGCGCGCCCGATATATTTGCCGTTCGAGTCGACCATGATCGCCATCTTGTCGGCGGCGGGGATGAACCGGCCGACATCGTGTAGAAGAGCGGCAAGGATGACTTCCTTGTCATTGCTGTGACTGGGAGAGGATTGGGCGAGATGAGCGCATTGTAGGGAGTGCTCGAGCTGGGTGATGCGTTCGCCTAGGTAGTCGCCCTGGCCTTGGGCGTGGAGGAAAGCAAAGAGGGTAGTTATTGAGGAGGAGGTATGAGACTCGACGGAGGAGAGCATTTTTCCTACTTTTTTTTTACTTCCAGGAAGGTTGCGTTTTTTTCTCTTGGATGTGCTAGAAGAGTAGTATATATTCAGAAGTGTTAATAGGCAGGAGTGAAGGCCGGCGTCGGGAGGAAGCGCAGAGAGTGACAGTGAAGCTATACAAGTGCCCCTCAGCGGGGAACCGTCGGTGGGAAGCCCGGCGCACGGAAGGAATGCCAGTTCTATCTAAATTTCTTTTTTTGAGAGACACGTTTCTTTTGAGGGTTTACCTCGTATAAAGTGGATATAAATTCACAACTTAAACTTCTCTTTCAACTCGTTTTTAACTTGTGTCTGTATCTACTACAATCTACAATCTACAAGCTCAAAACCCCTCACCCCCCGCCAAGACCAACAACACAACACAAAAACCCGAAGAAAAGCAAGAACAAAGAAAAAAAAAAAAAGAGACAGAATGATTCCAACTGCAGAGCAAATTGCCTTCTACCATGAAAATGGTTACCTCCTCCTCCGCAGCTCTGAACACGGCCTCGTCGACCCCTCTGCGCTCCAATCCTGGACCGCCGAAGTAAAAGCCTGGCCACGCGAAAAGGGCAAATGGATGCCTTATGACGAGATCAACATCCACGGCGAGCGCCAACTCATGCGCACCGAGAAGTTCGTCGATTACCATCCCGATTTCCAGAATTTGGTTTGTGGAAAGGCTCTTGGTGAAATTCTCAAGACACTCTCAGGACAGGTATCCCCCCCCCCCTCTCTCCATATTCCCGCCAAACAAACCCATAAATAAATAAAGGAGGATGATATTAATGAAGTAAAAGGAAATGCTCCTCTTCAAAGATAAAATCAACTACAAGCAACCCCAAGGCAACGGTTTCCGCGCCCACCTCGACGCCCCCGCCTACGACCACATCGGTCGCATCGAGCATGTAACTGCCAATTTCGCCATTGACGCCGCTACAGTCGCCAACGGTTGTCTCGAGGTCGTTCCGGGTTCCCACAAGATGGATATCGAGTTTGCAGCGGGCGGACGCATCCTGCCTGCCTGGGAAGATTCCCATGAGTGGACGCTTGTCCCGCTAGAGCCGGGTGATGTGTTGATTTTCGGGTCCCACTTGGCGCATCGATCCAAGGAGAATCGGACAGAGAAGAGTCGGGCGAGTCTGTATGCGACGTTTTATGAGAGGAGGGAAGGTGAGGATTTGAGGGAGAGGTATTATAAGCATCGGATGGAGAATTTCCCGCCTGACCATGGTACGTTTCTAACAATTTTTCTTATCTCTTTTTTGGGATACCATATGTTTTGTGTGCTGATTACGAGTAGAGAGAGTGGAAGGAAAGGACTATGCGGCTGGATACAAGATTTATGGGTTTGCGGCGCCCTTTTCGCAGATCGAGGATAAGGCGATCAAGAGCCATTAACTTACTTTCCGTTTATACCCTTGTCCAACAAAGCTATTTGAATTAAGCTAAGCTATATATATCCACCAAAAATGAAAGGGAAAAAATGTCTATACAAGAAGTGAATAATAGTAAAGCAAGATGGTCTAAGCATCAGCCAAAATCACATCCGCCGCCTTCTCACTAATCATATAAATTGGCAAAGCAATATAATAACCGGGAATCTTAGGGAACACGCTCGCATCCACGACGCGCAGCCCATCAACACCCCGAACCCTGAAATCCCCATCGAGGACCGCCATCGGATCATCATCCGCTCCAATCGGTGCCGTGCAGCAGGCATGGTGACCCCACGCTTCCTTCTTAATGAAATCCTTCATCTCTTCCTCAGTGGTCACATTGGGACCGGGCCAAGTCTCTTCGAACCCGCCATCAAGGGGAATCATGTTCTGGAAGATAGTACGCGACCACTCCATAGCCTCATATACGGCCTGGAGATCCTTCTGGTCTGCACCATCGGTGGTGACACCCTCGTCGAAGGAATGGAAGTTGATGATAGGCATATCCCTGGGATCGAGGGAGCGGAGTTCGACGGTACCAGCGTTATTGCGCGAGCGGGACTTGAGCACGATCCAGGCCCAGTGCTGTGCGTCGGAAAGGGACTCAGAGGCGTAACCGGGGAAGTAGCCTTGGAAGTTTGCGGGAGCGCCAGAGATAAGCAGGTCGGGTTCATCATAATCAGCGACAGAGGATTGTTTGATGATGGCAATGGCAATGCCGTTGGTCATGTAAGTTCCCTTGAAGAGGACGCCATTTTTCCAGTCCTCGTAGCAAGGGTCGGGGAAGGACTCGAGGAAGGTGCACTTGGTGGTGAGGAAGAAGTCGGTGGGGGATTTGCCGATGAGGGTGTTTTCGTAGCGGTCCTGGAGGTTCTTCCCGACACCGGGGAGGTCAACGAGGGTGGTGATGTTCCATTTGGAGAGCTCGTCTTTGGGCCCGATGCCGCTCAGCTTGAGGAGCTGGGGCGTGTTGAAGGTACCGGTGGAGAGGATGACTTCTTTGGCTGCGTAGACGGAGCCGGGAGTGCCATGGGATGCGATGGGATCGGCGCGGGGATCGGCACGGTAGAGGCTCTTACCCTGGAGATAGTCAACACCGATGGCGCGGGGACGGGGGCCAGTGGTGTCGAAGACGACGTTGGTGACGAGGGTTGTGAGTTGGATGTCGAGGTGGTACTTGCGGCTCCCGTCGTCGTTGGTCTCGGCCTGAGTGTCGAGGAGGAAGTCGCGGGGTCCAGTGCGCTTGTATTCGGGCACCTTGACGGCGAGAGGGACCTGGTATAGACCCTCAGACTGGTCACGCCATGGGACACCGGTGTTGAGATCCCGGAGAAGAATGCCAGCCAGGCCGGTAACAGTGTTGATCACCTTGCCTACGAGGTTCTGGCCTGCGGCGGTTCCAGCAGCAATGACCAGCGAGAGCAGCTTGAGATCCTCCACGACGAGGGTCAGCTGGGTCAGCGAGGTGGTCAACCAGCCGCTGAAGCCGTGGCTGATAATATCGCTGGGTGCGTAGCGGTTGGCCTCGAGACGCTTGAAGTAGTCACGCATCTCAGACGCAGCCCAGGAGTCGTTTCCAGTGAGAGCTGCAAGATCATCCCAGTCACGCTCGTAGGGATAGATGGTGCTATTCTCCGTCAGTCCTCCCTTCCCCCATATATTCGAACATTAAACTTTTCAAGAAAACATACATCATCGCATTGTGAGCGGTACACCCACCGAGGGTTCCCGCACGAGGATACAGGATCCCCAACGGATTCGAGCCCTGAGGTGGGTTGGGTCCCTTATGGAGGTCACCGGCAGGGGTCCGGTACACCATCTTGGAATCCGTTTCCTGACGCTCGAGGTCGTCGTAGTGGTTGACAAAGAAGTCCCAGCGCATGGGCTCATACTCAGTGGCCTGCAGCTGCATGGCAGGGATCATCTGTGTCGGAGCCTCGCCCTGGTCGTCTCCAGCGTCAATCAGGAGCACCTTGTGTCCCCCACGAGCAAGACGAGCGGCGAGAGGACCACCGCCCGCTCCAGAGCCGACAACAATGTAGTCATACTCAGCGGTGGCGTTGGTGGAGCGCTGTTGATTGTGGTGATGATATCGGGGATAGGTGTGAGGTCTGCAGCCAGTCAATCCAATACGTCCAGCAAAAGGATAGTTAAAAGAGGGGCATACGATCCCAGCACCGCCGAGAGCAGAGACAAAAATCCCAAGCCCTTGAGGACCAACATAGTGACAAAAAAAACCAAAAGTAAAAAAGGGTTACAAAACGAGTGACTGGCACAAACGAATGACAAAGTCTAAGAGAAAAGGAATGAATGACAAGAGATAGATATCTTTGGCTCCAGCTCTCCTACTAATAATAAGAGGCTTGGAACGTCCCTAATCCGACCATCCTCATAAAGCCATAATAATAAAAAGAAGCTTACAACGCGCCACACTAAGACACATGCTAGACAAATTGGCTCCCTCTATCTTTCCCTTTAAGCTAACCAACAGTCACCACTTCCCTCCAAAATAGCTCATTTCCACCATCAAAATCCCCATTCAAGACACTAGGACCTCGCCTCTGAGTCTCTGACTGACACGGGCTGGGGAAAATAAAATAAGCACCCAGTTGTCATATCCGTTCCAGACTGCTGCTCAGGGGGTTGACAGAGAATCAACCAGTCACGGTCTCTCTAACTCCTGCCTATTTCTCTTCTCTCCCCTGGTTGAAAACGGCTCAACGGCTGGAGAAGACCGGGATCCTTGGGTCAACGTCTGCTCCCCGAACGACTAGCAGAATTAGAATGGTGGAAGCCCCGGCGATCGGCGTCAAAGCCCGGGATTAGTGGCAAAAGGATTTGGCGACCGCGCTAGCTCGACTCCACTATTGTGGGTTGCCACTAATGCAGGACCGGCCTATAAGGGAAGATGTGCGATAATGATTCGAATTTTGTGGCTGGCCTGGTTAAAATCTGATAGGGGTTTACGGTGTAAGATTACGCGTATCCATGGGGGAGGGAATGTGGCTTGGAACTGGGGAGGAACGGGTAATATAATTTGGATCCAGTTGCCAAAGTCTATATGAGAATATAGTAATAGAGAAGAAGTACGTCGATTTCACCCCTTTAGCATCCACTTATGCACACCCTCTTTATGCTGTAAAAATGAGATTACAGAGCGCCACCACTCTTCAGGACACCGGGGAAAACACCCTGGATGGCATCCCACAGCGGTCGGCCACCCACTTGCATATCCTCGAAGGCGGGACAAGCAAAATCCAACAACGGCGTGTCGATAGCGTCACTAAGAAGCTCCAGTGGGATCGAGAGAGTCTTGTAAATACCAGCCAGCGCATTGGGGCTGAGGAACTTGAGGACCTCGAACACGAAACATAGAAGGTTATTATCCTCTAGAAGGGTGGTCAGGTTGAAGATACCGCCGGTCAGATCAGAGAGATCAAGGCCAGTGAAGCTGTCGACCTCTCCAGTGTTTCCACCGATGCTGTTATCGTTAGGTTTCATTCCAAATTTTAGAAGGTAAGGCGGAGGAATTACCTGGCAAGCTCGGGATACTGCAGGACCCAGCTGATGAGATCAACGTTGAGACCAAGGAGACCCCAGTCAACGGGCGTCTTGTACCAATTCTCGGGAATGCGCTCCCATCCTTCACGGTAGGTGAGGTTGCCTTCATGACCGTAAACACCGTAGAAGTTCTTGACGATGTTCTTGGCTAGATATCCGTCAGCTCATCATTAACAGATAATTTTCCGTGAATGACGTACTCAAAACACCCTCGGGGTTCTCCTTCGAGTGGTTGCGGAACAGGCGAGCGGGGAAGATATAACCAGCGTTACGGGCAATTAAACCGGTGACGGGGCCGTAGTAGAAGTCCGGGTTGTTCATCTTGGTCTGCTCCCAGCGATTGGCGGCGCGCTCAGCCATGAGATCCATGGGGAAGGTGCCGTCCTCGGACATGTTGTACCACTCCTTGAACAGGGTCATGTTCATGGTCCAGCTGTTACCGGTGACGTAGAGATCATCACGGGTGTTGGAGGAATCAGATTCGATGAAGTTATGGGATCCAATGAGACCCTGGGGTTGGCCTGTTGTTTCCATTAGTATTTATAAACGTCCATTGATCTTTTAGAAGACCTACCAAGCAGGTTTTGCACATTATCCAAGATATTGTTGACGCCAGTATCGCGACCACCGATGGAGAAACCGGGATCCAGGGACAGGGGGTTTCCGGTCCAGACGGTGCCCATGATGGCTAGAACAAGGCCAAGGTCGATACCCATACCATACACTTTTGGCTGCGTTAGCAATGAGAGCTACCAAATGTGGGGAACGAGCGATTCCTCTTACCCTTGTTGATGGCGGCAATAACTTCGCCAAACTGAATGCTCGTTAGTATCTAGCATGATAGAATACTGATCTAGAAATACTGTACCCCAACAACACCACTGCGGGGGATGTAGCCATGGTTGGCAAGCGCATTCAGACCAGGGCAAGGTCCACGCTGGTCGCCAGCTGCGAAGTCGGGTGGATGGAAAGCATGATCCCCAGTGACTTGGGCAAATTAGTACAGCTTGCAATGGAGAGGTAGGAGACAAGAAAGCTACATACTATCGACGGGATCGTTCATCAGACTGAAGAGGAAGCGCTTGGAATGTTGCTCTTCCTGCAACTGCTGCACCTGGGCTATGATCTCAGCCTCCATCTCCGCCATTGGGCATCGCTTGTCGATCTTTCCGAACATGCCCATCTTGTGCATATTCTCAGTGGAGGGGAATCCCGCGGCGAGGGCGCTGAGGCCGAGGACGAGTGTCCATGGCTTCATGGTGACAGAACGAAAGGAATGAATACAAAATCAATTAAAAGAAAGAACCTAACACGCAGAAAAGAGCGACTGCTGTTGGAAAAAAACGAGCGTGACCGTTTCGAGAAGAAACCACGACCAAGATATCAACGCTATAGATAATAATGAAGGTAACAAGGTTGAGGTGAAACTGGGACAAAGACAAGAGGAGCCATTCTTGACGCACCACGAGAGCTCCGCTGCTATCATGAAGATCGACAACCTCGGGTTATTAATTGACCTCCCCTGAGTTGCCGGCAATAACAGAGATATGGAGCCTCTACGAAGTAAGCGAGTCTCATGCCTGTTTTGCCTAGCTCCAGTGGAAACCGGGCATCCTGGCTTTATCGTGCAGTCTAAGACTCCCAGTCTCTGGGGTGGTCGAGGGCGCCGTTGCAGTCGGTCGCTTCCTTCATGACTCTATTTACTTTAGAGTACAGCCAGCAAAAACAACGACTTCTATTCTAGAACCCATCACGCTGCGATTAAGTTTATTTTCCGGCAAGAGACAGCTGCTGATCCCCCTGTCACCATCGAATTGTCTTTCACAAGGCTACCCCTGACAGCAATGAGGGGTTGCTGCTGCATAAACCTCGGGGATGGGACGGGAAACAAGAGTGCGGACTTTCCACGGAGAAGAGGAAAGGCTAAAAATGGCTGAGAATGGCTGAGAATGGCGTTGGACTAGGCGACGCGATCGTCCTTGAAGAAAGTGCTTTTGGCAGGGTTGGGATATTAGCGCGCCTGCTAGGGGCTTAGGGTCTTGTCGCTATCCCCACCCAACACTCTCCCATCACCAACAACCACTCAGCGCGAGCTTCGATAATAACTTGAGAAGGATTATCGAAGCGCCCTCGTGTTCGGGTCGTCCGCCGTTAATTCATGAGCATAATTTACCTCGATTTGTTTATTTTCTTTTCCGGGTGCCTCTTCCGACAAGTGACGTGCATATGCCCGAATAGGGAACTGCCGCGAGCCTGGGAGAAAATCACCGCCTCTCATTCCAGGTGTACCAAATAAGTGTGCCAAATGTATCAAATGTACCAAGCATACCAAGTTTACCAAGTAAATAATGATATGCGGACGGGCGAGACAGTCCCTGTTATCTGGCCTTGGCTCATGCTGTCGAATTTACCCGTAGACTCAGTATTCAGCCTCATCAGAAATTAATTGTGATAGATCGTGCCCGGAGGATGAAACAGCGGCTTCGGAAGTTCAAGGTGCCTGAAGAACGTGTTCATGGGCGAAAGGCTAATTCTCGACTGCGAGTTTTGGTTATCGTCCTAATTACGCTTGTGTGGTCGAAATCCGCGCGGGCTCCGGATCCTTCCCAAGAAATCGACTGCCGAAGACCCCATCACCATCTCGCAAACTCGACCCAGACAATAAATGGGCCAGATCTGGGGAAGGCCCATGACAGCGCAGCCTGGTGCTGATCCCAATTCTGCCACGTTGAGAGTCCCGGAAGTCCTTGCTCGGGGGTCAGCGTTAATTTCCGGGCGCTCCACTTAGCCTTTGCGACTAAAGGGAGCTTTGATTCTTGTTTGCCACTAGTCCTTCCCAACGACTGGCTGGAGATAGTCTGGGGCTCAGGGTCATCTCAAACGAGAAACGGCTAATGGGCCAATAAGGGCAGACATGGCTTCAGCTCTGAATCAGTGCTGCGAATCAGTATTGCGCAACCCAGTAAAGGGGAGGGGGAAGAACTCCAGCCCACTGGGCCACCTACTGTCTGATTTAATAATCGCTATAATAGAGCAAAAAAAGAGTAGCGAGCTCTTTAGCACCGGTGGCCTGAATCCCGAAGCGAAAAAATCGACCCGTTCGTCCCGCCCAAGGTCTCCTCTAGACTCTTAGGCTTATCGAATAATGTTGATCAGCGGCGACCGCCGTCTCCTGGGAGTAAAATATGCGTCTAGGAGGGGGATCCTTCTCACCTCTTGGAAGACTTGGAACTGTGATTGGCATCTGATTGTCATGAACGGATGCAGGTGGTGAAAGATCCAACGAACCGTCTTTAAACGGTGGTATTCGGTCTCTTCTTCTTCTCTTTGCGGGTTTCAACCTCTGTCGCTCTTTTAGATTCTCCCCTCTTTTTTCGTATTTTTTTGTTTTATTTTCCCCCTCATTCTTTCTTTTCTTCTTATCTTTTGTTAATGTCACACGAATCACGCACCTAGAATGAGATTCTACTGGATCCCGGCCCTCGTGGCTTTATGTTTCGCGGTTTCCTCGGAGGCGTCGGGGTTTGCGGATTTAGCTGCTGCCCTCCCCGGCTGCGCGGTAGGTTTTCGAAATAAAACTTGAGGAAAACAACTCTAGGACTGACAGAAAATAGCTCGAATGCTTTGGTGAAGTTCTTCCACAGTCCCCCTGTACTGCGACCAACGCAACTTGTCTTTGCACGGACCCAGTGTTCACCGGGAAACTGGAGCTCTGTGTTGCGGGATCCTGCACGATTCGCGAGTCCTTGAGTGAGTTCAACCGCCAGTGAATGACGAAATACCAACCCTGACAATATCCAGCCACCAAAAATGTCACATCAACCGCGTGCGGGGCGCCAATACGAGACCGAACAAGGATTATCTCGATTAGCGGATTGGCGGGGGGAGCGATAGCATTGCTGGCATTCATCTTACGAGTAATTGCTCGTCTCCCTTGCTGCGGGGGAACGTTTGGCTTGGATGACTGGACAATGACCTTCACGATGGTATGAAATCTTCGGAAATTGATGTTGGGAGGACAACCACGACTGACTTGGGGAACAGTGTTTGGTGCTACCTCTGTCCGCGCTTTCCTATGTTTGTACGACTACCCCCGCGATTTCAGTTACGAATGGATGGCTAATAAATATGCAGTGGCTCAGGATGGGCTAGGAAAGGATATGTGGGTGGTTCCGCATGAAAATATCACACATATTCTCTACGTAAGACACGGGTCTATCTTTTGCACCGTTATTCTGACAAAAACTAACCAAATGACGCAGATATACTTCTTCGACGAATGTTTATACCTCAGTAGTATCGCCATGACCAAGGTTTCGATCCTCTGCTTCTACCTACGAGTATTCCCCCGACGCGAATTCCGAATCGCAGTATACGTGACGATCGGCCTCAACATCGCATACTTAATCGTATTCGATTTGATCTCCATCTTCCAATGTGACCCGCTGCCTGGAGCATGGGAGCATTGGGACGGAGAAAAGGACTACCACTGCAATAATATTAACGCTCAAGGATGGAGTGCGGCAGCTTTCAACATGGCCTTGGATCTGATTGTGATGGCCTTACCACTGCGAGAACTCTACCACTTGAATCTGTCTTGGCGCAAGAAGTTCTACGTGATAGGCATGTTCAGCCTGGGTTTGTTGTGAGTATACCTCGGGAATCCCCAGGAAGGACTAAAACGATACTAACAACCATTTAGCGTGACTCTAGTGAGTATTATTCGTCTGGAGTCTTTGATTACCTTTGCCAACACACACAATTTGACATGTGAGCTCTCTCCACAACCCCCTGATCAGCGTCTGAAGAAACCCAAAACCCCGGGGCAAAAAATAAAATAAAATAACGGTCCGCTAACTTTGACCCTTCACCAAATCCAGGGGACTATGTCACCATCGGCTACTGGAGCACAATCGAAGCACATGTCGGCGTGATCTGCGCTTGTCTCCCCGCAATTCGCGCCCTGCTACGGCGGGTATTCCCTCGGCTCTTCGGGGACACAGTGCACGCCACATCCAAGGGCTCTCAGCTCTCGCGCTCCATGGGTACTAATTCCAAGATTGAAGGATCCGGTGTGGGGTCCTCACGGCCCAAATATGCAGACGACCAGTTTGTGCCGTTGGTGGATATGGATGAGTCGAGTCAGTCCGGGCTGACAGGTCATCGGAATCATGCTTATACTCGGACGTGGGTTGGGAGCTAGACTTCTTTCCTCTTCCTTGTTTTTTTCTTCTTCTTTATCTTTGCCTCTTAGTGTTGGTCCTATTCTAGATAATACCCATATCAGATTTAGGAAAGGATTGTCCTCTTCCCTGTTTTATAAGTTTATGACGTATATCGAATAATAAGAAAAAAATATAAATGATCTTGGACGTTTTGGCGGCATGTTAGCTGAGGAAGGTATTTTCATTTTAATTCTTAAATTAAAAATAAAATTATTCTAAAATATTTTTTCCTGAATTTCACTTCTATGCTATTCATTTCGCGAGAAGCAAAATTTGTTTTGATTATTAAAATAATTATTTCTATACTCTAATAAATTGAGCTGCGGGGTTTCCATGAACAGAGCATGGAAATACATAATCTATGCATGAAGTAAGACATCTATGGAGAATATAAATGTACGTTCTTCAGGTTTCTAACGATGAGTATCATATATTTAAAATCCTAGTTATAAACAACAGGCCCTCCTTCCTGTTCGCCGTTAACTTAGTGGACGGCGACAAAACAGCGAAAGCACTCATCAAAATATATTATTTAGATGGCCCTCCTGGTTCTCATATCAATCTAGCCGGATTTCCACCTAAGGTATCTATTGCTACACCTGCAGAAGATTTACTCGAGGAAATACAAACAATAGGTGAATGGTACCACATAACTAGAGGAAGATGAAGGATACCAACGGGACGGAGACAAAAGCCGAAATATTGGAAACCAGTGCAATATTAGCTCTCATCGTAAGCAACCAAAGTCAATCAGACCCAAGACTAAACTACAGAGTCTCCGAGATGGCACCCCGTAGCTCCATGGATGCCCAAAGATACCCGACATGCCTATTCAATATCATTGACCTTCTGCCATCCCGAAACGGTGCTCGACACTCTTGAAAGGCACGCAAATCCGTCTCTTGTTCTGTCCAAACCAGTGTATCCTTTAGTGATTCTAGTATACCGGGTAAATAAATGCATGATTCCGGGTAGCGTCGCGCGCGATGGGGACTATTAAAATCATATCGGAGCCCATGCACCCGGATCTTGCGAAATTTGGAAAAGCCGTATGAAAGCCCATTGAAGACATCTTCCCAGGTACCACCCGTAAGGGCGATATGACTCATTTTTAGTACCTCCAAAGAATTGGTGAAATTGCGAATCTTCAACAATCGCCGTGCGCAGATTTTAATGTCATACAAGGCGAGAACTCGCAATGGAGCTTGTGGATGGATGAAATGTAGAGCCCTTGAATCCGGCGAAACCTCATTGAAGCTTACATGCGCAAGAGCGACAACTCTCAGATTCTTACCTTTCGTGAGGGCCAGTGCTAGAGCACTGCGTGCTTCAAGAGAAATACCATATAGATTGTGATAGAACACTCCGAAGTTCTTAAGTTGTGGCATGAGAGCTAAGAGACCAGGTAATGGCCATTCGCTGCTAGGGCCGACACAGTCGAGGACCAGTGAATCAAGTTCAAATGGCCGTTGATACTGAAAGCTGCTGATGATTGCTTTTGAAATTAAAGCTTCGAAAGAATTCCAAGGACAATCACAGTTGCGGGATACGATCGACAGGCTGCGTAAATGTGGAAACCTCGCCAGCACCATTGAGACTTTTCCCAAAGCCCGATTCCAGTCCTTCCTCTCAATTTCGTTTACCAAACCTGGCATTTGATGGAAGACTATGAAATGTAAATATCTTACGCACTCACGATAGTCACTCTTTGAGACCTCTTCGAACCATTCGGGTATCCATACGGGATCGGCTATCCATCCCAGGTCGTCGGGATCTTGCAATGATATCAATACCTTAAGAAGACGGAAAAGAAGACATGAGGCACAATGATAAAACTGATGGTTCACCTGGCACAGTATTCTCAGTTTTCTGCCTGACAAGTCCGAAGGATATTCTGAAATATAGAAGGTAATCTGGCTCATCCATTTCAAAAGTAAGAAGATAAATCCTCTAGCAGGGGCTCAGCAGCTCTTGTTATCCTAACCTTCTTATACAGCTCCATAGGAAGCTTCATAATCCCACATGGGGTTTTTTTTCCTGCCATTCTTTAAACGCACTCGGGGGAGCTTCAAATAGTTTGACTCACCTTTCTATATAGGTTAATGGTGTCAAAATTCACTGGAGAGGCATTTCCATCTGATGATTTGGCCACCTTGAAAATCGTGATAGCATGACAGGCCAGACAGTAAGCTCTGCGGAGTGATTTTCCGGGCATGCATAAAGACAAAAGAAAATTAACTCATCCCTAGAACAGCCTTTGCATCTCCTTATTAATTCCTTCCCATCTTTCTCTTTCCCTATTTAAAGGAAATAAAACCATGGAAGATGAACGCAGTTATTAATAAATACATTATTAGATTTCTATCAAAAAGCCTACTAGCCACATAATACAGAGATAGGAAGGACACCTGGGACCACTGATCCTTGATACAATACACCCGAGGATCAAGATCATAGGTACTGACACACAGAAAATTATAAGTTTCTAGCTTGCCCTATTCCACCCTTTGCTTAACCAGATTCACCACCCGCAGCTGTCCGTCAAGTTTGCTCAAAGGTCGACTCAAGAGTTAGCGCCAAAGCTATCCACCTTATGCTGCGGATATTGCGATGGTTATAGATGTTGAATGGACTGTAACAGTAAAGCTTCAAAAACCACCGTCCCCTTGGCCAGTAACACCGGGCTGCGCGGGCTCATAGTCATCAGAGAGCAGGTACTTCTCCCACTCCTCGTCAAGATCAGTGATGGTAAGGAAAATTTCGTCCCGGTATTAAGATATCATCCAGTACCTATTCGCAAATGAGATATTTTAAAACCCTTCTATGGCTGTTAACTGAATGCTTACTGATCATTTCTCTCTGTTTCTAAGGATTTCAAAATCCACATGACCATTTCCATACCCATTTACCGTAATGTCTTGTCTGCATCCTGGCCAAGCACATACGGCTTGGCTTCAACCAAGGCGAATATGCGGCGTGGTTTCCCTGGGGAATATAAACAGCCATCTATAATAGCTGTTGAGTCGGCTTCACCTTAAATAAGGGCCTGCTTCTCTCTCGCTCCATCCCACATTAGTTTATTATCTGGGCACATTCTGTCAATTGCACTCAGCAGCTCAATCAAGCACACATTAACTGGCTCTTCGTGTTCAAATCAGGGACACTGCACTGCAGCTTGATCTAAGGCTCCAAGAGTCGTGGCACGGGAGGATAGAGATGATAGACAATAGGAGGAAAATGAACCCGACGTCTCGATACGGGGGCAAGAGAGAATGAGGGCGAGGAGGACGAGGAGAACAGCCACCAGAGAAGGCCTGTGACATTCGCTTCTATTTCCCAGATTCCGTTTGCTGCAGCTTCCCTTGACGGGGTTGAGTCGGGTCTGACCCCAATTCGCTCACCAGGGAGATTTTAATTTTTTGTGTGCTCTCCTCTGCAACCTCCTATCGTGTTTCCATCCATCTTACCCAAAATAATCCTACCTTCTTCAACCTAGAGCTAAGAGGCCAAAGGTATCACCGTCGGGTAAAAGTACTATGGCTACCATCTCGAACTCTCACACGATAGGATACAAAAATATGTCGGCCCCTACACCTCCTCTGGAACACTTCCCTCCTCAGAACGCCAATGGGCAACCTCGTAACCATGATCGCAACTCAAGCACATCGACTCAGCAATGTCCCATTCCTGCTTCCACTAGTACTACTGCGGCCTCTCCGGGGAACACAAACACCCCCCAACAGCAGCCTTTCACCATCTTTGCCCGGGCACTCCATGAACGCTAATGCAAAGAAAAACGATGCTACCAAGTCCCAAGAAATAAACCAAGCGCCAGAAACAACCCCAAGAAGGGAGTTTGAAGTCTCAAAGCGTCGCTCGCACTCCCCCATAAATCCACTACGAATGGAACCTGTCTACAGGGCCCGTAGCCCCCTGAGTCGAGCCCGAACCCCACTCCATGAAAATCGTGGAGCCTCGCCAGAAATTCGCGAGAATTATCGACGAATGATACAAATTCTGAGGGCTGAAGATGAGTACTGGTACGCCCAAGGGCAACGTTTCAGGGCACAGGAGCAACGTGCCCTCGCAAATCTCATGCTACTGGATCTTGAGCAGCGGTTGTGCCACCTGAAACACAAGAAGCCTCATGACTGAAAAGGATGGCTGGGACTGAACTTTCCATTGAACCAAGAAGATATCCATGACCTCAAACTGAGCATTTTCGGTGTTTCCTGTAATTGTGTTTCTTCATGTATTCAATTTCCGTGGATTCTTTGGACTAAGTGCTTCAGTCTATAATGAAAATGTTACAAGGTCTTTGCATATGCAGCGTCAATAAATGCAGAATTGGTCCATAACTCTGCAATTTCCAGGGAACTAGAAGAGCAATTACACGTTTTCAACTGCGATTTATTGTCTCCCAGCCTCATCACCGTCCAATACGCGGCCAGAAACCTCTAGATATTAGGTTAAGCAAATGTCGAACCGTCTCCGGACAAACATCGTCGAAATGCACCTAAATGAAAACGAGTAGGAGAAACCATCATCGGACCCCAGCGGCCTACGAAGGGGAAATCGTGGTGGTTCTTGTCCGTTTGCCGGTTGCGGCACGGAACTTGAAACGCTACTTCTGCTTCATATACTCAAGGCTACTGAAAGAAGAGACAAACACACGGAGGCCAACTTATTTCAAAATGATATTATTACCACTAGCATTGCATTAAGATTTGCTGGTAATAGCAATCGATCATGAGCACCCTGAGCTCCTGCAAATATCTGTAACAAAAAGCGGATGGGCGAGCTGGTAATCGTAGCTTCGCAAGCAAAAAAATAGCAGTCGGGTTATCCCCATCCAAATGGGGATACCTGCTAGATCACGTTGGTCTTAACCCATATTAATCGCCAGTCCCCCTCACCGATACAAGTGCGCAACATGTTTTCGACCCAAGTATAAGCTCACCCCGGCTCCTCCAAGTGCATTATCAGTCCGCCCATGCTAAAGGTATTCCTGGTCGCTAAGCTCACCCTTGATCTGGCGCTTGATTGCCTTCTCCTCCTCACCTTCGCTATCACTAACAAGCTTTTCCTCCTCCTTAACCTTCTGCACCTTTTGCATCTTCTTAGAGGGGGTAGTCGTGGCCGAAGGACGTCCTGGTCCACGCTTCCTAGGTGTAACATTGGGGGTAACCGGGGCGCTGGTATCTGTTTCCCCTGGGCCTTGTTCAGCTTGCTTCTTCAACTTTACGATCTGGTTGTCCACCGCCCGGGCGGTACAATCTATCCCTTGTTAATTTTTGATTCTGACTGGCTCCCTTTTCTGTGTGGGGTCGTGCTACCTGATCCCATGTATTCTGCTAGCTTCTTGTGGTCCAGTTTAACCCTGTGGTCTTTGAGCTGCTCGAGGACTCCTAGAAAAAGCTGCTCCGGTGTATTAGTCCTTGGCTCTAACGTAATAGATAGTGGGACTGAGAGTTGGCGATAGGTATGACGTACCTTGGCATTTGCCTCTGCGTTCCAAGTAACGGGCATTATAGCAATGTATGGTACAAAAAATTGAGGGGAAAATGTATTTGGTGACTTATTTTTGGACTCTGTCTTGTCTAGTGGTTTGGGGGAGTTTGTGGAGGAGTGGAAGAGAAGATAAAGAGTAGGGGAGAGGAAGGAAAGAAGTGTAAAGATTAGTATCCAAGAGAAGAAAAAAGAATCTCAATACTCAAGAGATTTGTGTTATTACTTCCTTAGTATTGTGTTAGCTAGTATTAAAGAAATTTTCTCTTAACAGTGACTTGAATATATCTTCTCCTTTCTAGAAATGCTAACCCACCACTACTTTTCCCCCTTTTATTTCTCTCACCTTTCACTCATCTTTAGTTCACTTTTTTCTTAGGTATTTCATATAATCTAATAAGTTTATTAGCATTCATTTCTTCTCCTGAGGACAGACATTTTGGATTACGCGGCGCAGAGGTGTGTAGCAAATGAAGTTAAACCAGGATTTGTCAGTTTTTTCCTCTCCTTGCTCAATGATAATCCCACATACGCACCTGGTATTTCAGGGCTATTACTAAATTGAATACATATTCTATCCAGGTCCTCATTTCATATCTGATAATTGTTTGTTTTAATAGAACCTCACGCATCGATACGCACCTGTCGTGCCGCTGTTCCCACTCAATGTCCGAACAAGCTTTCGCTTCCCGCCCTCATGGGTCCCTTTCGCCACGCGTGCCCTTCCCAAGTTCCTCATTGGCATGAATCCATCTCACCATCAGATCTTCACCGGGAGAACCTACTTCAATCGATGCGAGACAATCAGATTAGGGCCTGGATAGTTTTTGAAACGCGCGATTGGCTGTCAGACAAGTGCCACAAGAACATCATCCTCGGCTTTGCATGTGCCGAGTCCACCGACCGATCGATGCTGCAGATCTTCTCGAAAATCCGTCATTAACAACATCGAGCTTCTGATCAGAAATGCGGAACTGCAGGCCTCTTGAATTTTTGATCTTAATCGCTGTAAGGCCGATGGTACTCCTGATGAGAATTAGGCATCCCAAAGTGCACGCTGCAGGATCGGCACTACGCACAAATTGCCTATTCTGTTACCCCCTATGCAAGTAATCGATAGTATCCCTGCACCAACTATGATCTACAGCAGTTCAAAACGGAATGCGCCAATCCTTGTAGACTTTTAATGTTTTCAGAGCCTCGATTATTCCTGATCCATGCCCGTTTCGGCTTGGCCACGAGGATCATCAATAACAAACTCTGGGTTGGCTGGCTCTGATTGGAGATGGTTGATTACGCTGAACAATAGTTGTCCGGTTGGGATCGCTGAAGAGTCGCACAGTACTAAGCACCAGGGCATGACTCTACTTATCCTAGAGATGAAATACCGACGCCTGGAAACTTGACCCTTGGCTAATATTAACCACGGTGACCCTTCCCGTCAACAGACAACGAAAGACCTATCCCATCATGACGGAAGTTCAGTCCACAAAAGGATGGGTGTTCCGAAAGGTCCCTTCCATAGGCGTCCATGAACCGTCCACTTTGCACCAGGCGTACACGCATCCTTGGGGCCAGATTCTATTGATTAGTGTCATCTGTTTCTGTTGCCCAGGAGTAAGCCCCCTGCACCATTTTAACTGAAAATAGCCTCACAAATCATGTTCTAACTCCAGATGTACAACGCACTTACGGGAATCGGGGGATCAGGACAGGTGGACCCAACGGTGGCAGCAAACGCCACTGTTGCGCTGCAGGCTGCGACCGCCGGAAGCTCTCTCTTCATTGCCGGGCCCATATTTAACCGACTTGGACCGCGCACTTGCCTCCTTATCAGCGGTTGGACGTATCCGTTATATTCGGGAAGCTTATTATGCTTCAACAGTATGTCGTACGATCATGACTTAGGTGTTATCTATCAGCTGACAGTTCCCTTATAGAGACAGGTAACGGAGCCTTCGTGATCGGATCGGGAGCCATACTGGGCGTTGGTGTATCATTTCTCTGGGTGGGACAAGGATCCATCATGGCAACTTATGTCCCAGAATCTCAGAAAGGTCGAGCGATCGCCGCGTTTTGGGTCATTTTCAATCTCGGTGGGGGTGTCGGGTCGTTGGCGAGCTTCGGACTCAACTTTCACTCGAGCCGTGGAACCGTTTCTGACACAACCTACATTGCACTTATGATACTAATGGCAATGGGATGGGTGCTGGGCCTTCTAATCTGTACGCCGTCTGCCGTGAGAGTACCGGAGTTGCAGTCAATTCCACAGACCGACAGGAGCTGGAGAGCCACAATCAAACTGACCATTGGTATAATATTTAACTAGAAGGTCATATGTATGATTCCGCTGTTCTTCTCTGCGAACGTTTTCTACTCATACCAGCAAAACAACGTCAACGGCATGAACTTCAACATCCGCACACGCTCCTTAAATGGTTCTCTTTACTGGATTGCCCAAATGATGGGCGGGCTCATCATTGGCCTCATCATGGATACTCCACAGTTGAGTCGACCAGCAAGGGCACGCGTGGCTTGGACGTTTCTCTTCGTCACTGGGATGTGCATCTGGGGCGGGGGCTATGCTTTTGAAAGGTGGTCAACCGATCGCATAGCCCGGGGTTTTAAGCAGGATATCGACTTTACTCAACGCGAAATTTTCTTAGGCCCAATGTTTTTGTATATGTTTTATGGAGCCTTCGATGCATTCTGGCAGGGATTTTGCTACTGGCTTATAGGTGCGCAGTCGAACAGTCCTGCTGTCGTGGCGATTCTCGTTGGCGTGTATAAAACATTCCAAAGCACGGGAGGGGCAATGGCGTGGCGGGTAAATGCCCTCGAAACGCCAGCGATGACTCAGTTTTTCATGGACTGGTCGCTTTGTATGGCTGCATTGGTAATAGCTATTCCGTCTGTGCTGTCCGTCAAACTCACTAGCACGACGTAATCCGGGGACCTAGAAAGAAGGGAGAACTGGTAAAGAGAGTGTGAAGCTATTGTTTTACGCAGTCATTCCACCACACGATCGAAGCCATACTTCAAACCACTACAGCCACAAGTCAGGTTCCAATGAAGATAGATGTGGGGCCAGCGTCTTTTTGTCCAGGGGACGGTCGTTGAAGAATATGGTTGATACAAAGGGCTTGTCGAGGGTCGCAGGGGAAAAAGTTAATCGGGTATATTTTGTCATTGTATTGATTTTTCTTATCCATTTTGTTGACTTTTTGTACCTTGGATAGTTTCTTCGTTCTTTCCTAATTTATGAATCGCATCTCCTTCGTTCTCAGTATTAGTTGGCAAGGACATCCTCAGGAAAATTGGGGTTAATCTCGCGACCGCTCGATGAGCTAGCGGAAATGCTGCGTTTCCTCGTTCTTTAGCTGGAAATGGACGCTTTCACTTCGAGACGAAGGAATGGAAGAAGCTGTTCTGATTGCCTGAGCTTGCCTGAAATAAACGGCATCTTCCCCGCATCGCGTTATCCTTCCAACTTTAGAAATCCCCAATACAACACGTCAAGCACAACTCGACGGTGTTACTTCGCTAATTATCTAACCTCTTCTCTGCAACTAAACAGTCCTTTTCTTTGAAAATAGAGATAAATCATTTAAATGGTCCAAGAATCCGGTCGACCTTGGGGGCCTTGTCAGCGTTGTAAAGGTACGGCGGTTATCTTGATGTTTAAGTTGTTGAACCGACTCGCTAACCAAATCGAAATCCAAAGCCATCCATCTCCGTTGTAAGTTGGAATCGAATACCTTTATTTTTTCATTGAATACTAAGTGATAAGGGAGGCACTGGAGGGAATCCTTGTCGCCCATGCTAGAAAGCGAACAAGCGATGCGATTCGGATAGTCCCCAAATCCGATTTCGAACAACACCACGTCCACGGCAGACGTTCGATTTCACTCCGGATCAAAAATGGGTGGGGTCGCGAGCAAATCGTGAGTATACTCCATACCTTACAGAGGATATGAAATTAAATTAATGTTTTAGGGGGCCTAACATATGTTGATATGACCTCCCGCGTGCGTAAAAGCCCCCAGGCGACGAAGAAAAATTCGGTTGCTGGTGAACCACCCCTTTTACTGGAAACGCCATCACCGTCCGGTCAGCGGGCTGACTCTTCCCCCAATACAAGCTTTGGTGCCTCGCCATTGTCTATTTGTGACGGAATACGAGCAGATGGATTTTCCCTGAATCGGGGTCTCATGAACAACGCGGAACGGGGTTGAGTCCTATTCATTATGGGGTCCAGAACATAGCATCACCCACCCTGGACGCATGGTCGGGGTTATCCGAACGTCGCAAATACCCCCAAGGACCTCTCTATGGAACACCAAAGAGTAATTCGAACGTGTCGTACCTTTACCTGGAAGAGGCATGTTTGGTTCGGCATTTTGTTGAAAACCTGGCTCCAATGGTATGTCTCCCCCCGATACTAAGCTGATGGATACTCAAACAAATGCGGACAGTTCGATACAACTGACAAAGATCGCTACTTTGCTCTAGTTGTCCCCGAGCGTGCTATGTTTTGCCCGATACTTCGCTATGCTGTTTATACTGCATCAGCTGGGCACTTGACCCGTTTGACAAATTACAGGGGCAACTCGGGCGATGTAGTGTCCTTCGATAGAATTATTTTACACGGTCTGGGCCCGGAAAAAGCGATACAATATCACGAAATCTGTATTGCGCATTTGATCGAGATCTCCAAAAGCCCCAACGAAGAATACAACGAAGATGTCTTAACAGCTGCGGCAATCCTTCGGTTCTATGAACAAATAGATGATATCCCCAATACAGATTTTCATATCAATGCATCATTCGGAACTAACATAATTCAAGCTCTGACAATAGGCCACTCCGAAACCTACCTAAACGCGATCCAATTCGTAATCAACACGCAAAGAGATGAGTCGTTTTATGCGTATCAACAAATTCACGGTCCATGCCGGGACAACAACGTTCATGTCTCTCCATCCATATCCCTTCGTCATTCCGCCTGCCTCAATGTTCTTCGCCAGGAAATCTGGAGCGCGTTCCTTCATCAGCGCTCCTTCAGACTGCCGGTATCCTCTCATAACAATTACGATATATGTGACGCAGCCAACGATTTCACCTGCGCAAATCGGATTCTCGTTTGGGTCGCTGACCTCCTCATATTTTCTTTTGGGACACATGAGTCCATCACAGGAGGGGGAAGAATGGATCGCTGGAATACTCTGAAAGCGGTCGAGCGAAGATGGGAGGAGCACAGACCTCCTGCATTCAAACCAATATTCTACCAGGACCCAGACCCGGCTGCAGGTAAGTTTTTCCCTGTCATCTGGTGTGCGAATTCTTGTCAGGTGGCAGCTGCGCAGTACGTAGAGCTGGCTCGAATACTGTTAGCTGTTTCGGATCCAAGCAGGACTTCACGGCTAGGGATCGGTGCGGTATCAAGGAACTACGCCCTAGCTACCGAGCTCCAGGCGATCACACGACGGTTGTGTGGGCTCGCCCTCTCAAATCCGAGATGTCCGTCCGCAATGGTGACATCGGTAACTGGTATTTCCAGTTGTGGCGAATATTTTACCGATCCCGCTGAACAAAACGCGCTCCTCGAACTGCTTCGCAGGGTAGAATATCAATATGCATGGCCAACGCAAATCACAGTAACCGGACTGAGGACATCATGGGAGCAATCAAAGGCCGAGTCAGGGGATTGCCCCCGACATGAGTACGCAGAAGAAATAGAGGGGGTTCCCTTGGCCGTGCGGGGAAGGCGGCAACACCCTGAGATGATCCCTGGTACTAGTTTCGGCCTTTGAGGGGCTGAATAGCCGGGCTGTGCAACAGCGGGGAAAACCGCCGCATGAAAATATTGGGTTGATTAGAGTTAGTCCAAAGGAAAATCATTGCGCCCCGCTTCGAGAGCAAAGTGTCTGAGAGAAGAGGAAATTTAGTCCGCATCCTCGGTCTGTCATCATCATCCTCTTCGTAAAATCTTCCCACGTGGTTTTGTTTCCTGTTTGGGAAATCTTCCTTCTTGAGTAAGTAGAGAGGCAACCATCAAGAGTCCAAATTGAAGCATGATAGATCAATCATGGATCTGAGATGTGGCTGCCCAAATCGATGATGGTTGATGGGAAATCGATCAGACGACTTTCGAACTCGAGGTATATAAAGCGAAAATGAACAGCAAACGCACTCAGCCCAAATCCAAACCCCATCAACATCCAGCATGTTAGGAATTATTATACTTGGCGGAGTAGCTTTGGCTGCGATAACTTACGTTTTCATTCTCCCTATTGCCAAATATTTCTATGACCCCAAAGGTCTCCGAAAATATCCTAACTTCTCTCCCTTTTCTGGTCTCACTGATCTCCGCCACATCTACCTCAGCGCCTGCGGATATCGCTCGAGGGATCTGTACATAGCACACAAACAAGCACCAATCCTTCGCACCGGGCCAAACTCCCTCTCCTTTGGGGACATCCGTGCCGTGAAGGATATATACGGGCATTCTACGAAATGCACCAAGGATCTCAACTATGTTGTTTTGGGGGGATCACACGAGCATCTTTTCGACGTGGTGGGCAAGGACGAACATTCCCGGAAGCGGAAGACTCTATCCGCTGCTTTCACTATCAAAAACCTTGAGAGATGGGAATTTAAGGTTGCCTATACTACGCAGCGACTAGTGAAAGCCCTTGATGATCATTGCACGGCCCCCTTCCTGCCGGCCAGAAAGTACCGGATCCGGGGGATCTAACATTAGACTTCGGAAAGTGGATCAATCTCTTCACCATCGAAGCTATCAACAATATTGCCTTGTCTTCGTCAATGGACCTCCTAGAGACAGGTACGGACATGGTTACTGCCCAGAAGAAGGACGGAACCACCTACCCGGCCCGATATCGCCACGCTCAAAACCAGACTGCCCTCGGCCAGGCGGTGCGGGTATGGGATTACAACCATTACCCGATTCTAGCGAACTTGTCCAAACTGATCCCCAAATGGCGCAAGGTCTGGAAAGAGGCCGAGCCATGGGATGATGTGGTCTATCATCAAGCCGTAACACGCCTCAAGCGATATCTCTGGGGCGAGAAGCTTGATGACTTTTTCTCCTCCCTGATGGAAGACAAGCAAGGTCAGCCCAACCAACTCGAATGGGGTGAAATCGTCGCTGGGGTAGGGGCAATAATCAATGCTGGCGCGGACACTACTGCCATCGCCCTAACCCAGGTCCTGGAGCTTCTCCTGCGAACCCCGTCATTGCAGAGCCTCCTGCTCCATACCAGGACCAGTACCTCGAGTTCAGAGATCCGGGCGTTTTCTGGCATGACAAGACTCGCCGCTGGATTGCCATGATCAGCCTTGCAAAACTGCAAAACCCACACTGCCTTCAGATCCTGCAAGAAGAACTCGATGAAGTTCTCGACGATGATGGCATAGTCGCACCATATGATAAAGTCAAGGACCTCCCCTACCTCCGGGCATGCTTAGACGAGGCTCTTCGCATCATCCCCCCCACGTCAGCTGGGCTTCCAAGACGTACTCCTCCCGAGGGAGCCCAGATCATGGGTGAATGGATACCTGGTGACACGAGCGTCTCCATGACCATCTACGCCACCCACAGAGACTCCACCATATTCCCTGACCCCGAGGAATACCGTCCGGAACGGTGGCTGGATAAGGAGGCGCGTAGAAGAATGGAACCATACTTTATTCCCTTTTCCGCAGGCGCTAGAGGATGTCTTGGGCGTAATATTTCTTACCTTGAGCAAATCGTGGTGCTGGCTTCGCTCGTACACTGTTATGATTTTGCCTTACCATCCCCAGGGTGGAGATTGGCAAGACACGAGGCGTTCAATCTGATTGTGGGTGAGATGCCGATCAAGATCTGGAGGCGAGAAAGGGGGGAAGTCGGGGCATAGGTTCACCGAGTAGCAAAGTTAGCAGAATGAGAATGAATTGATTGCCCTTTTTCACCCCACTCCACCACACCTATGACGTATGTTCGTAATCCCTCGCTTGCAAGAACGATGGTTGAACCAAAGCTTTCGGCGTGTGAAAGAGCTCTTCGTGACATCTCATTCGCTCCCTCAGAATCTCACTAAGGGGGTAGCTACTGCCGCTAAGAATTTAGTCTGTGCTACCATCACCCAGAGAGGTAAATTTCCTATTTTGGAGATGACCGGAACGGGGAAAAAGTGACTCTTTGGCAGGGGACCAATCAAAGGCGGCATAAAATGAATAGTACTTGGTTGGTTCAGCGCTCTCAGTGGAGAATAGCACCTCCATATTCTCATTCCCCGACTTCCACAGTTCCAATTGCCTTTCGGGTCATCCCTAGTCGGGTATGCTCGATGCGGGGGGAAAAGGCCCCAGATTTGGGTTCGTGTGGGGTACAAAATCCCCGTGTCAGCCACGGAACCTGCCCGAGATTCGAATCCAAGCCCTCACACGACTCAGCAGAAGAGCAATTCAACTCACGCCCTTTACAATGATTGAAGGCGAAGCGCAGAGCAAGCTTGATAAGGCATCTGCTGTTCATGACGAATATGCAGAGGATAACGCACTGGATCTACTCTCCGTGCAGGTACAGTACGACAATGGAGAGATCCGTGATCTTATCCACTCCCCGTATGTGTTTGGGGCTGCGCTGTTGGCCTCTTTTGGTGGTTTCTCATTCGGTTATGGTACGAGATACTCCAAAAATCTACAGATTTGACCTTCCGGTCACTACAGCAGGTTGTGGACGGGTTAGATCAAGGCGTGATATCTCTGATCTTGGTCATGGACCAGTTCCGAGAATACTACCCCGAAACCTCGCCAGACAATGCCCATTACGGCTTTCACGTTGGATTCATGACCGCAGTGTTAGAACTAGGTGCCTTCGTCGGATGTCTCTTCTTTCCCTCCGTTGCCGACCGCATTTCGAGAAAATGGGGATTGACTGTGGCGGCGGCATTCTTTGTCGTGAGAGCAGTCATTCAGACGGCTGCGTTGAACTACGATACTCTTGTCGCCGGCCGCTTCATCGGTGGAATTGGAGTGGGCACACTGGCTATGGGCGCTCCATTGTATATCTCCGAGATTGCACCTCCGACATGGAGAGGATCTTTGTTGGTTCTGGAGGCAATTAGCATTGTCATTGGTGCGATCGTGGCGTACTGGATTACCTACGGCACAAGGTAGGAGAACCCATATCACTGGGATACTTTTCTGGCTTGGTCCGACAACGCTGACAGATCGTCAGGATGATGTTTGGGGACTGGGCTTTCCGACTACCATTCCTTCTGCAAATTGTTCCGTCGCTGGTCGTCGGAGGCGCGATCCATTTGTTTCCGTTTTCTCCGCGCTGGCTGGCCTTGCGCGGCCGCAACGCCGATAGCCTCTCGTCCTTAGCACGATTGCGTCGCCGCCCCGAGCATGATGACCAGGTTCAGCTCGAATGGAAAGGTATCCTTTCCGAAGTCAAGTTACAAGAGGAGATCCTAGATAAGGAGTATCCAAACCACAGAGCCCATCCGATCCAGACAGGATTCCGCCAGTGGATGGGACTGTTTAACCGACAGTACTTCCGGCGCACCCTTGTCGCAGTCGCAATCCCTTTCTTCCAGCAGGTACCGTACCCGAGGAGGAAGTCGCAAGGTAAACCAAGCACAAGAAACACCATTGACACGAATAGTTCTCCGCAGTCAACGCTTTCGTATACTACGCCCCTACTTTCTTCGAGGCTCTAGGACAAGACAGGGATACGGCTCTCATTCTCTCGGGAATGATTAACATATGCCAACTCGTGGGCGGTATTCCGATCCTAACGTATCTCGACCGAGTCGGAAGACGCACCCTCGCTATTTGGGGAGGATTGGCCATGGCAATTCCACACCTGGTGATGTCGGGGCTGATGAACCGATTCAGCAGTAGTTGGGCATATCATGGTGGTGTCGCCTGGTTTTGTGCGGCTCTGATATGTAAGTCCATTCCACGTTCCTCTCTTCCTTTTTCAGCTATACAGCCAAGTTCACAACCAGGCTAACTTGGCAAGACCTCTATGTACTTGCGTATGCTATGTCGTACGGCCCTCTAGCCTGGGTCCTCCCAGCAGAGGTATTCCCCAGCTCCAAACGCGCCAAAGGCGTCGGAGCGGGTACAGCAATGATCTGGTTGGCGAATTTCATCGTCGGGGTGGTGGTCCCAGAAATGCTACTGAAGATTGGGTGGGGCACGTTTCTCTTCTTCGGGTTGTTCTGTGTGGCCGCAACAGTGTTCTCGTTTTTCTTTGTGCCAGAGACATCGAATAAATCTCTCGAGCAGGTGGCAGCGGTATTTGGCGATCATCTGGGGGATGACGAGCAACAGTTGCGTGAACGGATAGCGAGGGAGGTCTGGGCGAACCCTCTTGGAACTACATTGAGAGTATCAGTAACCGATTCCGCATAGCCTAGTATAGTGTTGAAGTTACCTACTTTAGATAAAGATGCAAGATATGTCCGATCCACATAGCTCTCCGATGCTACAATGCTCAAAGTGCCCAACGTGTTACAGGCTTCCAGAATACTCACATGTTCTAACGCCATTAGCGACATTCATGACTCACTTGAGACACCCCCCTCGGAAGGGCCCCCGATTTTATCAGCAGTAGGAAGAGTCAGGTGTCATGTCATGACTTTGAGAGTAGGCCTTACGTTGGGAAAGATTCGGCTGGGTTGGAAATGGATGGACAAGCGAAGAAAGGGAACGCCCGACCAAGGCGGAATCTCTCATGATTTATTTGGATGGGACCCTTTTTATTGGCGGGGGAGATTTGGCAGACAGATGAAATGATGTCGCACCTGGAAGAGGCCAAGTATGCAGGGGGAGGAATGGATCCAACAATGTCTAGCTACTAGTAGTTTGAAAGTGCGTCGATGAAATAATCAGATGGGCTTCTGCGCCTCCCAATGACAAGGGACCAAATGCTTAAATTCAAGCGATAGGTAATATGGACATGGTTCACGCCCTATTAGTGTGCTCGTGTCTGACATGTATTCCATGGTGACCAGTTGCTATGGGGCCAACATCGCGCACAAGTGGCTAAGCCTGTGAACTCACCAGGACTTCCCGTAACATCGACATCCGCGCGTAGACTTTCCAGCGTTGCTTTAGAGGTTCTTGAAGACAATTGATCGGTTCAAGTAGGCATTTTCGGCTTGGGCTCCCACCTCTCAGATTGAGCAAAGGGAGCAGACACTCCGAATGGGCCGATCCTTCAGTCGTCACCCAGTCATTTTCATCTCGATTACTTCCCGTTCATGCAAGTAACCATCTTCTTTTGGGTATTAGCTCGTAGGCGCCATAGTATTCGGGAACATGCATCATCCTTGCCAATTGAAATGACCCCGCCCGGCGATATTCTGGTCTTACCCGGCAAGTGCGGGGGTTCACTATGAATTGATGCGAGAGGGGTTGACCGAGCGTTCACTCTCCTCAAGCACCTCCCAATAGTATGGCCTGCTCGTTATCTATGTTTGTTGGACATGCATGTAGGTGAAACAAAATCTGCGAGGCTACTGCATGATTGCTGACGTGCAACCTGAAAGTGGGGGGTTACTGCTGGCGTGGAACAATCTCAACTTTGCCCTTAAATAGATCACCTCCCCCATCAGATTCACGGGAAATTAACAGCCAAATTCTCCTACCCTAAAAAGACACCATGAAGTCAAACATTCGAGACTTTGCGAAAACTGAGGGAACCAGCACCCCAACTCTGGAGCTAGATGCTCTAGTTGTTGGTGCTGGGTTCAGTGGCATTTACTGTCTGCACGAGATGCGCAAATTGGGCTTGAGGACTGCGATTTTCGAGGCCGGCCCAGATATAGGAGGTACATGGAGGTGGAACTGCTACCCTGGTGCACGAGTAGACTCGGAGGTGCCCGAATATCAGCTCTCCATACCAGAAACCTGGGCCGACTGGACATGGTCAACCAACTACCCAGCGTACGGCGAAATCCGCGCCTACTTTGACCACGTTGCAAGTGTTCTCGATATCCGCAAGGACTGTCATTTTAGCACTGTCGTCGTCAAGGCCGATTTTAATCCAGAGACCGCGCGTTGGACTGTCACCACACAGGACGGCCGACAAGCCACAGCCAAATACTTCATTATCGGGTCCGGTTTCGCCGCTAAACGTTACATTCCCGCCTGGCCAGGAATCGAGTCGTACCGTGGCACAATCCACCATTCCTCCTTCTGGCCCGAAGATGGAGTTGATGTTCGTGGGAAAAGATGTGCTGTGGTGGGAACTGGTGCATCGGGTGTCCAGGTTACCCAGGCATGGGGTCCGACCGCAGGCTCATTGACATTGTTTCAGCGCACCCCAAACCTAGCGCTGCCAATGCGTCGGCGTCCTCTGAGCGCCGAGGAGCAGAATCAAATCAAACCAGTGTATCCGCAGCTTTTCAGCCTCCGTGAGAAGACGTTTGCTGGTTTCCTATACGACTTTTCTGAGCGAGGCGTGTTCGAAGACTCCGAGGAAGAACGCGAGTCCTTTTTGGAGCATCTCTGGGAAGGAGGCGGTTTCCGGTATTGGCTATCTAACTACAAGGACTTATTTTTCGAAGCAAAAGCCAATCGCGTCTTATATGACTTTTGGGCAACAAAAGTACGCGCAAGGATCCAGGACCCCGTCAAACGTGATATCCTAGCGCCGGAGGAGCCATTCCACGCATTTGGAATTAAGAGGCCAAGTCTTGAAGTCGACTACTACGAACAGTTCAACCGACCAAATGTGCAGGTTGTAAATACTCGTGGTAACCCGATCGTGTCCTTCACGGAGACAGGCCTGAAGCTGAAGGACGGAACACAACATGACTTCGATGTGATCTGCGTCGCAACCGGATTTGATGTGTCGACCGGTGGCTTGATGGATATGGGGCTGCAGAGCGTACATGGTAAATCTCTGAAGGAGGAATGGGCTCCAGCCGTTCACACCTACCTGGGGATGACTATTAGTGGATATCCAAACCTATTTTACACATATGGGCCACACGGACCAACACAGCTCTGTAACGGCCCCACCGGTCTAGAAATCCAGGTAAGATGGGTCGTCGATGCTATCAAGCATATGGAACAGAAGGGAATCAAGACTATCGATCCGACTCCAACTGCTGCACATGCCTGGAAACATCGAATTGATCATTTGTCGAACCTAACCTTACTACCCTCTACCCAGTCGACTTATATGGGGGGTGGTCAGCCGGGGAAGCCCGTTGAGCAGCTCAACTATGCTGGTGGTATTCCTTCGTACTTGGACGAGGTCCGGAAGGTGCTCCCTGACTTCCAAGGGTTCTCGGTTGTCATGGATGGGGAAAACTGAAAGAGCAGGGAGGGTTGCAACCCCCGAGGTTCAGGTACCCGTTCATCATTCTAGACTGAATTCGGGAAAGCTCCATTTTCAATGACGTGGCTTAATATCAAGATACTCCGTATTCTCCATGATATATCCTATGAGATTGATGAATAAATGTTAATAAGACGGTCCGAAACTTCTGGGATGTTCTCACGGCCCTGGACATACGTCAGGTGTGCAACTAGTTTTACGAACCATCGGCATCACAATACCTCTTAAGAGCATGTACAAAGAAAGGAGGATATATAACAAGGGAGAAAATCAAAAATTTAGAGAATCCATCCCGGATTGGGGTCAAATAATGGATGAACAATACTAGTTGAACTCGAAATACAGACGCGTACTTCGGAGAATCCTCGGAGCTTCAAATGACGAGATGGCTCGCCGAGCGGGCGAGACGCGGCTCTTCCCAAATTGGTACTAGCGTTGTCTGTGTGGTCCCGTGACTATTTTTCAGTAGCTGCCTCAGGCAAGAAGACGAAAGACTCTGCCGCCGGCCGAAAAGGGAAAGACAAACGGAACCGAGCAGCCAATCAGCGTCACCACACCCGCTATCAGATGGGATTTGATCAGATTAGATCACGTCGGCTCAAACGAAATCCCCATCGTTCGATCAACGTAGGGATCAAAGAGAATCTGGTCATCGATTCCCCAGGCTCCTCTCGATAGCCTATTTTACGCTGAGTCTGGCGTATCCCTGGCCTGGCTCTTCGCTCTCACCCCATCCTCCCCTCTTCTTACCCGGACAACCCAACCCAAGTGTGCGCACAGTGGGTCCCTGGAAGGCCTTGCAATCCCGGTTGGGTGCGGTGGGAGATTTCGGTTCCTGCTCAGTCAGACCCCGCTGCTTCTTCGCACGTCCTTCAGCCAGCTCCTCCTCTCTCTCATTTCCCATGCATTATCGCCAGTCATGCGGCTCCCGGCATGTCTGACATTTCTCTATTTTGCTTCGGCGGTGGTATCCTCGAATGTCGTTCCGGTAAACGAGCGTTGCGTCACCGCAGTCTTCACAGCCTACACGTATATCACCTTCGCCGGGTCTAAACGAGGCTCGTGGGATTCTCGATGTCAAAATCCTCTCGGCGTCATCTCCATATACGCTTCCTCGGAGGCATTTTGCGATCCGGATGAGCGAGCTGCCGGTCTGGCCGGGCTCTCGAGCCTGTGTCAGTTATCTGGCCTAGAATTGCTACCCAGAGAACAGGTCGCAGATAATCTCACGGACGACGCGATCAGCAACATGCGAGTCGTCGATTATCAAGAGCTACCTTATAAAAAGCCGATTGATTTCCCTGTCCTTCTTTCTGCGTCTCACTATCGTTCCGTTTTCCGAACCATCGTCAGTCATCTATTCTTTGCCCTCTGGCTAATACAATCTAACATTTTTTTTAAAACAGGATGCCTGGCAATTTGAGGTGTGGACTCACTATGCGTACGGGTGAGTGTTCTTGATCCTTTTACGCATGAGCTGGACGTTTCTAACGTGTTCAGATACGCCGGATACGCTTACTGGGCAGGAATTCTCGCGATCGGGATGTTTCACCGACTATTTCGATGCTTTGTTCATTCAAGAGGCGAACGATCATCCTATTCCCAGTCACGACCCTCGTATAATCCTTTTCGATGGGTGTATCAGTGGACGCAAACTCATTTGCTGGTTCCGGGTCCTCTTCCGTCCAAGGGACGCAAATTTCTCTGGTGGACCTTCTCAACGCGCATGGAAGCCATCGTTATCTTACTTTTCTGGGTTCTCAGCATTGTTTTATCTTCAATAAGCTACCGGACATTTTCCGGCAATATATAGTAAGTTCCACGATATCTTTCTTTCAACTTATTATCTAATCTTCTCTTCTCTCCAGCTGGCCCGAGATTTCAGCGCAACTCCTCCGGTATATGGCCGACAGGACGGGCATCGTCTCCTTTGCAAACTTGCCTTTGATCTGGCTTTTTGCAGGGCGTAACAATATTTGCGCATGGGCCACTGGTTGGAACTTTGCAACCTTCAACCTATTTCATCGGCATGTCGCGTGGATAGCAACCATCCAGGCTACAGTCCATACGGCTCTTTACCTTGTGCTTTTCTTTCAGAGTATGTTATTTTACCCCGTCAAGAGTAACTTGTCAATCTCTTACATTCTATCACAGACTCGAATCCCTGGCGAAAGCTTACAAAGCCGTATCTATTGTGGGGAACGGGGGTAAGTCACAGCCAACACCGTGAAGCTTCTGCAAGCACGAGCTAAGTGTTGAATAGGCTATGGTATTGATGATACTTCTCTTGCCGTTTGCCGTGAACTGGTTTCGACATAGAGCTTACGAAACTTTCCTATTTATCCATATTGTGTTCTCCATTGGATTGCTAGTTGGTTGTTTCTAGTGAGTACAAAATTCCTCCTTACAACCCTTCCCATCCAGGTTTTTAATCCTCCGTTTAGCCACACCATCATTTTCGAGGGCCATGAATACTGGTTTTACCTATGGCTCCCGGCAGGAATTTGGGCGTTTGATCGCACCCTCCGTCTCGTCCGGGTCCTCTACCACAACTTCCACGTTCACACGAATGCCGGGTCTCGCATCCAATACACCACCAGCACAGCAAGCTACAACAAGGCCGCCGACCTCGTGCGATTAGAAGTTATCCCCGGATCGAGAAAGCTCCAACCAAGCGCCGGACAGTACTACTTTTTATACCAGCCATTCCGCCTCACAGGCTGGGAAAGCCATCCCTTTACTCTTGGGTCCTGGTCATACGAACTCGGCCGCAGCAAATCCCGCTCCCCCTCCCCCCCGTGGTCAGCAAAGGACAACGAACACGTCGACGTCTCCCAGGTCCCTCTTCTTTCTCCCGACGATTCCTCAGACTCGGGCGGCAGTGGGATGCGGCAGTCCCGTAACGACGGATCCCGCGAACTGAAACTCGTCTTCTGGATCCGCCCGTTCGCCGGCTGGACTCGAAATCTCCGTAAACAATGCCTCGCATCCCCTGACCGAACAGTAAACCCCCAAATCCTCCTCGAGGGCCCCTACGGACACGAATTCCCCCTCTGTAATTACGATTCCGTCCTTCTTATCGCGGGAGGCACAGGTATCGCCTCTACGGTACCATACATACAGGACCATATCTCCCGCTCCTTTTCAGCGGAGCACGACGACGAAGACAAAGACGGTCGCCAAAATCCGTCTCGAACCCACATAAAAGATATGCATCTAGTATGGGTAACCCGGCAATCGGCATTCATTCACCAAGTCGCTTCGCGCGAGCTAGGATCCGCGCTCGGTCGGGGTGATTTCCACGCGTCATTCTTCTCCACCTCGCCATCCGCCGGGCGACAACTTGCGCCCGACAGCACTAACCCCAGCGATGGCTCATCATCGTCATCGCCTTCGCTTTCGCCTCGTGGTGGCGTTGATGATCTGACTGACGACAAGGACATCGATATTATGGGCGGGCGGCCGGATTTGCAGGGTCTAATCATGGCGCATGCGCGTGAGGCCCATCAGGCGGATTGTTCTGCCGCAGTGTTGGTGTGTGGGCCGCCCGCCATGGCAGATGAAGCTCGGGCGGCTGTGCACTTGGCAATGCGGCAGGGTTTTAGTTCACTTCAGTATGTTGAGGAGTCATTCAGTTGGTAAGGAGGTGGGGGCTGTGCTTCTTTTCTTTTCTCTTTTTATCTTTTTTTTTTTTTCATGATTCCATGCGAGATACGACTTGAGCTTTTTTGATGATTTCTTTTGTTTTATTTTTTTTCTTCTCAGGTATATAACTTTTGGGTGGACTTGGTACATATGATGTCACTGGGTGTATAGAACGTTCTGACATGAGATTGTGTTTAACTTGGGTTTAGAAATCGGCGATCGGGAGATATAGTGCTTACAGGGTACTCGAGAAATACATGAGTTACAATTCGTATTTCTTTTGCTTGATGGTCTGAGGCTTTGCACCCAGAAAACCGATTTTGCCTCCCGAAGCCACCTATCTCCTTTTAGAATCAACCCAAAACACAAAACACGATATTCATATGATAAAACTATTAAGTTATTATTTATTGGCGAAACAATTAAAAAGGCTAAATTGTGAGAGGCTGGGAAACGCTAAAGAAAAAAACATGGAAGGAAAAATTGTGCTACTTGGGATATCTCAATCAAAATGGCAAAAAGCACAAGTGAGAAAACATTAAAGATCCTTAGTATGTTAAGCATCACACATAATTATCATCTTCCCATTCCAAATCAGTGTTGCCTGATCTCATTTGAGAACCCGGATTGGAAATGATTCTGTGCCGGTGGGGGTGAGTACGCGTTGTAGGATTGCTGAGGAGGAGAGGTCGGTTGCTGGAATTGGTACGGCACAGAAGCCTGTCCGACAAGTTGCCCAACAGGCTGCAAACGTGCCGGTGAGACACCACCAGACACAGCAGCAGCGACTTTCACGGCGCTGAAAGACGCAAGAGCAAAGAAGAAATACCGGAGGAAATACTGAGCCTCAGACGATTCGTTCAATTTTGCAGTGCTCCTCGTGTGTAAATAAACGCTGTATCGGATGTAGGCGTACCAAGCGAGATCAGTGAGAGCCCATCCCAGGGACCCGACAATCAACCCCACAAAGAACCCCAGATTACCCTATGAGCGATGCACGGTTAGTCTCGGTTCATTGCTCCAGAGGGGAAAGTAGAGGAGTACTCACTCGTTTGGGCATCGATGAGCGCTTTGCCAACGCCATGACCAAATCCACACACACCAAGAGAACTCCGAATAAAACAAAGATATTAATGACCAACCCCAGCGGTTTCGAGTGTTTATCCAGCTTTTCAACAGTGTCATAGTCACCGTAGGTTGTATTTTCACGACTGGCCGCGTAATCGGTCTTCTTGTCCAGGGCGTACGTCAAGTCATACATCTTGGTGGTGATGGCATCACCTGCAAGGACCAGGATAACTGTGAGGGTGAACCAACCAATATGGATTCCGGTTTTCGTGTTGGAGAGCATCCCAGTGGTACCGATTGCTTTGTGGATCTGCTTGCAGAGGGGAATCATGATTGCGCCGAGTAGGAGCATGGTAGAAAAGTCTTTAAGCCACATAATGACCAGAGGCCCCGTGGCACCGAAGCCCAGATATGGAACACGGCATTCAGTCAAGGCGCTGAATACAATCGAAAGCGCTGCCGTGCTATTTGCTAGTTAGCTCGAGGGGTCAATTACAGTTTCTTGCAAGCGGGCGCGTACAATAGCATAAATGTGATCGCGAGGATAAGCGGGACCCATAGACTGGCGTGACCCTTTCTCCACGTGCGCGAAGCTGCGAATGCTGAAAAAAATAGAACGAGAAAGACGAGGAAGTAAAATGCGTCAAAGGCAATGAGAATCTTGCTGTAATCCTGGTAGAAAGCATAGTCGGCGCACGAAGGGATATCAATGCTGCCACCACCTCCATAGCTACCTCCACGTCGGGGAGCCATCTTATGATCAAAGGTACTATTATTAAGGACGTATTCAAAGTTTTCAACAAATCGCAGTGGAAGTTTATGAAATTAAAACAGACAACTTGAAAGATTGTGACACAGGAGGAAAGATCAAAGAAATTCAGGATTCTGGGCAACCCAAGCCATTAAATACTGATGGCTGATGGCGCCATGAGCCAGGGTCGAAAAGGAAAAGGAGGCTCTAGTTTTCTGACCCTGTTTTTCCCTTGGCTTTTTTTTTTTCCATCATCAATGACTGGGCTTTCTTGTGATGGCAGTGAGTTGGCAAGGCTGATCCGGGCTGGCGGCAAGAGAAGACCTGAGAGGCTCCTGAACCTCCCCATCACACGGTCCCAGCCCGTCCAACGAATAATATCGAGCGTGCAGCATCTCATCCTGCTTAGCGCTCTTCCAATACGATATTCTCACCATTCACGTTGCTCTGTGGCTTCCCCAGTCCCACCGGGGGCAGTGCATTTTCGAGGTTTAAGGTTGCCCTGGAAAAGTTGAAGCTCGTGTTGTGCCTTGGCATGCTCCTATTCTTGTCCATGCCCAAATCAACCCGCCCATCTCAAACACGAGGCTCGCTCGAAAGAACAGAAGAGAGCATGAAAACAAAAGTTTAACACGCACATCACATGCGATAACTCTTTCATTCTCCCACCGCCAAAAATTTCCTCAAGTCACTTGGTGACCCTGTTGACGGACGGATGGCGGCCAGAATGAGAAGGTCACAATCCCAATTCTCAAAGGCTTCTGAACAAGGGGAAATTAAAAATCAGCCCCCCATTTCCATAATATTCCCTTTAAGCTTCGTAGGATTGCAAAGTTTTTGATGCATTCTTCAGCAAGTTTTAGCTTAAATCTTGCTCTTTGTTGACGAGGGTTGAAACTTGGGGCAATGAGGCCTGCCAAGAGCCTCCTCAAATAGATCCCACCCAATAATGATTCCCGTTTTTCACTTGTGTTCGGACAGAACATCAAAAATCTACCGCAGAAATAAACAAAAATAAATAAACCATCTTCATACCACTTTCAATAATCCAACAAGGAGGATGAATGTATGTATTTACTAGCTTATCCACATTGCTCCTCTCCCATCATAGATTCTCTTCTTGAAGGTGGCCCCAACCCAACGGGCCAAAATATATATCTGGGTTGCACCCGGCCCCAAAGGCCACACTCCATACTGCCTTGTGTGCCCACCCGTACTCTGTGTAGTCAGATTCTAAAAAAGTAGCTTAACTGGACAGCAAATTTTGAATCCCTTGATGTTACGGAGGAGAGTATTAAGAATTATCGACGAAAAAGCGATTAAATTGCTTGCTATGTTAATTGCAAAACTCGAATAGCTACACGTTCAATTTTTATCAACACCTTCACCGCGGTGAGACCTCGTTTCCATCGGGTTCCATTACAAACAGAGGCATACGGGCGAATTATTTGCCTTCGACAAGATTGACGCATAACCAATTGTATTTTTATAGTCTAATCGTGTAATTCAGACCTTGGATATTTTGTTCATATGCAAACCAAATGGAACCCGTTAAGACTTTCCCCTCCCCGAATGAGAGTTATATCTTCCCTAGTCCTGCTTTCAGGCAACTTGGCACTTTGCTGGAGGGAATTTTACCTATGTATCGCCACATCATCCTATTCTTCCTACGCACTTAATGTCCGGCGAATACATGCTTCAATCTCCGAGATAGCATGAGGACTCTCGATTTTTTTATGTTCCGGGTATCTTGTCTCGCCACACTACGCCGGGCATTGCTGAACTTCTGTTCTCCCTTCTCTCCCTCCCATTCAGGAATATTGAACAGTACTACGCCGTCTTTTGTACGAAGAGCCTCACCCCATGTATGGCTCTGTAGCCAGGTTTGCGCTTCTAATATTCAGAGTTGTCTCGTCTTTGCTGGTGGGGGATATTTTGGACTCCTAAAAATCCCCGGACACAGCCTCAAACACGCTCTGTTTCGGTTATCATTTTTCCACCACGTCTATGTTTTGTAAATTGAAGTTATAGGCTGTTCGAGAGATTGTATGGTATTGCAAGGTATTTTATCAAGAGTTGTTTTCCTTTTACCGCGACTCTTTCAAGTTCAAGCTTCGTGCAATAGTAGACCGATAATCCTGACCAGCATCAACCGTATCCAAAGCATTCAAAAATTCAGAAACGCTTTTGGGTTAGGAAACTCTATCGCCACTTCGATTCTTAGAGTAGGCTGAGTGCCCTTGCATACCAAGCGGTGGGAGTACCCTTGTGAGAGGACTGAGAAAGGTATTGATGATGGTCTCAACCTGTGCATGGAGGAGGTTGGGTTGGTAGAGTTTCAACGTACCGAGTGCATCGCAGATTGATCTCATTTATCGAAGCAATTATTGATCTAGTCATGTAGTTGAGAGTCTCAGCATTTGATAAATCAGGTTCTTTCTGATGCTCAACAACTCAATCCTGGATACCTGGGAATTCTTGAAGCTTGACTGGCCATTTAGGGATCTTGGAGGTTCGGAAGATCGCTCGATCTTCAAATGGCCCACAGTACCCTCAAATCGTTACCTAATAGGCGGGGACTATCGATTAGATATGTCAGAGTCCCGCAGACGCATATCAGAAACGGGATGCCGTTGGTACGGGGTCCGAGTAGGTGGCGAGTGATATATCACATCCGCCTCCTGAACAGTCAACACCCTGCGCACTTCCCCAACAGGCTTCTCGTCTCAGGAAGTCTGGGGGTTTTCGATGCGGTGTAACAGAACTAGCAATTTACCTTGAGGTTCCTGCAGGAAGTATACAGAACCTCCTGATGATCTTCTAGCTAGTGCGCCACTGAAGCAGACGCATGCATCGATATTAGGCGGGGGCTACGGCCCACTGTGGCCTTCCAGACTCGATAGTCAACCCGATCTTGCATAATTGGAGTGGAAATATGGGGGGTTCATGCAAGGGCCTTTCTCACCTGCACTTTGGAGGTTGGGATTTCACCAGCCGAGTCAAAGCGATACTCGCAGAATCAGGGGAGGGAGAGCGAAGCAGAACCACTAAGTTCAAGTCCCTTAGAGGGGCCTTTGCAAAGTTATAAAAGGAACCTCGAATCCCGTCCTCAGTCTCAATATCATCACCTCGAACAGAATCATCAGCTCAAGTACCTCCTCCACAAGCTTCCGTTCTCTCATTTCAAGAACTCTTTACATTCTCATTCTCAAGCTTCCAAACTCACCCCCCCAAAAACCAATCAAAATGAAGTTCTTCGCTGTTGCTGCTCTCTTCGCTGCCGCTGCCGTGGCCATGCCCCATGAGGGCTCCAGCTCCACCGATGTCAACCAGACCCAGAACCAGTGCGGTCAGGCTCAGCTCAGCTGCTGCCAGGAAGCTGATCCCAGCGCCACCGTCTCCAAGAAGGAGGAGGGTGACCTCCTCAACCTCCTCGGTGAGGGTCTTCTCAACGACGGCGGTGTCATCGGAAAGTACCACGGTTGCGCTTCTCGTAAGTTTTTTCCCACCCGCGAAGATGGAGAGGTTGCCTTTCTAACCTCAGTGTCCAGTCGTCAACCTGAACAGCCTGGTTGAGGGCCAGTGTAACAACCACGTTGCTTGCTGCAATGATGTCTCCAGCGAGAACGTAAGTCTGCCCCCGCTTCAATCTGTCTGCCTTGATTGTCATGCTAACAAAACACCCAACAGAACGGCCTGGTCAATGTCGCCATCCCCTGTCTCCCTCTCAACCTTCTGTAATTATCTCATGTTGAGTTGTCGAGCCGACTCGGAACTTCGTACGGGATGATTTTCGGGCGGCGGATGGACATATTCCTGGGTGTACAGCTGTGGTCCCTTGTGTGAGGAGAATCTAGATGTTCTGTTCTGTGACGCGGGTGGAAATGGTTGCTTGCTCTATTCCAAACCGGTTTTGCATTGTATTCACTTCGCTCCTTTTGTACACTTTAGCTTTTGCTGAACAAGTGTGAATATATTCGAGCTCATAATAACAAGTTTATAATCCCACCCTCGCTTTTCATAAAATTGATAGATCAACGCAAATTCCGCTTTGACCCAGGGCAGCAAAGTTTGTTGGTTATTGTAGGGATCAGGGCCCTTTTCCGAACTATGATACAAGGTCTTCACTCGCGGGATCTGGAGTTAGTGCCTGATTTCTCTTGAATTCGCATGAGCTCCTTTCACTTCCTTCTCAGATGTGGATCACTCTTAAAACCAGCCATGGTGCCTCAGGCAAAAAGAATGTAATTCCGGAATCTCACCCGAACTTCCGACTCGCCAAGACATTTGTTCCGTCACCCCTCCGAAGCTTATTCCGGGTGGTATTCTTCTCATTCGCACGCCAGCCTTTTTTGTGTTCTCTAGCAATTGTGCGTTGAACCTATGACTTAAATCCATCATAATGGACAGTCCATCATCTCCCAAAGATCGCCCGCACGGGGAGACTTCTGAGAGGCCTCCAAAGCGACGCAAGGTCGCAGTGGCATGCGATGAGTGTCGGACCCGGAAGGTCCGATGTGACGGCACCCAACCCGGTCGGTGGCTGCATTTTCAACCCGTTCATCCTTGTCGACAACTGTCGGATGAAAATCCGCCTGCTAACTACCTACCATCTAGTATGTGGGCCATGCACTAAGCGTGCGGAATATGGAGTGCGATGTGTTTACACCGGTGAACCAGAAAAGAAGAGAGCGCAACGCAAGTAAGTACCAGACTTCTGCCGTCGAAGGTGTCTCAGTAATCAGGCTATTACTGTATGCCTCCACCACCGCGATGGAAACGAAAAAGTTTTCATGGAATACGCTGTCGCTTTCCCCCGGCAATAGTCCTAGCCGCTAACGCTTCGTTGCAAATTAGTTATATTGCTAGTTTAGAGAACCGTATCAAATACCTTGAGACCCCGGGTTGCGTTCCGGCAACTGTAGCATCAGATGTTTCGCAAAGATCAGGCCATACACCGGTGAGTAGCTAGTATAATAATATGCAGCCGTCCAAACAATATTACTTGAGGGGATGGCCGTGGTATCGAGGGGTTCTAACTGGTGTCCTATCAGTCTACTTCACCATACGATCCAGTATCGCCGTCCGTGGGCGCGCCAACATCCGCCCCTTTTATACAAGGCCTGTCCAAACATGTGAACCAACAGCAGCAACAGCGTCATCATACTGGTGCCCCTGCGGCGGTCAATGCAGACCATCCATCTCCAGCATGCACTATCTGCCAGAGCACGCCGGGTAGCAATGCCGGCTGCATTCATCAGCCCCCTGTGCACTCCACTCCTGAGGCAACGGTTCGAATCGGCGAACGCGTGGATGGCGTAAACGCTATGATGGGCGCTGTTGAAGAAGAAAGGCCTACTCAAGGATTCTTTGGAAGCTCTAGCGCTGCCAGCTTCATGCGTCAGATAAAGACAGCTGTTGACAAACGAGTCTCGTCCCCTACTCGACGTACCTCGGATTCAATCCTGGGCATTCCTCCTCCGTCAAGCTTGCTAGCTACGCGGAAAGAAAGACTAACAACCGTCCATGACTATGTCTTGCCGCCTCGAAAGACGGCCGATAGCCTCATGGATGTCTATTGGCGCTTTGTTTTCCCTCTTTACCCGCTTGTCGACAGCATTCACCTCCGAGCCGAGTACGAGCGGGTGTGGACGGGAGAGACGTTACACTCGGACGAGAACTTGCTCATGTGTACATATAATGTTATATTTGCATTGGCATGTCAGCTAGCAGATTTCATCCCCCCGGAGGAACGGGAAGCATCGTCGGATGCGTTCTTCTCTCGCGCCAAGGACCTGTTACATTTCAATCTCTGGCACACCGGATCAGCTGGTTTGATCCAGTGCCTTCTCTTAATGGCACAGTATCTTCAGAGTACGGATTCTGCTCACCAATGCTGGATCGTCACTGGATTGGCGATTCGGAACGCGCAAAGCCTGGGGTTGCATCTCCCGGAGACGATCGCTCGCCTCCACAACCCCCAGGAACAGCAACTGGCCCGTAAGATTTGGCATGGGTGTGTATTGATGGATCGGTAAGGATACGGAAACCTAGATCATTCAGCCATATTGGTAACTTATATTTTCACAGCGTTATTTCCATGACCTTTGGACGTCCTGCCATGATCTCAAAAGCTTCATGTGGGTCCGTTCCTTTACCAGCGACCGTCGACGAGGAGTATATCCCAGCGGCTCTGGGCGCTGAGGCAACACAACCTGCCGATCGGCCATCCGTGATGTCGTTCTATGCCAAGTCGCTTGAACTGTACGAGATCTTGAACGATATTCTGCTGAGCCTTTATAAACCTATCCCGGAGGAGAGCCCGGAGGATATTTATGATTTCTACTTCAACAAGGAGACGAACGAAGGAGAACAGACGATATTCGAGCTCGATCGGGCCCTCACAAAATGGACCGGTAGTCTTCCACCTCATCTACGTGGCGAGGTTCTACCAGGACCAGATAACCTTGTTTTCTACCGCCAAAGCGTTGTCCTACGAGCTAGGTACGTGCACCTTTGAAAATATTCTGTCAGCTAATAGCCTGCTGTACTAACGCACGGGTTCTACATGGAAATAGATTCCTACATGTCCGAATGCTCCTCTTCCGCCCCATCCTCTCTAAATATTGCACCGCTCGCGATATTGGCGCCTCAGATCCCCTCATCTCACTCAACGATTCCTTTCCTCAACGCGTTGCGCTGCAATGCTCTATAATTTGCATCAAGGTCGCACAGGAAGTGATCGGGTTAATCTACTCTAATATTCCTGCCGATGGAACCGCCGGCCCCCTCCCAGCCTGGTGGTATAATATCCTCTGTAAGATCACCCATCGTTCCAGCCTATTTCCATTCCACCCCTAATTCTAGCAAAATTCCCGCGGGGTGTGGGGTGTGGGGTGCCGCCGATACTATTCTTCCTTTTTTCCCTCTATTTATCTGTTTAGAGTTCCGCCGAACTAACAGCTCGGTCTTCCGAAAAAAATTAACAGACGTATACACCGCCGCCACAGTCCTCATAGCTGGTCGTCTCTGTCCCGCAATCCTGGAAGAAGTGGCAGAGAGCGCAATCACACGATCCTGGAACTGCGCGCTAGAGATTCTACGGAAGTACCAAAGCTGCAGTGCCTCCGCACGCCGGTGTGTGGCTGCCCTAGAGATACTCTACGAAAGGGTCGTCTCGGAAGCTCCTCCGCTGAGCTTCCAGCCCCCAAATAATCCCCCCACCGGCGCCCCACCGAATACCATGGGCGATATTTCGCTAGGAGAAGGCATGAATGCCATCCTTCTCGATGGTTTGGACCTACCTGACTTCCAGGATATGTCGTGGCTAAATAGTGTACCGAGCAATTTGTACTAGGACTGCGTTTTCCCTTCTGTTAGCTGGTCTAACAGAAAGTGTGACATTTACGGGACGATATATGGATAAAGAGATGGTAACATGTGTTATTGAGGAATTGGATCACTATATTTTGGAGTCAATACAGTACCCAAAACAAATTCATGCTTGAGAATTTCCGGCCCCAGGTACGAAAAAACATCTCTATTCCAGTATCCTCGTATACAAAATAAACACTAATATAAAAGCAGGCTGTTCGTTTCAATTTCTATTATCATGACGGCAAGAACCAGGTGTCTCCCAAAATCAAAACTTAATGGCTGGAGCGAGAAGCAGTAAACTGAATGGCGATAATGGGGAGCAGCGCCGTGACGCCAATAATGGCACACATAACTCCTGCGGCGCCGGACACCTTAAGAGTTTCGAACATCGTGGGGAAGTAGAAAGGCCCGATCTAAATCACATAATTATTAGCCAAAAAAGCCTTTTAATAAATCGAAAGAGTTAAGGAGTGGTATTGGAGGGAGAATCCATACAAATCCATAAACATGACGGTAAAAGTTGATACAAACACCAACATTGGTGGATTGGTCCTTGTAGCTGTCAACAGCAAACGAGATCAGAATGGTGGTCACAATCTGATTTCCAAAACTGGCAATTGCAGCACCAATGCAGGGCGTAACATTCCATGACTCCGCCTTGTCAAGCTGGAAACCCCAGACCAGCAGACCGGCAATAACAGTGCCAAAGCCAATGTACGACAGCCACAGACGATCGGCGGGGCGGGAGAACCCCTTCTTCTTCTTGAGAGATCGGAGGAACCAGTCCGACATGGGTCCACTAAGCTGCTCACCCAAAACACATCCGATGATGATCGCAATGAACTGTAAGCCAATCTGCTGTGCGTCGAAGTGAAACTTCTCTCCAAAAGCGATCGGCATTTCTACGATGAGGGCGATGTTTCCGTAGCAAAAGACAATGGAGTGAGCGGCAGCCGGGATGATTACCCTGGCGTATTTGGAGAAAAGCATTGGCTCGATGAACTCGCGAGCACGAAGAGGGCGCGGGTCAATGCGACGTGGGATGAGTTTGCCTAGTAATCCGGGCTTTCCAACATGGCGCTTCTTCGAATAATCCCTGGACTCGCTCTCAGAGATGTACATTGTTTCTTCGCCGACGGCGATGTATACGAGGAGCTGAACGAAGTTCATGATGGCGAAAAGCCAGTAGATCCACTGGGTCCCGAGATGCTTAGAGACAAAACCCATAATGAAAGGGCCGCTCGGTGTTCCGAGGGTCAGCATCAGGGTCCACCAGCCAAGCTTTTGGGCACGCTTTTCAGGCTCGCAGAGCTCAGTGATCACGCCGCTACCGATACCAACGGGTGGGGAAATTAGAATGGCTGTGAGAATGCGAGTGACCATTTGGGCACCGTATGTGGTGCATCGGGCGCCGCCAATGTTACAGACCATGCTACCAAGCACGGAAAAGAGAAGAACGTGGTAGCGACCGTAGATGGATGTGATGGGTTTCCAGATGAATGGTGTGAGACCCAAGAGGAGAATCTATGAGGATAGTCGAGTCAGTCTCTGTTGGATGCGGAGGTGAAATCTTTAGGTGTGATGGGGAACGGGGAAAGTACCTGAACGGAGGTGAGATAGCTTGCTTCAGGTACAGTGACGCCGTATTCCTCTGCCATAGCATCATAGGCGGGGATAATACCAGCGGCCATGAAGGTTGCTGACATGGAGTGGAAGGCAACCATCAAAATTTGAGCGTTCTTCTTCCACACCGGCCAGTTTCGAGGGTTGGCTGGATCCTCAGCCTCCCAAGAGTTGAGGCTCTCAGACGGCTGCTGAGACGAGGACGGAGCATTTTCGAGATGAACAGAGGTCTCCGAGTTGCTGGACTTCAGGTTCTCTGGTTCAGGCATGGTAACAGAATAAGAGTCCTGGGGTTGGTTGTCTATGTTTGGTGAATAGGGGCTAAAGGATAACGAGGCAAACAAAGGGGAACGCAAAGAGAAAAATATGCCCAATAAGACTGAGGTGTTTGGTGGAAAACTCTTCACAGGAACTTCTGGCCTCCCAGCAGATGAAAGCAAAGAAGAATCCTTTCTGCTGCTCAATCTCCAGAGGGAATCCCATCTTAAATGCCTGCTCGCCCCCTCAAATTCCGCACTGGGTGGGACACGCACCCCATGGGGGGTGGATATCAGGTTGAATCTGGACTGAAATTGGCCTGAAATTGGTCTGGGAAGTCTATGGTTGGTCCATCGGGGCGCAGAGCTTGAGATATGCGCTCTTGGCGTTCATTATGGAGAGGAATTGTTTCCGACGCCACGCAAAAAATGGTCTTCAAAGGGAGGTACCCGAGGTTACCCTGGCCAGATCGAGTATCGGGTCAGCACCCGAAAGGCATCCCGACGGCGTTCCGTCCGCAAAGTTTATAACCAAGCCTCTAGCACGCCAATCTCTCTTGGTATCCGGCGTCATTGACCCTGAGGACCCAAGTCAAGAAGCGAGACAAGCCGTCCCAGGCGACCAATGAACCACGGATGGGGACGCCCCGGATCCACCAATTTCATCCCACACCCCGCAATTCTCACACTGATTATTGACTGGGAATTGGAAAGGCGGGAAGCCCTCCACGAAAGATAGAAATGTAGATGGCCAAAAAGACACTAAAGGGGCGTCGCATCCGATGAAATTCGGATGCTGGAACGCAACCCGATGCTTTGCAGTGATAATTCAGTCTTGCTCTGGGCTCACATCATCGACTACTCACTTGTGACTCGGTCAGCGGTCCGTCAATTTCAATCACTGCGGTCCTCTGGAAAGGAACTAACCGATTTTCTTCTCCTCACTTAGTTGTTCTTCAACGCTCCGGTCACACCGACTCTCGCTCTCCCTCGCTATTCTGCTCCAGCCCCCACTCCTCGAGTCCTACGAAATTTTGCTCGTCTATTTTGTTGTGATCCCTTCGATTATGTGACCCCCGCTTTATTTGCGAGGAAATTCCGGTCAAAATACCCCAGAAGGGGACCTGTGCTTGCCGACATTATGGCAAGGTAGTGAAGGATGAAGTTGGAAAAAGGATGCATCCAAACCGTCGGGGAACAGATTGACTTTATGTAGCGTCTTGGGCTTCCCTTCTCCAATCCCCACCCCCTCCTTCCTTGGCTTCCATGAATAATGGCGCTTGCTTTGGCCGAAGCTTCGCATTTCATCGGGTGAACGCAGACCGAATAATTTTTCCGTCAATACGAATGGGTGAACATCCTTGGCAGGGGGGATTTCCCCGCGTTTTCTCCCCAGACCACCAACGAATCCGGGGGCTGGCAGCCTCGATGGTGCCTTGGCGAATAAGCCTGTGGCTTTTTCTTCTGCGCAATGATAGGATGGAATTTTGTTTTCCGTCCGGCGGTGATTAACTTGCATTTAGTTGCAAAGCTTGGTCTTCGATTCGGGATAATCTCTACCGGAATTGGAGAAGTTTCATGGGAAAATAACCGTCCGCAGTAATGATTATAAAAGCAGGGAGTTATTCTGGTTTTTTCGGTTGCTTGGTTTTTACAATTGAATGACAATAAGAAAAGCCATCCCAAGTGTCATTCAAGCACAGCGGGGAAGTTTTCTGGGCCGAAAATGCGCTTCGGTATTTCTCTAGGCTTGGCCTCGGCTTGGGCCTCTGTGGCTTCTGCCACCTTGGCGGCCACGGAGGACGACACCACCATCACCCTCGGTAATGATCGATTCAAGGCAGTGTTCGCGAAGAGCCAGGGCCGCGTCGTGGACGTGTTCCTGGACGGACAAGATCTTCTTGGCCCCCAGTCTGGCTCGACCGGCGTCGGCCCGTACCTTGACTGCTACTGCACTCCATCCGGTTTTTATACGGCCGGATCCACAAATCCTTTGATGGAAGTGGTGCAGGGGACTGACTCGACCGGCACAAAATATGCGGGAGTGATTATGAACGATACGTATATTCCAACAGGCCAGGAATTCCAGCAGTACTGGTTTCTGAGAGACGGCGAGACTGGTCTTCATATGTTCAGTCGACTGGCCTATTACAACGAAACTACCCCGTTCTTGCGAAATTTGCAGGAGTTCCGGACACTTCTGCGCCCAAACACCGACCTGTGGACGCATTTGACCTCGAGCGATATTCAGACTGCCCCGTTGCCTAGCGACGAGGCAGTGGATAACCAAGTCGATATCCAAGATGCGACCTGGAGATATAACAATACCCCCAACGATGCCTACACGAAGGAGTTCTCTGAGTATTTTACCAAATATACATTCTCCAACGGTATTATTCCACACTGAACCGTGATTTCTGGTACTTTATTAATCTCGATGGGTAGATTGGCGATCCAACGATGTCCATGGAATGTATGCTGATGGCTCCACATCTGACGGTATCACCTATGGAGCATGGCTGGTGATGAATACAAAGGTTAATTTTACCCGAATTCACCCCAAATACGATGAATCTTTAACTAATCCCTTTCTTCATTCAGGATACTTATTACGGTGTATGTCTTGGGTTGCCCCTCTCGATGTGTATTCACAAACTAACCAGTACAGGGACCGCTCCATTCTGACCTTACGGTTGACGGTATCGTCTACAACTATCTTGTATCGAACCACCATGGTGAAGGCACTCCCAATATCACCAACGGGTTCGACCGCACCTTCGGTCCCCAGTTCTACCTATTCAACGGAGGAGAAAAGCCCGGCACCTTGGAAGAACTCAGAGCAGAGGCTAGAGCAATCGCCAGTCCTGAGTGGAACGTCGACTTCTACGACGATATTGCCAAGCACGTCATCGGTTACATTCCCTCTAGCCAAAGGGGTAGTGTGCAAGGAACCATCAAACTTCCTAAGGGCGCCAAGCGACCGATTGCGATCCTCACTGCGGATGGACAGTATTTCCAGGACAACTCCGCGGTCGCGTCGTCCTACCAATACTGGACCGATATCAAGCCCAACGGCCAATTCCAGATCAATCACGTTAAGGCTGGAAAGTACAGACTTACTGTGTACGCTGATGGTATCTTTGGCGACTATGTTCGTGATGGTCTCGTTGTGAGAGCAGGGAAGAAAACATCCGTGAAAGATGCCTGGGCCCCCGAGTCCGCGGGTGTTGAAGTTTGGCGACTAGGAACTCCAGACAAGTCCTCTGGCGAGTTCCGTCATGGCAATGCTCGCGATCAGACTCATCCACGCCAACCCCCAGAGTACTTGATCTACTGGGGAGCATATGACTGGCAGGCAGATTTCCCTGAGGGCGTGGATTACACCATTGGCAGCAGTGACCCGGCCGTCGACTTCAACACGGTGCACTGGTCAGTGTTCGGGCCTATCCCCGACAACCCGCATGTGGAATACGAAACTACCCACGACTGGAAGATCCGCTTCCCGTTGACGAAGAAGCAGCTTCAGAAGCGCAAGACCGCCACCCTGACTATCCAGCTCGCGGGTGTAAAGACTGCATCCGGGAACACGGATGAATACAAGCCGGATGAGCCGTATACCAACCTCCCGCTTGAAAGCTATATCAATGATCACGAAGACCCCCTTACCTTCTTGATTGGTTTTAATCAATCCAGCAGCTGCATCGTGCGATCAGCCGTGAGCTGCTACCAGGTGCGATCACGGATGGAATTCCCGACTGACTGGTTGAAGGTGGGAGAGAACGTCCTGACGCTCCATTTGCCATATAATGCGACCGACGTTGAGGATGCCGTCCTCCCCGGGACCGTGTATGTGCAGTATGACGCGTTGAGGCTAGAGTTGGCATAAGAAATTCGGGAGGTGTCGGTTACCGGAGAGCCCAGCGTGTCCCGGTAGTAAATATTTTTTGATTTTTGGCAACAAACACTGGCAAGATACGGCAGTCTTGGCTTAAAAACTGTAAATACCTTGAAGCAGCATCAACCGAGGTTTCTGCGACCTTGGCATTTCAGATGGTGGTATTCGGCAGATTTTACTCCGTAGATCTGACCAGTCGACGACACGATAAATACAGGAAAAGCGTCATCCCGCATTTTCTCAAAGTGCCCCGAGATGATTAGTGAGCATTGTTTGAAATGTGTCAATGTGACAAATATTTCAATGAAGCATAGTTCTGTGTAACTCCGACAAATAGTAAAAATGGTGTCGCAAATAATAATCACGGCACGAATCTTCGATGCTGGAAAACTGCCCAGAACAGAAAGAGCCTCGGCACCCCGCCGCGACGACTAATCGCCGGACTCCGATTCGTCGGCTGAAAACATCCCATCTGGGGTAACAAACAGCTCCGAGCCGATCACCTGCTTAGGTGCCTTATCCCGTGGGTCTGTACTCCGTATAAAAGAGCACATATTTGTGCCTCTGCCCACCTCGGTCGCGACTCCTTTTCACTCCAGTCTTTTGCCACTCACCCTTCCCCCCCATCCTGCCACAATGTCCAAAATCTTCTCCCGCGCCGAGGTGGCCAAGCACACCTCTGAAGACTCTCTCTGGTGTATCATCGACCACCGCGTCTACGATCTCACCGACTTTGTCGACGCTCACCCCGGTGGCAGCGTCGTCCTTGCCCAGGTTGCCGGTCAGGATGCCACAGTCGACTTCTACAACCTCCACCGACAGGAAGTCCTTGAAAAATACCGCGATGAGCTCTGCATCGGTACCATCGAGGGTGAAAAGCCCGAAGTCATTATTCCCGAAATCGGCAGCGTGAGCCCCGTTCCCTATGCCGAACCTCTCTGGCTGCGCCCGCAATTCAAGAGCCCTTACTTCACAGAGAGCCACCGGCGCCTACATCGCGCCGCCCGCGAGTTTACCGATCGCTATGTCACCCCCGAGGCGCAGGCGAAGGAGAAGGATGGCACATATATCAGCCAGGAGTTAATCGATCGTATGGCCGAATCGGGTGTTCTGGCGATGCGTTTGGGTCCAGGAAAACACCTACATGGGAAGACTTTGCTGGGTGGTGCCGTGGATGGGAAAGAGTTTGATTATCTGCATGATTTGGTCCTCACCCAGGAGCTGGTCAGGAGTAATGCCAGAGGTACTCACGGCCGCTTTTACTCTTCGTTTTGATCATGGCTTTACTTTTACCTATTATCATAATAGCTCGACGCTAACCAAAATCTCTACCTACAGGCTTTCAAGATGGAAACATGGCCGGTATGACGATCAGTTTGACAGCCGTTCAGCAGTGGCTGCGTAACGAGCCTCTGCGCAACAAAGTTACCGAGGAAGTCCTGTCTGGAAGAAAGAAGATGTGTTTGGCTATCACAGAGGCTTTCGCTGGCAGTGACGTAGCTGGTCTGCGCACAACGGCCGAGAAGACTCCTGATGGCAAGTTCTACATTGTGAATGGCACGAAGTAGGTTCTTCTTTGAACCCTTCCTAAAAAACTAAAGTGAGGGAGGAAAACTAACAATTCCAGGAAATGGATCACCAATGGAATGTTCGCCGACTACTTTGTGACCGGATGCCGAACCGACAAGGGATTCTCCGTCCTCCTGATCCCCCGCGGCGAAGGCGTGGAAACCAAGCAGATCAAGACCTCCTACTCGACAGCTGCCGCTACCGCATACGTGGAATTCTCCAATGTCAAGGTGCCTGTTGAGAACCTGCTTGGGGAAGAGCACAAGGGATTCATCGTAATCATGAGCAACTTCAATCACGAACGATTCATGATGGTCTGCGCCGTGGTCCGCATGTCCATGACCGTTGTTGAAGAGTGCCTAAAATGGTGCAACCAGCGTATTGTCTTTGGCAAGAAGCTTGTCGAGCAGCCGGTTATTCGCCAAAAGTAAATCACTTTGTCCTGCCCTCTGTGATAATTCGCAGTGCTAACGATTCTAGACTTGCCCGCATGATCTCCCTCTGCGAATCCAATCAGGCCTGGCTCGAATCCATCGCCTACCAAATGTGCAACATGACCTATGCTCAGCAATCCGCTAACCTCGGTGGTCCCATCGGTCTTCTGAAGTCGCATGCTACCCGCTCTGCGCAGGAAATTGCCGACTCGGCCACCAACATCTTCGGCGGTCGTGGTCTCACCCAAACCGGCATGGGCAGGATCATTGAAATGTTCAACCGCACTTACAAGTTCGATGCCATTCTCGGTGGAACTGAAGAAATTCTGGCGGACCTAGGTGTTCGTCAGGCCATGAAGAAGTTCCCCAAAGCCATGCTGTAAATTATATTTATCACCCCACTAGAGATAAAAGGGTCCAACCAAAGAATTCCTCTCTTTCCCTTGGATTCATATTTTCTTCCTTCTGTATGTTTATAGCGTTTGGATAAATAAATATTTTTGAGATTATCGTAACTATTTTCACTGTCGATAATAAATATCTCGGTCGGCAGCGATATATGCCCCAATTCCCCTACTACGGGGGGGCGAATTCGAGTCTAGTTGTTCCAGTTCTAAAAAGGTCTTTGATACATCTAAATCCGCTTCTTCTCTTTTCCAACAATCGATCTACTTCCCAGTAACAGCTTCCTCGGGCACACCCCCCTGGGATTGAGAAGGATCCAGACTAGTTTCAATCTTCCGAATAATTCTCGCAGGGTTACCGGCAACGAAATGGAAGGGGGGTACGTCCTAAATATCGAAGGTTTTAGCAGGGGGATATCCCGAGAAGACTCCAGGCAGGAATCATCATATCATACCTTTGTCACAACGGAGCCAGCTCCAACCGTGCTACCCCGTCCGATCGTAACACCAGCTAAGATAATAACGCTTCCCCCAATCCAAACATCGTCTCCAATATGAACCTCCTTTCCCGCTTCCGGTCCTTCCAAGCCCTGGCGAACGGCCGGGTCCAGCGGATGCGTAGCGCCGTAAATAGATACATTGGGACCAAAGAGCGTCCGCTCGCCAACAGTCACCAAGCAGGTATCGAGAACGAGAAGATTGAAATTCAAAAAGGTTCCCTTTCCGACTTTGAAGTTCAGCCCATGGTCGACGGATATGGGTGGGTCGACAAAGGGGTCTGTGTCCTTGAACTGCTGCTCGTCTGCCTTGGGGTCTGAGAGGACGGATGGTAGAGGACGGGTATCACCAACTATGCTACACATAGAGAGCCCGGTGATTAGAAAACCGACGTCACTGATGCAAGGATTTCTCTAGCGAGTTCAATATCTAGAACTCACTCTCGCCATAGTTCCACCCGGCGGCGTCGCGACACATTGCCCGCTTCATTAAATCTTTGACATGCGTCTTTGGATCGTTGGCGGTTAGCTTGGAGGTCTTCATCCCATGCCCAGTATAAATCTCCGTTAAGCATTTTCTGCCATTCTTTTGAGGTAGCCATGGTGATCAGCGCGCTGAAACTCGTGGTCGTGCAGAACGTTGCAGCTGGGTTGTCCTACCATTTATAGGCAAACCAGTCGCAGATAACATGTGTCTACCAGCTGTTACTTATACCATATCGAGGTAAACGCGGGGCATATGTCGCTTTTTTGGTTCATCGTGGCGGACACGGTTGGCGATGTTACTCGATTAGGCAGGTGGCGGCGCTGGGGGCGGACATCCGATCGTCCGTCAGCAAAACAGAGTGCATGGGTCTTGGATACGCCTCAAAAACCAAGAGATGAGGCTGGGGAGAGACGCATGTTATTTTTGGATTTTTTTGAGGCGACGGATATACCAATGATTCTTTGTCTTTGTTTCTTCTCTAAATTACACCTATTCGATCTGGCGAATTATTTGGAGCGAATTGCTGACACCGCCACAATAACTGTATCACATTTCTTCACATATTATATTACCAGGTAATCATGCTGCCGTGTTAGCTTGGGAGAATGAGTCTAGGTAAAATATTATTAACCCACTGTGTAAAATAGGGGGATTAAGGACGGAGAACTTACAAATTTTGTCCACGAAATATTTGTCTCGTCACCCGGTTCCTGCGCGCCACGAGCAGCCCACACCTTCTTCAACAAGTCTGAGGGAACTGGGTTGCGGAACTCCGACCTTTTTTCAACTTCGCGGAACCTTGTGAGCACGTAGAACTGAGAATGCGCAGAAAGCGAATCTGCGCCCGCCATAAAGAGGGGCAGAATGAGAAGCTCCACCATTGTACAGTCTGTAGGGATACAAGCCGTAGCGTCCAAAATTTTTGTCACAGCACTCCGAATATCCGGGGCGTTGGCAGGCTGAGTAGGGTTTAACAAACGGAGAATGTGCAAGATACACGCAAACTGAAAGGCTTCCGCAACACACACCCAGCGAGGATCCGAGCTTGGATATGTCTTATCCTTCGGGTTCCAGGAGTAGAGTTTATGCTTAGCTAGGATCAGTGCGAGTTGATACTCGTCCCAACTAACCCACCCTAAAAGATACTCTTTCGCTTTATCCATTATGCCTCCAATAATGAGAAAGATCTCTCTAGGACAACCGTTCACCAACTCAAACTTATCATCCCCTGCGCAGGCAACCATTTCCCGGATATCCTGAGTGAAACAAAGCCGCTCTGCTCCTGCGAAGGCTCGGATTATATCAAGCCTGCTCAATTGTAAGCCGGATTGAATTTACAGATGAAATGGCTGCTTCCATACCAAGCTAGGTTACCCAGAAAAAACACTGCTCGTTGTCGTCGGTCATTCAATCCCTCGGAAATCAGAAGGCTTTTACAAACAGACATTGCTCCGGTAATATGAATCCCGTGGCATGAAATTCCTGTTTCAGCTATCTGTAACATCGTCAGATAATCAGTCGCTTAGCAAGATACACTCGCTATCGAACTCACATCGTGAAGCAGCAAAATTTGAATGGTTGCAAGAACAGCGTCCTGGTGGTCCTCAGGTAGAGATGTGCTTTGGCTTTTTCGGATCTCTTCTCCAAGGGCACGAATTGACTTCATTCTATACTCAACAGCCGTAGCTTCATACAGGGTTTTGTTCTCGGTGAGTTTTCCAAGATGAGCGGCCGAAAGCCCGAGAATAGCATATAACAACCCCACCTGTTTCTTTGCTAGCGGGATGATGTACGCTCTATATGGATTTTCCTCATCATCCCCAACCTCTGCAATCTGGTGGGGGCAGATAATTTTATCATCTATGAAAATTCATTAGCTATAGCTAACTTGGATCACAATAAACGTGCTCACAGTGAGTAAGAAGTGTCTGGGTTTGGCTGGACTTCAAAATCGTTGTGATATCATCGATTTCAGGTACAGGCTCGGCCACCAAAAGGCCATCCTCGAGTGGTTGGGATTTCTCAGAAGCTGTCGGCGAAGGAAGAGTTTTCCCTTGCATAGTCTGTCCACTTTTGAGTGGCCCCGAATCAGGCCAAGAATCTCGACGCCCCCCTGGAATGCGTGCGCCTCTCCATTTCCCTCGGCTGGCAATGCCACAAAACCTAAATTGCTCCGGATAGCCCTGGCATACCAAGCCCTTTGAAACACATCGATTGCATTTAGGACGGGCCCGGTCGCACTTACGGCATTTCTCCCGACAAGTGATACAGGCAGGGCCTTTCATACTTAGAATCAATCTCGATGTTACACAAGTCAGTAAGAGTAAGAGACCCACCAGTCCGTGGCATCTCGTTGGACGCCTTCATCCATGCATAACCCAGGAGCCCAATAGTTATAGCACACCAGTCAAAAGTAGCACCAGTGTCAAGTAGGGAAGGTTGTGCGGTGTATGCTGTGGAACACTTATCCGGTAAGGAAGGACATCATCAATGTACCTGTGCGTGGACGTTCTTGTTGAAATACCTGCAATGGCCCTCGACTATTTTAAATAATTATCTATCTCCGCTGCGTCTCAACTCTTTTTGATGCATGGGGAGGGGTCGATCATCGAGTCAGCCACAAATCCTGTTTGTCTTAGCTTAATGAAAGTTGTGGCTGTCTACAGTCTTATGTGCTAATGGCAAAAAGGGACTAGTGCTGTGCCTGCTTGGTTATGATATCACGTGCTATATATTATCCACTAAACCTGAAGAGGAATGGCCTCAACTTTGCCAGCCAGGTGACAGGTGCCCAGTGAAGAACATCATCAAGATCGCCAGGAACGTTAACAGGGAGGGAGAAGATGGAGGGGTCCAATAATGTCTAGCTTAATACTTTGACCAGTTCGTGAAAAGAGATATAAGTATCCTTCGAGCTAGGCTTTTCGCTTAGCTTCTCAACCTTTCCATGCATCATTAAGACCGGTCGCAATATATATATTCTTCCTCCAGTTAAAGCGAGAATACAGGCAGTAATGTACTTGGTAGCCAACATCAAAAACATGTCGTTGCCTCTTTTTCCTTTTGGATTTACTCCTTTACAATTAATTACTTATTTTTAGGGTCATGGTCCAAGTTAGCTCGCGCCGCGAGAAAATGTACTTAGGGAAGTAACCAAGGACAAGAATGGTTTTGGCCTCATTATTATCTTAGTGGTTGAGGAAAAAGTACTTTGGTGGATTTTGGTGGGGCAGAAGGAAGGAATGAAAAGAAACAAACCTTCGGGCTGCCTGGAGGAATTTTTCCCTTTGGTTGGAGCTTTCAGGCTCTGGAACTTTAGAAAGAAGTCAATGTCGTGGTCGGCCGGGGAGATGAAACTAAACCAAGACAGGTTAGGGTGACATGTGATGCATGACGAAGTTATCACAGCCTATGCCTTGTTGACTCCCAAGCCTTAATACCCCCAAACTACTTGAGGCCGAAAGTTTTTTCACCATTTCCCTTGTTAAATATCTCTTTATTTTACAACCCCATGATTTTGCCATTTGATCTTCTCAAGATATCAGAAATTTAGACCGGGTATTCAAAACATGGTTGGAAGCGCTGACTCGTTGAGTGCGGGCAATGTGGTGAGTCTCGCAGCGGAGGCTCTCTGTGGCGATGATAGCCCAGAGGTCAGTCTCAAAACCCCGTACGAGGCTGTCGCTCTCATCGGTCACGTCTGCATGGTAGCCGTCGGCTTCAGATTGATTGGACTCGGAGAAGATCATACTATACGTAAGTTTGAGTTACCTAAGTTGTATTTGACTTTAGTTGACGCCGATTTGCAGAAGCCTCTTCCCAGGGCCCCTCCCTTCCTACGGAATGGAATTCCGGTACTACGATATCTTTCCGATACGCCCATTCCCAGTCTTCGATGCAGTACCTCCTTAAGATAAGTCGCCTGGGGAATCGTGCTGTTGTTTTTGCCTTGGCGCTTGGAGATGACAAGACAACCTCATTCGATGCGCCCGTCAGAGATTATGTTTCCGAATCCGCGCTGCCTCTATCTTCCACCGCAGATATTACAACCGCCATCAAGGAAGTGTTTATATCGGTGCCCCGGCTAAACGACCTGATCGCGCTGTTTAAAATCAACGTAATCCAGAAGTTGGCTCCTGGTCTGTACAAGGAAGGACAGGAAGCTTCGACTCAAACAGGGCCGGAAAGGCCTCCCCGGCATGATCCCTTGCGAGATGACATCCCCCCACAGCCTGCTCGCCCATACCCGTTTGATGACCCCCTAGCGGCCCCGCCTCGTCGACCGGTTCCTGACTTTCCCGCACCTGGATTCGAGGACGAATTTGAGATCCAGCAGCCTCCTCGGGGATTCCCCCCGAGTTTTGGAGGTAGAAACCCTCTGAGCATCGGGGACCGGGACCTATACCCTGCTGGGCTGGGGCCAAACGACCCTCTACGAGGAGGCATTGGCCCTGGCATTGGTCCTGGCTTTGGTGGTGGAGGAGGTGGTGGCATGCATCCAACCTTTGATGATCCGCTTTTTGGTGGTCGTGGCGGCGGAGGCTATGATCCACGGGCACCCCCTGGATCACGATATGATCCGGTAGGGCCAGGGGGAGGTGCGCCGTTTGGACGAGGGCGAGGGGGACCAGGGGCTGGTGGAGGATTCGGCGGATTCGGTGACATCATCTAAGTTGAACGCAAAGGCTTTAGCAAAAAGTGCAAATTTGTATGAAGTGATGCCAAAGATGGACGTGTGTACGACTTTGAGAACTTAGCTTGTTACTTTATTAATATTAAATCCATGAACTTGATGAATCCCTAATCTCTTCAGCTTGATCCGAGTGTTGATCGGCCGCATGTGTCAGATTGGGTAAGAATTAAAAATTTCCAGTTTGTTGGTGTTCAGCCCGCTCTGGAGAAGACCGATGGTAATTGTGTGGCTTTGCAGTAGCGGGCGGCGGTGTGGCGCACAGGCAACCCAAACGCAAACCTGCACGTCCACCCTGGCGGCCAGCAAACCTTCCTCCCCTTCCTCCTCCCAACTTTCTCCTCTGCCATCTCCATCTCATCGCTTCCCAACCGGAAACCTCTATAGCTACTCGTTTATTCACGTCAAATTAATTCTGCTTTTCTTTTTGGTCCCCCCCGCCGTTTCCCGCGCCCACAATAGCAAAGAACACCTTCCTCACGAGACCCCCCTCCCCTCTCCTAGTTTTACCACCCCTCCTCGGCTGCCGTTTCCCTGACCTTCCTCCCCTTTCAACTCCTGTGGGTGGCCGCTACAATGGATAATAACATGGAAATTGATGCGGCACGTTCGCCGGAACCTCACCACCTTTCCCCGACAACTGACCCTGGGTCCATCCCCACCCTCGATGGATGGATCGAAAACTTGATGACTTGCAAGCAGCTCGCGGAGGAAGATGTTCGGAGGCTGTGTGATCGGGTGTGTTTTCTTGCAGGAAATTTCTCCATTGCTGTGTAGACCGTTCTAATCATAGTGTTTTGTTTTCCAATCGTAGGCGCGAGAGGTGTTGCAAGAAGAATCCAACGTTCAGCCTGTGGTATGTTTGTTGTGATATTCCTTTCACAATGTGGGCCCCTTCGTTGGCGGATCGACCACGCGAGTTCAGATCGAGAAATTGACCTTTCGCAGAAATGTCCGGTGACTGTGTGTGGTGATATACATGGCCAATTTCACGACCTAATGGAGCTTTTCCGCATTGGAGGGCCCAACCCAGATACAAACTACCTATTCATGGGTATGTTGCCTGCCGTGCGGTGTACTCTCTGGAAGTCGGGCTAATTGACCCTTCAAGGTGACTACGTCGACCGTGGTTATTACTCCGTCGAAACCGTCACCCTCCTCGTCTGCCTTAAAATCCGTTATCCTCAGCGTATCACTATCCTCCGAGGAAACCACGAATCGCGCCAGATCACACAGGTGTATGGCTTTTACGACGAATGTCTCCGAAAATACGGCAATGCTAATGTCTGGAAATACTTCACCGACCTCTTCGACTATCTACCCCTTACCGCACTCATAGAAAACCAGATCTTCTGTCTTCACGGCGGCTTGAGCCCCTCGATTGACACCCTAGACAACATTCGATCTTTGGACCGAATCCAAGAGGTTCCACACGAAGGACCGATGTGCGACCTGCTTTGGAGTGACCCTGACGACCGCTGCGGGTGGGGTATCTCTCCCCGTGGTGCTGGATACACCTTCGGGCAGGATATCTCAGAGGCCTTTAATCACAACAATGGGCTGACTCTCGTGGCACGAGCACATCAGCTTGTGATGGAGGGATATAATTGGTCACAGGACCGGAATGTGGTTACGATTTTCTCAGGTAAAGAAGATTCCCTTTTCTCCCGCGACCCGCCATATTTTAGCTAATTGGGGATTTTACTCCTCCATTAGCCCCTAATTATTGTTACCGCTGCGGTAACCAGGCCGCAATTATGGAAATTGACGAGCATCTGAAGTATACATTGTACGTGACATTTGCCAGAACAATTCAGTGGCGACTTTGTTACTAACCGATCTTCTCCTACAGCTTACAATTTGACCCCTGCCCGCGCGCAGGAGAACCCATGGTCTCTAGGCGTACCCCTGATTATTTCCTGTGATTTTATAGTGATAGACTTTCTTTCTTCTCGCCTCTAGCAAGCTGAGGTTCTCCGACCCTTCGAGAGGGCTTGGGATGTTGGATCAAGTAGACGCTACCGCGCTCTGCCTACATAATTGTATGTCCGTATTTCTTGCCTTGTTGATACCATTCATGAAAATAAAGACATGCCCAAGATTCTTGATATTAAGTAGCCATACAAATATCGAATAATATTTCAAATAACTATATCGAGTTGGGTTTTCGTCTCCCACTTCTACTTCTTTTTGGGCGAGGGACAATATAATGTTGGGGTTAAGTGGCACACTTGGGGTACGGAATCGATCGCTGTAGAGCTAGCGAAGCTGGGAGCAAAACCCTCCAAACATTGGGGTTCCCCCCTCCCTTACCTTCTCTGTCAGTTAGATTGGTCGCTTATTTTATCGCCAAACTACCCCGCGTAGTTTTGCCTAACCTGACTTGCTTATCAGCAAGGCGTTCTCCGGACAGCTCACCGGGTTAAAAATTTTTTCACCCACTAATGCATTGCGTTCGTCATCTTCCTAGCCCAACCTAAGTGTGGGACTTGCCACATGCATGGGGATTTTCGATAGGAATTACGATTTCCGGGAAATTCTAGGGAGATCTGCAATAACTTTCTTGTTTTCTTTTTGGAGTACGACATTGAACGGTTGGATTTTGATTTGACTTTTTTGGGGTTTGTTTGTGATTGGCCTTTGAAGGAACTTGGAAGCTCTTCTTGTCTTGCCAACGGGGACTAATCTCTGGATAGACTATGTAGACCAAGATAGACAACAATAATGTACCACTACGGCGAGAATCTGTAACAAAATAGTATCGATAGAATAATAGACGCTAATAATAGCAGAAGTAACTAGAACACAATATCATTAGATGCGCAATCCCTGAGCCTTCTTCGCGAGCAATGTCTCCACCTCCTTGGCATGGCTCGAAAAGTTATCTACCAAGCTATCCCACATCTTGGGCTCGTGCTCGTGCTTCTTGTCGCTGTTCCAGGCGTAATCTGTAATCGTGAAGGGACGGCTCGACTCGAACATAAAGGCGATAGATGCCTCAGAGATTTGCATGACGGGAGGGGCGTTTTCCGTTGCGGCCTTGAATTCTTCGTAGGCTACACCGTGTGGGACCACTGGGTTTCGAAGTTAATATTTTCAACCCATCTTTGCTTGATATGCGGGCATCACTTACTTCCGCATTCGAAAGAAATGCTACCTGGCTTGAACTCGTCGGAGCGGCCGCCGTAATCTCCATAGATTAAGCCCATCAGCTCGGATGCCGCGTTGCGGTGGTAGTATGGAGGACGGTAGGAGTCTGTTTGTACGTCCATGTGTGGTTAGTAAATTATGGGCTTGGGTTGTGAGTCTGGTGGCTACATACGTGATGCGACATCCCACCGGGGAGAGAAGATAAGGACGTCGGCCAGAGGGGCTGTGAGATCACGCGATTTGGCAGTGAGGACGCAGAAGATAGATGGGTCGATGTGGTCGACAGAAATGGAACCGACGTTCACGAACTTGGTCAGATCGTATTTGTACGGCACCTGGTACTGGGGGTTAGTTCTGCAAGGGAAACGCGTTTGGGATCGAGGAATCGGCGTCGACATACATAGTTACCATGCCAGGCAACAACATCAAAAGGACTGTGGTTCTGGGTACTCTTGAAGAACTTTCCTCCTAGCTTGTAAATGATCTCCCAAGGCTCTTGAACAACCTCGTACTTTGCCACTGGGGAGAGGAAGTCACGCGAGTTTGCAAGACCGTTCGCTCCGAGTGGACCTAATTCAGGAAGTTCGAACTGTGACCCCCAGATTTCAAGGATATAGCCGCGAGAGGGCCCGTCTGGTAGTTCCACACGGAAGCGGAGACCACGCTGGATAACAATAACCTCCCCGGGCTGGACGAACAGGGGACCAAATTCAGTTTGGATGTCTAGTGCGCCCTGTTGTGGAACGATGAGAAACTCGCCGTCGGAGTTGACGAAGGCTTTCTTGGTCATGCTCTTGTTTGCGGTGTAGACGTGTGTAGCAATGCCCTCACGGAGGGTGGGATCTCCAGAGCCAGCCACAGTCTTGAGGCCGGAGACGAAGTCGGTTTCGGCGGCGGGGATATCGAAGGGGTGCCAGGCGAGCTGGGTGGGAGAGACACGGATCCTAGGATTTAGTGGCAGGAAGCTTGCTTCAGTGTCCTCATTGTCCGGAAGATTGGTCTGTAACCTTGTAAGTATTTTGCAACTAAGGAATACCGATCTCGACATACAAATCCTTGGTGTGCAACAGCAGGGCGAACGCGGTAGAGCCACGCCTTCTTGTTGGAATGTCTTGGAGCAACAAAAGCGGTTGCGGTAATTTGTTCTGCATAAAGCCCGAACCGGACGTTACGAGGGCTATTTTGGCCTTGTGGAAGGGTGCCTGGAACGGCTTCGGAAGAGAATCTGTTGTGGTGGTTGGGTCAGCGCTAGGAGTTCATGGTAGGGATTCTCGTGGGACATACGAGTTACCAAAGCCAGCTTGGTACTAGTTTTCTGTCAGCAATTGTAGAAATCTTCTGGAATGAACTGCTGGAACTCACTTCGTAAGGGTCGTTCTTCCTGGTGGCGAAGGAAGGCACCGCACCATCCTTCTGCGTTTCCGCCCAGTGGAATATCTTCTGATATTCCGTGGGATCAGAAAGACCGATCGAGCCCATGATGACGTATTTGGGAAGGTAGATAGTGCACAAGACGGGAGATATGAGCGAATATTGACGATCGATTTGGAGGTTTGGGTGTCAGGCCTTCCATAATATCATAGGGGTTATCGTTCTTATATACTTGGGCTAGTGGGGTCAGCCAAAAAAAAGGACAACCTATGTTGAGGGGTAGTTACCGTGCATTGTGCTACCCAGCAGATCATTCGGTGGCATCATGACAAGTGCGGAGTTCGGTGATCATACTAGGTACTACAACGCCCTTTTCCCTGATTCATCATCGGAATGCTCCTACACAAAGCTGGACAGTAACTTCTTTCCCTTCGGCCAGGTAAATATCCTACACAGTGATGCAAGGAGATCTCCTGCGCAACAATCACATTGAAACCGGACCACAATTAAGCGGCTCGAATCCAGCAAATCTGACAGAGATGTCATGTGCAATAATGACCATGGGGTGCATAATTCCAATATTTTCTCCATGCTGTCCGTTAGCTCGGCATCTCGGGGGGGAGCTTCTTTGCCGATGGGCTGAAAGTGGACCCTTGGAAACGGAGCTTGGGTGTGGGGTAGTCGAGGAGCTATCGTTGACCTTCGAAGTTGTCTGCGCTGACCCCACATGAGTCAGAACTGAGTAAACAGTGGGGAGTCAGTTTGAGCGTGGAGAATAATCAGGAGGGCCGGAACTTACCTGGGAGGGGGATTACCGAGAGCTGAGGGTTTGATGTGGAGGAAGATGTTGGAGAGCTTTTTCGGTTTCGCTGTTGACATGGGGAGTAACACAGGGCGAGGTGAAAGAAATTTGGAAGACCTGCAAAACCACATGAAGTACACCCCCACACACTCTCTACCATGTCATTGAGGTGACGGATGGCGGTTGTAGTACTGGAAGAAAATTTATAAAATTTAATTGATTATTCTAGAGGAATGTGCAAATGTGAAAGTGGCAGCCTGATTTCTATCTATTTCTAGTTCAACAAACTGATCTTCCCGGCTGTCAAAGCGAACACAATCGGCATGTATTCCGCTGCACCGGCTTCTTTTAGTGCCTTCATATGCTCGACGCGACGTCGAACAGCGAATTGGGATTCAGAAATCTCCTTACAATCCCCCACTGGTCCGTAGGCAAAGCGCTGCTCTCTTGACCATGGGCTAAGCCCAGAAACGAACTCTATCCAACGGCTCCTCATTTCGCGGCCCACAGCATCCGCTGCAGGGCTAAATGCCAAGTCGACACCCCCGAAAAGGAAGAGTAAATCGACAGCATGATGAGGCCGGCTCGATGGCTGCCAGGGGTTTGGCTGGTCGACAACGTATTTGTACACCTGCTTACCCGCTGCTTGGAGCTTGTTGGCGACGAGTTCGACGGGGAGGGTATATCGGACATCGTTCACCAGATCCAAAGCGCCTAATTTGCAAGCAGTTGGCCGATCGGCGACAACCTGGTACATTTTGCGTAGTTTTGTACCCCATTCTTTGCTCTGCTCGAAGGCTGCTGCGATAGCCCCACCCTCCAAAGTTTCGATTCCGTTTCTCCATATAACGGACTGCGATATAGAAGTTAATTGAAAGGCTCCAAACTATAGGCTCCGGAAAGAAAGCTCACCTCATATTCCGTGTCGCCTATCATTACTTCCTCGACTTGTTCGGGCTTTGTTTCCCAGTCCTCCAATTCCTCTTCCTCTTGGATCCACATGGTGTTAACATTGCATTTACTCAACGCTTTTAATAGACTTGGGACCGTAGCAGTTCGAAGAGATGTCTGGCCCAGCTCTTGTACTTTGGTCTCTAATGCCTTTATAAGGCCGCTTCCTCTTTCCACGGGTAACGGAGAGGACAAGTACAACGATCCGGATGCTAGAGCCGCTCTCCTTACCGGAGGGCCGGTGATTAGGTGCGCATGAACGTAAATTGCCCCTGCGCTTTCTCCGCCAAGGGTGATATTGTTCTATAACAGGAGACCCAAGTCAGCTGACGGTATGGTATCTGAGCTGGATTGTGCCACTCACCGGGTCTCCCCCAAAAGCAGCAATATTCCGGCGCACCCAATCTATCCCAAGACGCTGGTCTTTGATAGCTAAATTCTTTTCTGCTCCATCCCCAAAACTGAAGATATTTAATCGGTAATTGATCGAAACGAACACGACGGGGTGTTCAGACTTGATAGAGTCGGCAACAATTTTGGCGGGGTCTGGAGTAATTGATTAGTCCCCAATATAGCATCCTGAGCTTCGTGCAGTGTGTTTCCGCATACCGCAAATTTTAGAAGCAGCTGAACAAAAGGTAACAATCTGGGAACCCCCTAGTAATGAAGTCAGAAACCATCTCCACGGCTCGTCAGAAAGGATTAGGAAACGCGCTTACCATGAATCCAAACTAAGACCGGTAGTGGCCCCTTACCAGAGGGGTTGGACGGGCAGGTGATATCTAAGTTTAAGCACTCGAACTCATCCTCTATTTCTTTCTCGATGACAAAATCCTCTGGGATTCGGAGTAGGTGGCGCACATCAACATCGACTTGGGGGCATCTCGGCCTATTGACCATGAATATACGTTAGAGGGAATTCGAATAATACCAAAGTGATTATATGATGGGGATTACCCATATCGTGTGCTATCGACAACGGCTCCTTTGAAGCTATCCACTGGCAGTGCTCGTTCAAAGCGTGCTGGAACACTTGCATATTTGATACCTCGGAACGCATTGAACTTGATGCCGTCGCATTGCCTTTCAATTCCTTTGAAAGTAGCTTGGAGACCTTGATGGTGAATCTCTGGGCCTGACATGTTGACAGAATGTGATATAGAGGAGTTCTGCACTACCTAATGGATGGTGGTATGGCGACTGGGAGAGCGTGGTGATGGATTCAAGTGGTCGTACAAGACAGGCCTTAGATGGACGATGGTATCACCATCTTCTCTGAAATTACCCCACACAGTCATCTCTGACAAAAGCCGTGGCCATTTTTCGGGTCCGGCATCTGGAATTCTCCCAAATCCGAATGTGTATTTTCTGATTGTTTGTCCTGGTGGTCCTTTTATCTTTCGTGGGGCTGCTGCGGGGAATGTGGTAGTGGTGGTGCTTCTCTCCGCACCCGCGACCGTGAGTGTTTGTACCTAGGTAGGCATATAGCCACAAAGGCACACAAAGGCATGGATTGGTTGCTTATTAAAGAACGGGCATTAATCTATTTCTGTAACTAAGCATTTATGGTTGAAGATTCAATCCTTGCTATCGTTGCCGCATGGCTGTCGAGGAAGCATGCAGAAAGCCAAGTTTAGGAGGGGAGTAACACAAGCAAGCTGGTGTTGAGGTGGGGTTGAGGGAAATGATTGCATTTTGCTTTTCAGGAAATTATTTTTAAAAAAATGGAAAAATTCTGCTCGCGCCAGTCCAATGCATTTGTATAACCAAGAAGAGAAGAAAGAAGAAGAAGAAGAAGAAGAAGAAGAAGAGGGGGGGGAAATGAAAAAGGGAAGGAAATTAATTTTTGTGCACTTTTAAGCCACCATTGCCTCAGAAATTGGAGGCCTATTGTATCCTTGTTTACGCTTGAAAATAAACCCCCCGAGAAATAAGAGCACCGGAATTCCTGAAAACCCCATCACAAGTGCCATTGCCCACGCCATTGTGCCCCATCCGGCATCTTCGCGAATAAACCCGGCGAGAAAAGGCCCGACGAGACCTCCAGCTGCAAAGGCAGAGTTCAGGACACCATATGCAAGAGCCATTGCGCCTCCTTTCCCGAATATATCTGGTGTCTTTTCTTCTTTCTCCCGGACAACGTACGACGCTTCCACGAGGAGAGGTGGAAGCATCGAAGCTAGACACACGCCGAGGAGTGATAACAGCGCACAGAGCAAGATCTTCTGCTGCATCGTGTTTTCTTGAACCAAACGCAGAAGAACCAGGACGGGAACCGCCGCAAAGAATGCTGCGGAAGCGACGTAGCGCCGGGCACCTTCATACCGGTCATTGATATAACCAAATACGGGATCCAGAATATGGGGTACTGTTAAAGGAATGAATATGAGGCCCTGAGCACTTTGCTTCCAGTTAAATGTTTCCTCGACGAAAAGCGGTAGGACGCTGTCGAAAGATGTGAGGATGGTCGCAAGGATAAAATAAGCCCAGATTGTTATTAGAATTCGCTCCGAAGCTAATAGAGTGTAGAGAGCACCTGGCTTCTTTTTTGGTTCTTCTCCTGTTGACACCTGCTCAACTGCATTTTGGCTTGACGGTTCATTCGATGGGGATAGCGATATATCTCGCGAGGTCCTGTTGGCTTGGACACCGTCATCTAGTGCAACTTCGCTTTGCCGAGGAAGTTTTCCACCAGCCAAAGTCGGAATTTCCATGGCTTCCTTTCCCGCGTGTAGGCCATCGGCTTTCAGCCACTTCACGGCGTGCTTCTTCTCGATCATGACGATCCGGAAAACGATGTCAAGGGCCACAAGAGTAAAGGCTAAAGCGTACACTGAGTAATATCCCCCATGCTCGTAGATGACCCCTCCGAGGAGAGGCCCGCCCATTGCTCCAAGAGTCATCCCCATGCCGATGAACCCCAGTGCTTGGCCAAGTGCCTCCTTATCAACCGTGTCTACTAGAAGAGCACACCCTACTGTCCAAACAACGGCTGCGGATGCTCCCTGGAAGAGACGCCCGGCAATCCACAGCCCGATATGTGTCCCGATGCAGAGAAGGGCTGTGGCTGCTCCAAGGGCCACTAGACCTAGAATAAGCGGCCATCGGCGTGACTCTATTCTATCAGCCAAGTACCCTGCGGGGGCTAATTAAATGAGTCGAGTTAGCAAAGAGATCGGAACGCGAAAGCGGATTGGTTGTGGGATCAAGTATCTACATACGTGATAGGGCGAGCAATGCTCCACTATAGAGACCTAATAGGATCGATGTCCATTTTTGCTCTAATAGAGCGAGAGATTTTGTCAGCGACGAGAGCAAAAATTATCGATTCTCGATCAAACTCACCGTCATGCTCTTCTAAACCTGCTTTCTCATGAAGAGCGGTGGGCGTGACAGGGACAATCTGCACCCATTATTAGTTTCCCTATACTCGCACTGGAAACAGTATCTTGATCCCAGATTTCACTAACAAGTCCATATAATAGAATATCCTGTTGAGGCAAGGTGAGTAAAAATTCTCCCGGCAGAAATTCAGGAGCGCAATCGTACCGTAAAAACCGCGAAAACCACCACAAAAATAATGAATGCTTTAGATGACCGCCACTCAAGGAATATCGGACGCTTTTCCGGCTTCTCAGATTGCCTTTGACGAAAGACCCACATTCTTACAGGAGGATAACCCACAACTGCTCACATTTGGGAGATCTTGATGGCTTGCTTTGGCTCAGGACGGCGACCTTTCTTGAAAGAAATTTGAATAACGAGCCGGATCCCTAAGGATCGACATTTAGCTGGGATCGGGGGCTACAGAATTCAATTTTCAATGGATGCTGACGAGAAGGGGGAAGGGGGGTTTATCTGATCAGGGATGGAAGCCCGCGGCCCCCGAGCTTGGCAGCCGTTTTGGGGAAGATTGCCCTGAAATTTAATAATCTGAGCCAATAATATACTCCGCACGGATGATGATCCGCCGTGGTGCTGTCTGCTGCGTTCACAATATTGCATGATGGACTTCGGATCTATCTTCTCGATTGCTTGTTTCAAGTAGCTTTGCTTTGCAAAAGCTGATGGCAGGTTTGGCTCTTCTTTTGTGCACGGGGTGATTTGCTATACCTACCAGTTGACTTTGCATCAGATTTCCAGCATTTCATGAAGCAATGCAACTGAAAGGACCCGGGTGACCGTAATTGCCTCCCTGGAAAAAGCATGGTTAATACTTGGAAGACTAGCGAAATAGGCCACTTGTAGAATTTTGTGTCCTCTCACTGCGACAAGTTTTACTTTTCGAGGGATGAAAAAAGCTTTACGTGGGTTTTCGTGGGTTTTCACGTCCTCTCGAGCAAGGAGATGTCTGATCTGTCTGAAAAATTGCTGTATTAGGTCGTCTGTACAGTCGGACAGGGCATTCTGGAAAAACGGGTCTCGAATAGACAAAATGCTCCATTCTAGATTTGGAGGGCACATTGTCTTCGCTGTGAATTTGTGAAATAATTCCCGGCCTCTTATAGGAAGGGCGTTTCTTCGCAAGGCAAGACCCTACCTAGGTAGATTGAACGTGTATTATACCTACAACTTCTTCTTCGATGGTGCGAGAACCTCCTTCGAGTACAAGCTACAATGAGAAGCTCCGTCAATAGCATTCTTCCAGTAGACACCCTTTATCCAATGGGGCTTATCCTCTGCCGCCGTTCCATTGTCCGTAAGTATATGGGAATTAGTCTAATGATGATGACAGTTGTATTTGTTCTGTCCAGGGAAGTTGGATCTGGAAACCCCATGGAGCTCATTTTCTTCTGTGTACCGAGTGGGAGAAAACCGAGCAACTTCGAGGTAAGTAAATTTTGCCGGGTGGTTTTTGTGGTCTACCCATTGAATAAACGATGTTCACGTTAAACCTGTAGCCGTTCGCCAGGTTTCCGATTAGGGATCGAGATTTGGTGTCGCTCAAGTCGGTTTGTAGAAGACACTATCAAAAATTTGCCGTTTTAATTAAAGGGGAAGGACATACACCTATTATTTGAAGGAGAACAAAACTTGCTTCGTCTATGCACGGATGCTTATCCCCCCGAAAGCAACCGGCGCGGGCATCTAGAGAAGCATATCCAGATCGGCCAGGTAATTTGACGATTGCAAAAGAATTCCAAATTATCTACGAGCAAATGGGCTTTTGTGGGCTTTACAGAGGAGCGAAATCACGGAAATAGACTGTGTGTGACAGACTGAATGGTTGTACTGAGAGGGGTACATGTTATCCTTCATGTCGTTTCTACCCTTAATTCTTTCCTTCAAAATATTAAAAGTTTTCTATAACCAGATTAACCGAATCCCGTCATTTAGTAAACTTGGTGGAGAACAAAGAAGTCAAATAAAAAGTCTTCCTGAAGAGTCCCGAATGCAGATGGAGCTAGACATTAGCCGAATTCTTCCTCGCCATTTATAGGAAAGGAGATATATGGCGTAGGTAAAAATACATTATGGCGCCAGCCTCTAGGTATAAGAATGCGATGAACTGAGCTTTAAGAAAAGCCTCAACGATCAGAAACTATGGATACTGCTATTCGAGTACCCAAGTTGTCCCAAAACGCCCGTCTCCCCCTTACCAACCAACGATGCTTCCATAGCTGGTGGCCCGCAGACGAATATTTTTGCATCCCCCTCATCTGACCCCTTCATGACCTTCCCCAGAAGATCCTTGTTCACATATCCCGATGCGATCCCTTGTCCTGGCGTGAAGTCTTTACCAGGTGTACTGACCGTGTAGTGGATGTCGAACCTGTCAGGCATCTGCTGTTTAAATGCATCGAATTCCGACCGAAAGAGCAAATCGTTTTCGGTATTGACCCCAAATACCACGGTTACTTTCGTTTTATCCTCGGGATTGTCCAGGATACTTTGTGCAAGCTGATAGATCGGGGTGATTCCCGCGCCGCCAGCAATGAGGTAAACATGTGAGAACTTGTTTGGTGTCCATTTGAACCCTGGGATGGAGGCGAGAATGAACAGACTATCGCCCGGTTTCATGTCGTGCAAATGTGTACTAACTTTTCCATTGGGATATTTCTTGACAAGGAGATCGATAAACCCAGGCTCATCTGTGGGAATAATTGTTAAATTGGGACTCCGCGAAACTATCGGTGTCTTGGGGGAGAGCGGGGAAGCAATAAGAAGCAGTTACCTGATTTGCTAATCGGAGTGTAAGGCCTGATGGCGGGAAGCCAGCTCCCGCCAGGCTTGGAGAATGTCAGAAGTGCAGCTGGGGGTTTGGCTGGTTGTTAGTTGGGTTTGCTTCTCGTCGCTTCAGCTGCTGGAAAATCGAGAAAACTAACAGGTGAGAGGGAGCCCGCTTTTGGATTGTTGGCCCCCTGGCAACTCAAATCGCAGCCGTTTGGTATTGTGGTTGACATCCTCTGAGCTAGAGAGCTGCAAATATTTAAAAGCAGGTCCACGACCGAAGACGCTCTGCAGCTCGTGGGATTCGGCGACCGCTGTGTTATTGTTGATGTAACGAGTGGTAGCGTATGCCCCAACGCCAGAGAGAGTGGCAGCAACAAAGGTGGTTGTCACCAGCCGACGATTGAGAGATCCAGCCATGATGTACAATCTCAATACTTTTTCCTGCAATATGCGATTTGGTCGGTAACGAATTTCTTGTCAATATAGTCACAAGTTGAAAAGATCCCGCTGCCTACACAAGGGGGTGACTGTTCTTTTCAAGTCATGTCGTCACTGTCGTGTCGGGGTTTCGGGTTTTAACACAACGGAGAGAATGTGTTGTCGGGTTTTGAAAGACTCCGCGATAGGGAGCATGGTTTCAGCTCCAAGTACTAAGTACTAGTCGTAAAGTACTATGAGGTTCTTTTCTGCAGGTTGAAATCCGGTCAACCAATCGCGGCCTGCAAATGAATTTCTAACAGAATAAACACCTGGCTGCGCGGAAGCCAAGTTTCATGGTCTGCGGAAACCTCCTCACATAGTTTCGACTTTTGAAGGTATGCCCTAACCACTGGAGAAAGCTGGTTGCAAAATTAAGGTTATTTCTGGCATCCGCTTTGGTCGCTCTGCCAAGCAGTTAAGACTGATACAAAATCCCATAGATTTTGATCCGTGAAAGATGAAAAAGATTAGAGAGTCTTATGGGTGGAATCCCTCATCAACTAGGCATCCATCCATTTAGCAGTCTCGGATCTCGACAGGCGCTCTACCTCTCATTAGAAGTTATTCTAATTATCTCAGCAAAATTCAGTTAAGTACAGGATCATATCGTTTGAAAAACCTTATAAACCTTAGCTAGCTCGTCCAGGGAAACGTCCTGGAGATTTTCAAAAAGGATTGATCTACGTTGGCTCTGGTCTCCATATGGCCGTGACGATTCCTCGACGATGGTACCGCTCGAGCTAGGACCGTACAACCGTGCTGCGAATCTAGACGCAATGTCTCCGTTCAAAACAGCGGGCCAAGGTGCGATGCCATGGCAGAATTTGAAGAAGTCCTCTGCGAATGCGGTCCCAACTTCCTGCTGAGGCGGATTCATAAACTCGCTGAAGTTTTGGAACAGATAGGCCAGGTCTAGAATGTGGACCGCTTGGTCTTTGCGGGGCCCGTCCCATGGATTCCCCTCGTTGAAGTAATAAACATAAGTGTTTCCTTTCCATCCTTGAGCGAATGTCAAAACCGGAGCGAAAAATGAGATATCGTTGATGTAATTAAGGATCCCGGCGAAAGCCTCCTCATCGCTAGTGTTTTGTGTGACCCCATAAGCATTTAATATCTTTTGGGCTATGGCAGGCTGGCTAGGAAGGACGTTGCTCATAGCGGTTACAAATTTTCTCGCGCAACCCTCCTTCATACCAGGAGCTAGAAAAGCGATAATGCTTGCCTAGAAGAAATCTAATTGTTAGCGGTACTGCGGAAGGTGATTAAGTTATCAAACGGAAATCTTACATCCATTTGGGCATCTCCAATCATCAAATCATTACACCAGTTCTTCGCCTTTGGTTCTTCGGAGTTCACGCTTCCCGTTTCAGCGTATGTGGTAGCTGATGGAACAATGTCGCCGTCGATTGCAGGATTAGTCAAGATAGATGGTGGCAGCCGAGCAACTATTTCTTCTCCGGGAATCTCCAATAACGCCTTGATCCTCTCAGCCGAAGTGCCAGAATCCCATAACCCAAGCGCAGACATGGCTTTTTGGTAATTTTCCTCATGAGTTTCGTAGGATAAGGCTTGAGTAAGGAAGTAAGTGCCACTCATTGAAATAGCCCTCTTGAAAAGTGCCATTTCGGAATCCAAATGGTACGTCACGGATGCTGGATAGGTCTTCAGTCAACACTCCCCAACCGTCAAGCGGATTGGGTAGCTTACCTCCACCAGCACTCATTCCCGCCAGAGTTACATTGTCTGGATCTCCGCCGAAATCTTGGATGTGTCTCTGCACCCACTCCATCGCTACCCTCTGGTCTCTGAGACCATTGTTGGCTTTGTACCCCGCTTGTCGAAGCTCTTCGGAGGTCAGAAATCCAAAAGCCCCCAATCGATAACTTTGAAAGTCAGCATTGTGTGCCGTACAGAAAATGTTGAGGCCCCCGAAGGCTTACTTCATTGAGACAGCAGCAATGGGCAGATTCTTCTCTACAGATAGCTTGACAAGTCGGGTGTAGTCAAATTGAGGCCAAGAGTTGGCCCCGATCACCAGACCTCCCCCATGGATAAACAGGAATACTGGTAGCTTGGAAGACTTAGTGACACTCTCCGGAACGGCGATGTTGAGATTGAGGCAGTCTAAGTCCGACTGGGGGAGCGCCTTCTTAGGTAAAGTATGCTGAATTGCACTCTGCTCTAAATCACATCCGATGGGAAGCGACACGGCAGTGGGCCTAATATTTGCTCTCATGTTAAGCCATTTCTTCGCGATAACAAGTGAAGGGCAGCTTACCCATCCTTCGTGGCATCTAAAGTGCCGCCATCATGATTTTGGATTAACACAGCATCTGCGAGTCTGTTTTGTAGTGTCGCATATTTAATGCCGAGATATTGTGTTACTCTGTCGCTGCTTTTCCCTTGAATAGCGCCAAGGTGAGTGGTTTGGAGAAGTGTCGCCATTTCCGATCACGGCCTCAGCTTGCGGTAAATAGATCCTTAGACGAAATCTCAGCGTTTATAATTAATGACCAAGCAGCAAAATCATATAAGAAAGATGTGAGAAAGTGCGGGGGAGAAATGAGGGAAGGTGTTGGACCGAACTAACTCATAGTGTCTGGGGAAACCCCGGTTGCTGCCCCACAGATCCGACGAGGCATCACTGAGCAGATCATCGTAAGTTATCGAGCACCGATCATGGCTTTCACTAGACATGGCGTGGAATGGCATAGAATAGGCTCTAGAAGAGCATTCCACCGTACAGGCGAGTACCATTAGCAAAGTTCAATAACTTTCTATAATTGTCGACATGGGTGAACATACTCTCAGGTTCCCGAGCTAACCATATTCCCATCGGAATTACCCCATGATGCTCCCAAGGCGAGAAGTGTGAAGTATAGTCCCATAGCCAAGGAATGATATAACCAGGACAAGAACTTTAAATTAAAGATAGATAATGTTACCATAAACGGTTGAAGTTTCTATAGTCGATCGGTGGGTGGTAACTGAAACTGAGGTAATTTGTGAGTCTCCGCAACGAAGGCAAAAAAAAAAAAAAGATGATGAAAGAAAAGAAATAGCACCGTTGAAAAAAAAACATCGATGATAAACTTCCTCAGTTCTAGTATCATATGTGGTATATTAGTGACAATCGATAGCAGGATGGGAAGTGTGTAAGAAGTAGGGAGTATCAAAGGTGATAGACACAGACAGGGCTTGAAAGCTTTCATCGCTCAATATACTGAGTCGTGGGTACCTAGCAACTACTAGTACCACTGGATGAATGGGGAGGTGTTAGGATTGCATTTGAAAATACCTTAACTTTCACGTGAACACAACTATAACAGGCGCCTATCTTTTTGTACCACATCTTATCACTTGATTATTTGAAGTCTTAAAAGGACTTCCTGGTGACTATATCATGGATTTGAAGCTTGGTCACCAAGATAGGTATGGCATGTCGTCCCCTGTTTCTCTTTGCGGTATGACCAATCGTAACCAGTCGCTTCATGGACAGTATTCGCAATCACTCAAGTTTATTTTTTTCTACATTAGAAATCTAGAATATAATAAGACTTGAAGATCTCTCGGCGTCTAAGATGTAAATCCCAAGTATTGTGTGATTACAGTGTCCAACCACTATACGCTATCTACACTTTAGGAATTCAAAACTCGCCCAGCCTGTGCACGTACTACCTACTTTCCCTGATCGAAATAAAAAGCCAAGCTTATCCCCTGGTCAACGGTTACATCCGCCCCCACCAAGCAGTGGCAAGCACTGAGAAAGCAAGGGCTGAGGTTTGAAGAAAAGAGAAATGCTGAAGTTGACATGCCCTCGAGGCATCATGTTATATTTGGTTTTGAATACGCCACAGGTGAGGATCATGCACGCAAGACTCCAAAGACTACTCAAACTGAATCTTTGGATTATTCCATGCCTCGAGGGTAGTAAAAAAAAAAAAAAAATAAACACCGGCCCGAGGGATGGAATAATCCTTCCGCCAACATTCTCAGCCACAGATCGGCCTTGAGCGGTATGTTCCTAGTCCGGAATGGCTCCAGGGGGCCAACCACAACAAGATCAAATCAACTCGCCTGACCAAAGCGCCTTCGTGTGCTCAAACTTCTAAGAGGTGCCCCCCATCACTGAGGCTAAATGACTCCAACATTTTAGATGGTTATTGGTGCATGGCGATGCAGGATCACAAGCCACCACCACTCCCAATTAGAATAACAGAGACTCTCGGACCAACTATATCAGGGGCAATGGGAAAACCCTTTAAAGCTTCTATCCCCTCGTGCAAATCTGGGAATTCTTGCTCGATGCCTAATAGCTGGACAATCCTGAGGGGAATTCGCATTCCGTTATTCTCCCTATCTCGGCGTTAAGATGAGGCTTGGGTGCTTTTTTATCTGGCTCGGCAGCCTTGTCTCCCTCTCGTATACCAGGGCGGTTATTGAAACGCGGTCTCCTTCACATGCTAACCCCTGTCCTAACCACTGCACCCTGTTTAACGCTGGTCCATCAGGATGGACTTCTTTCTCTCGGCTCGAGGATTTAGACAAATGCGATCAACCCCTCCTATTTGACTATCATCTTCATGATCAAGCGGCCGCTTCAAAGGGGTCAAAGACGCAAGTCACTATTCAAGCGTGCATGCAGTCAGCCGATAAGGATGAAACAGCGGCATCTTCGGTAGTGAAACCCCGTGACACGTCAGCTGGGGCAGCCTTTGACACCATCTCGTCCCCGACCGACTGCGGGGCCGCGCCCAAGCAGATCCCAGTAATCGCTCATGTTGGTTCTAGACTTGTCGATCCTTTGGCGGCTGGCAACCCAAAGGATATCTCCGCTGCAGCCCGCCAACTTGCCTCATACATCCAAACCCAGGCACCATGCGACACTACCACCGTATTCGCAAAAGTGGGAGAGTCGATTCTCGGATTGTACTCGGGAGCTGAAATCGAGAAACCAAGTGCTGCAGATCTTATTAACTTATTTCAAGCTCATGTCCTCGAGGGAGCACAAACGTTTCAGGTGTGCGAGCCCGGTGGCACTCCAACTCGGACGTTTGGTCTTTTTGCCGGAAGCGTGATTGATGCAAAGGATGTGCAAGATGCTATCATGATATGGAGGAATTCCCAGTGTCTAGATACCTTGACCTCTATCCCAATATACGACCTCTCAATTGGAACCCTCTCTCGGCCACTCGACTCCACGGTTCCGTGGCATACAAGAAAAATTGTGGCCCGCGACACGACAGACATTGCTACGTGCAGTCCGGATGGCGCTACATACAGCAGTGAGGAAATGCCAGCAGGGAGCTATATGGAGTGGGGTCTCGTGGAGCAGCTAGAAAATCTTACTACTGGGAGGCAGTACATTACCATCGTTAATTTAACACCGCACAGGTTCAAGCTGGAGAGTACACACTCATACCAGATGGATGTATTCGATTGGGGTGACATTCCACCTGGTCGGGCCCGCCAGAATATTGCACACTACACTGAGAAAGTTGGAGCAAACCATGTAGACGACAATGGCGAAGCTTATTACACGATTGAAGGCACAAATAAGAGATTCGTCATTCGAGCAACCACCCACAGTCCTGACAGTCATTCTCGTCGAACAGTGATCGATCTCACCGGCATGGGCATGGGGCAGAGGGAGTATTTGGATCCCAGGCCAGAAGTACCAGTCACCTTGGTCATTACTGGTAGTGAATCCTATGGATTCACAGCATCCCTCAGTCACGGACAGGGAAACTGGATGCGCAAAATCTACGATGTGATCAAGGACCGAGAAATTCAGCATATTGTCATTCCCGGATCCCACGACGCAGGAATGAGCACTATCAGCAACCAGATCGTTTCCCTGGGTAGCGCCGCCAACACGCAGACACAAGCGCTCAACATCTACAACCAACTGCGGGTTGGGGCGCGATGGTTTGATCTGCGCATTATGAGTGTCCATCAAACCGACTCCGAAGCAGATTACCAATTCTGGGTTGCCCACGTCAATGACGAGACAGCTGACGTTCCCGTTGGTAATACAGGGGAGAGCCTCGACGACGTTATCAACGAGATCAACCAGTTTACTTCAGAGAATCCTGGAGAAATCGTCTTCCTCCGTATCAGGTATCTTGTTGGAATTCGAAGAATCCCGGCGGGGGGTCCGATCTACTGGAGCAATGATATCGCGAATGACTTTTTCAACCAGCTGAAGAGAGCTAACAATCGCTGCGGAAGCTTAGACACAACCGTACAATTTCAACGCCAAACGGCATCCTATTTTATGGACAGAAATAATGGAGCTGGCTGCGTCATCTTTCTGCTCGTCGGTGATCATTTGCAAAATGGCGTCCCGCGCGCTTCAGTGGTAGATGGCTTGTATCCTGCTGAACAGTTGGCCATTAATGATAACTGGTCAAACTTAGCTGATACACAAAAAATGGCCGAGGATCAGATAGCAGACTGGTCCAATATCCCACGCAGTTCACCTTTCTCAAAAGATCAGTTCCTTATCAGCCAGTGGCTGGTGTCATCCGATGCCATCACCACCACTGCGCTTACTATTCAGAATATCGCGATACTACCGACCAACCCTGCCCTTTATTGGGCCGGAGTCAACAACATGAGCCCCACAAAGTGGCCAAATGTGTTGCTGGTTGACTACATAGGCGTAGTCGTTACCGATCAGTTTGCTTGGGAGCAATTAAGCGCTGAGTTATATACCCTTGCTATTGGGCTGAACTTGTACATGATCAGTGAGAATTGCGATGTCAACGCCCAGAGATCCCCAGTTCTCCCCTCTGTGGCGTCAAGCAGAAGCATAATCGCATTCAACTCCACCCAAGCCTGGAATGGTATTATCTTCGCAAACGGAACTATTGTGGACCATCCGCCACCCAACATGCATTTGGGGCGTGTTGCGATGCTCAAAAATGGAACAGTTTTCAACAATGGCACAACCCTGACGCAGGACATCCACAATCCGAATTACGGATCCCCACTTTTTTAGGATGCTAAGGGTGGGAATGTGGATGTTTTTCTTGCTTCTTGCGGTTCATAATAATATCATTTCTCCCCTACTTCTTTCAATAGCGCTGTTTCGTGTTTCCGTGCTTGCAAAATCGATATCACAGAAACCACCCTTTGGGACATAGAGCGTTTACCAGTTATAGCCATTGCATTATTTACCGTTTAAGTTCACTATGCATAGTTCAGGTATTTAGTTATCATAGTCCATCCAGCTCATAAAAATCAGAATTATGTCTTAACCTCATGATTGGAAGTTGACGCTGTACCCACCTGTGCTGGGGTCTTGCACGAAGTTGAAGTTATCTGTCGATAGCCCAAACGGTTTTAAAATACCATTACCCAACTGAAATTCACGTCAGTCAAACTAAGCGCTTTAGGCCGTTACAAGAAACTTACATCTTTAAGTTTGCCCATCATCTCCGCCATCTCTCCCTCTCGGGCTTTCTTTATTCGAGCAGGAAGCTCTCGGAGACCCTTTTGCACAATCCTCCTGTCATCCGCAGGCAGATTAACCATAGCCGCCAGTGCTTTGTAATCTTCTTCTGCCCCTTGTAGATCCCCCCAACCTCCCTGCTCTGTCTTTGCTCGTGCCCGACGCATAAGTGCTTTCGCCCGAATCCGCATAACGTTGCGCCTCTTTTGGTCCAAATCCTCCAACCGCTGTAGCTCCTCATTTTCAGCCTCTTCGTTGTCCCCGGATATCTCCACCACCGCGTCACCTAACGGCTCCAAGTCCACTTTCTTTACGTCGGACGCTTCTTCCTTATTTGGTGCAGTAGGCGGAGGAACGACCCTATCCAAGCATTCAATACATGCACTCGCACTATCAACCGATGCCTTCCAGTCTTCCAGTTTCAAATAGCACGCAGCCATATTACTCCGGAGAACGGCGACCTCGTAGTCGAGGTAGTTGGGGCAGGAGGCAAGGGCGCGGTCGTAGGCAGAAATGGCCTGGTCAAAACAGGCAGCGGAGTAGAGATTGTTAGCTTCTGCTTTTATCGAGTGCGATTCATCTAACAGGCGCTATATGAGGCCATCGGGTCAGTATCGAAGCGTTGAATCGGCAAGCGGGGTATTGCATCAAAAAACTCACAGTTTCTTCTTCCGCGGGGAATCGAGCATCGTGGAACACATCTTCTTCCTCGCTGTCGCTCACAGCTTTGTCTTGAGGCTTCTTATCCCCTCTTGTCGTATCGTCCGTCATATTGGGGTTGTGTTGTGATTCTCTCTCTCTCTCACCTGTGATCTTCAACGAGGAGGATGCCACGCTTGGGTTGATGTCGGGGAGTCGGACTTGTTGCGCCGACTTGTTTGCCTAAGGCAGCTATCAACGAAGATCCCCAAGATTACTCGATCTGATCTTATTCGAACCACGAGAATTCGGTCAATCGACTGAAATCTACGAATTTATTCCCGTGCGTATATCCAACAATATATTTCTTGGAAAATGGCAACCACATCTCCCTCGTAAGTTTGCCGCCGCCGATATCCATCCTCATCACATTTGACGAATAGTTCTAATGCCCCTCCTCAGTCTGCCCCGCGTGCGGGCATGCTTGTTCGATATGGATGGGCTGTTGATCGACTCAGAGGACAAATATACCCTGATCACAAATCTCATTCTCCAAGAATACGGGAAGCCTATGCTCCCCTGGTCCGTCAAGGCGCAACTCCAGGGCCGACCTCAGCCTGAAGTACTTCCCCCCCCCCCCCTCCCATTAATCATGGCCATTCCCCGCAATCCAACCTAAACCAGATGAACCCGTCACACAGCAGAATTATGCCCACTTATCTCTCTCTCTGTTTCTTTTGACGCTCTATCATAAATTTCAAATTAACCTTCTCCCTAGGCCGTCAAAATCTTCAACCACTGGGCTCAACTTCCCATCTCCCCCGAAGAATATGCCGCAAAGCAAGTCGCTCTGCAGGCCAAATACTTCCCAGAGTCCCAGCCACTGCCTGGAGTCCAGACTCTCTTATCCAAACTTGCCTCGACCCAGACAACAGACCAGCCGGTCTACATTGCCCTGGCCACGTCTTCTCACAGCAAGAACTTTGCATTAAAGACTGCCCATCTCCAGGATCTTTTCTCAGTTTTCCCACCCTCCCAGCGCGTTCTCGGCGACGATCCACGCATCGGAAAAGGAAGAGGAAAACCCTTGCCGGATATTTATCTCCTGGCGCTCGAGACTATCAACTCCTCCCTACGAGAACGTGGAGAGAAGGATATCACGCCGGAAGAGTGTCTAGTCTTCGAGGACGCGGTCCCTGGCGTCGAGGCTGGAAGACGGGCGGGTATGAGGGTTATATGGTGTCCTCATCCTGGTCTGTTAGGGGCCTATAAGGGTCGGGAAGCTGAGGTGCTGGCTGGATTAACAGGGGAGCATAAGGAGGAGGAAAAGTCTACGTCAGAACTCGAAGCGGATGAACTTGCAGAAGGCAGACTACAAAGTGCAGGGAAGCCGGGAGCGCTGAATGATGGAAAGGGGTATTTGCTTACGACGTTGGAGGACTTCCCTTATGACAAGTATGGAATTCGGCCCGCGTAGTACATGCATCATAAAATCCATATCGAAAAAATGAGCACCAATTTCGTCCGAAGACGGTTCTCAACCATTGAAAAGACAAAAAAATACAAAAATCTCCCCGAAATAAGTTAGAATATGAAGGGGGAAAAAATAGGAAAACCCGTGTAACCCCTTTGTGTATGCGACCCAGATCCTAGCCAGTCCAAATTTGACAAAAGCGTCCTGCTGTCCGAGTAGAAGAAATAACGACAGAGGATGATAAAAAGAAAAAAAAAGATAAAACAGCCTCCCTATTCCTCCCAATGCCTTCCTATTCCTCCCAAAAGAAATGCCGAAAAACACCGAAAAATATCCCGCTGACGATATGCAAGACACGGCCGCCTTCTAAGACGATGAGACAAGCCAAAAAAAAGTTTGGGAAAAAGATATGGGTATAAGTTGAGGTAGAGCATAAGGGGTATCAATCTGGTGCAATAATAACTTCGAGTCATTAAATTCATTTCTCCAGGCCGTTGTAAACATAATATCTCATGAAATTTCTTTCCTCATGGAAATTCGTTATGCATTTCGCGTTCTTTCTTTTTATATGCGTCTTTTTAGGCTTTTTGATTTTGTGTTTTTGCTCCACCATTCGATGAAATCAGTGGTTCTCGTGGAAGCGTGCCCTAACGATGCTGTCTCTTCTGAGAACGTTCGCTGTACAAAGGCTCAGGGTCTTGGAGCGCTCTTTTGCGCCCACCAGCCACAGCGGCCCCATACATCCTGTTCAGCTGATAGCTCGGTGATTGAGCAGAATTGTGGGCCATATTGAATCTGTTGATATCGTTCATCATCACGCCACCGATATTCCTTTGGTAGGGCATAAGATTTCCCCGCCCGCCGGTTTGGAAGTTTGGATGGGCAGCATAACTATCCTGCTGATAGGAGGTAGGGTTACTGACCCCCGGCAGGTAATTATGATTCATTTGAGCAAGGAGCGGATCAATCGTAGGGGGCATATGGGGCGGCATTGTTTGAGTACGCGCAGGCGGTGCCGGTGCAAATTGAGCTGGTTGCTCGTAAGATGTGTGCTGTCCCATTACAGCCCCAGAATTGGTTTGGCTGTAGGGCATGGACGTAAAATTATTGTTATGTGTCGGCTCCATATTTCCCTGTGTCGAATGAATATTGTAGGGAATTCCACCTGGCATAAAGGTAGGATTTCCAACCCGCAAATTAAGAGACAGATAGTTTTCATCATCGCCGGTGGTAGTATTCGACATTTCAGCTGAAATTCCAGGGTTAAACTGGGCAGTGGGGTTATTTGCATAACTATTGTTGACACCGTAGGAACTGGCTCCGGTGACTGGAGCATTGGAAATTCTTGATGCACTACCGTTATATGGACTGTTGTGAGCAACGCGAGAAATCTTATGATTACCATCAATCACGGCATCATTGTACATATGTTCGTAGCTAGCAGGAAGCATCTCATTGCCGAATCTCGCAGCGGTGCCCTCCATGGCGGTTTGGTTTTGTGCGTCATTGTAGTTATCACGAAGAATTTCGTCATGAACCCTGCCGGCACTGCCCTTCATCGTAGTGCCATGATTTAGCATATCATGAGAAACTTGAGAAACCCCGCCATTAAACTCAGGATTGTCGATAGCGTTGCCGTCCATCAAAGGAGAGCTTTCAGAGCCATTTCGCGCAATGTTATTCTGCGCACCATATGGCATGTCCGTTCCCATGTCGGGATTAGCAACAGCATTGCCATTGACTGAAGTGCCATTGAAACTACCCATATGTAACGCAGCAGGAAAGAAGGTGCTCATGGGATTGTTAGGGTACGGATACATGGTGCTAGAGAGGCCGAGGTTGCCTCCCGTCGAGTAGCGGAGAGTACTAGGCGCTTCGACAGAATTGGTATTGCTACCTGGAACAGCCTTGTTGGGGGCGTTGTTGGAAATACTGCTCGCAGCGCTAGTTTGAGCACTGTTGATGTTCGCTGCAGGAGTGGCCGCCTTGGGTCCAAGAACATTGTCACTAGGAGGGATAGCCTTCTTCGAGATAGCCTTCCCCGAGATAGCCTTCCCCGAGATAGCCTTAGAAGCTTTGCCCTCAGGTGGGACAAAGGTGGCCTGCTTCAATTCAGAGGTGCGCTCATCTGGAACGGCGGCGGCGGCGGCCTTGGTGGACGGAGCTCTTCCTCTACTCACTGGGGTAGTTCTTCTACCAACGTCCTGTGGCACGGGCGAATTTCCTCGTGGGGCAGGAGCCTCGACACCAGTACCAATCGCTTGCAAAGCTCTTTTTCCATCTTTTAGCTGGACCCCCTTCTTATTATTGAGTTTTTTGTTGGAAACAGTGCGACCAGCGATCCCACTAGGATCATCGACCAGACCATGGACGGTCGGCGTGTCCAGAATGCGCTTGCAAATTGTTTTGTGTTTTGCCAGAGTCTCCATAATAGCTGTCATTCTGTCGGCAAATGTGGGCAAGGGTGTACTCTTGGCTTTTCCACGAGCTGAAAATGGACCGTTAATTTGTCTCTCGATTGCTGCTTCCTAAATAAATGTCAACCAAAGTGCTTATAAGCATACTAGAAGAGAGAGCATACCAAGACCTGCCAGCACATAAGCTCAATTCGTTCGTCACTGCGTTTCGCCGCCACAAACTTCTGGCCCTCTTTTGGGTTATCTTCGATATTGTCGATAGAGTTCACCAGCTTCTTAAGCTCGTTCACGATGGCTTTCTTCTGGGCCTCATATTGAGGGAGTGTCTCGTCACGGGGCATAGGGCTCTCGGCCTTCAATCTCATGGCCTCTCTTGCCTCCGCCAGAGATGAAAACTTTGTGGTCATATCAACGTTGTGATGATGAGGATCCAAAGAACGGAAAATATCAGGCACGAAATGAGGCCGGGCGAGAGGTTTTTCCTTGGTGAATTTTGGCTCCTTTTTATTGAACTCAACATACGACACCTCGTCAGTAGCGGCAAGAAAAGTCTTTTGCTCAACAACTTGCTGCTTAGGCTTCTGAGACGAAGCAATGCAGGGAGTAGGATATAACCTTCCTCGAGGCTTAGGTTCGGCAGTAGCAGCATGCTCATCCAATGCAGACGCGTCCGGGATGAGACTGTCATTGTTGGATTCGATATTCGATCCTAGCTCAAAGAAGCCACAGCCATGCATTGCGTCCCTATGAAACGTCAACAAACAGAATACTCGCAATATAGGAGAGCGAACATCGTACAGATAATCAGACCCAGCAATCGGCCGGCTACACTGGGAAGTTTCAACAGGAGCTACCTGTTCCTGCTGCAAGTAGCCCTGGTTTGCGATCATAGCCGATTGATTAAGGAAATTTGCCGCGGCATGATCTTCCATAAGTCCTTCGAAAGAACCCATGGCTGGTATGGGCTCTGGAGCGCTCGACTGACAATTGTTGACCACGGAAGCATCCTGTGTGCTATTTTATTTTAAGTTAGATCTTTTAACACCAGCAATAGAATTGTATGCCACTCACAACTCATTGAAAATATCAAAGACATTGGGCTCCACGGTAGCCTCAATACCGTGGATCATCTGGAGGTTTTCCATCACAGCGTTTTGCGATGGGAAATCCCCTTCACTGTTAGGGCTTTTGTTCAATATTAGCTTTGGTATTCAAAAGATAGAAAAAGGACATTGAATATAGCATACATGCAGTGATACGGGTTGCGTGAATGACGCTTCAAATATTGAAACGGATTTGAGGGAAAATGTGATGTTTTTGATAGAATAGATCAAAATTCCCTTGTGGAGAGTTGTAGAGAAGAAGGTATGAATAGAGACGCGATTCATCTTAATGGGGGGGGGACGTCACTGACCAAGGGCTCTTATTGTGAAAACCAAATTTTAGTGGAAATCTCCGGTAATTTTTATATGTTCTGGGCTCATGAACAAAGGATATGCAGAGTCCACCTCAAAATTCATAAAAACAAGAAGGGTGGGCACCCAGGGTTAATGTGCCCAGTATCAGGCAGTTAATTAGCGCACACCCAAGCACGGGGTATTAAATCCATTCTATTCACCCTATTGCATCCAAATAAGAATAGGTCGATAACAGTCTCGATTCATGAAAGAAATCTGAATGTCTATTGTCAATAAGGGCATCTAGATACGTGTTTCAAGACACCTCCATTGTCGAGGCTGACTTGCCGCGTACAATAGCTTCGAAGGATGTAAGGATACGCCTAGTAACTATTCTTGCTAGGATCCATATACATGCCACTGCGATGCTAGCCTCCAGGGCATTATTTCCAGGCAATTCACGGTTGAGGAAACATTGTAAGTGTAGCATCTGGTGCAAAAGACTTGCCCGTCCGAGTCCTCGAGCAACGCCGCACGTGTCTAGGCTGCTGTAAGTGTACCGTACTCGGAAACAATATTAAATAAAACTCTAGATGTCCCAACAAAGGTTTCCCATAACACTTGAGGTGTAAGAGAGGGCAGGCGATGCTGGCAGCTACCAAAACGCCGCTTTTCGGGCATGCGCCATGATATCCATCAACTCTGTTGAACGAAGACGAGAACAAGGTGGTGATACATGCAGCCATTGCTACTCTTCTAAAAGACCTGGAGTCCCTGCAGGTATTATATTAGCATACTTTATTTCTATTGCGGGGGACAATATAACTTCTTGTGTGATGGTCCCCCGAGTTTGTCATGATAACAGTCCCACCCGGTGGCATCTTTTATGTGACTAGATCTTTTTAATTTTTCATCCCTAAGCTATAGAGCTTCACTTCAATTTCACCATTCTGCGCTTTTGAAACAACCCAAGCGACCACCGGCCGCATTGACAACGAGTGGATGTTTTGGGTAGTAAAGCTGGGTATTCTCTGCTCCGACAGTGATGAAGCAATTAAAAAGGAAGCTTAGATCAAAGAAGTGAAGTCCTAGAGAAGATATAGAATATCCCCTGCCAGAAATCCTTTCCCGCCCGGAATAAGTTATCAAATTGCCTCACAAGTTGTGAGCCCATGGCTTGTATAGTGAATCAAAAGGACCAGGAAATAGCCATCAGAAAGTGCACAGGCTGGTAAAAGTTATATTTATATACCGCAGAACTCCCGCGCTATAAATAATACAGACCATATAACTATAGAATACGTATTTACCCTCAACAATAAGAAATTGTAAGACTCAAGCTGGGGCGCATGAAGTCGGGAAGTTGTTGATGGAGATTTCTTGATGTTGTTGGTTAGTGCCGGCAAATCTTTCCCTATCCAACCTAGTCGACGGATAAACATCAACCTTCATAACGACTCTCTTTTCCAGCTCCCAACAGCTTCATCTTCATTTTGATGTTGAGAACAGGACGCCTTGTCCAAAGCGTTGTCCTCACTACTTTGGTTACGGACTTCGTCGCATCTTCTCTTGCAGTTGATTGGCCCCTCCCCTCTATCGTAATGTTTTCCGCGAAGCCGTCCACCGGCCTCTCAATAAACACAAATTCCGCCAACTCGTTCTTGTAAGGACATCCTATCTTTCGCGGCTTTCCCGCTTTTGGCCGACATTACTTCGCTGTTTGGTCCTGATTTACAAACCTCTCCATGTTTTTCCATTGTCCTAGCACGTTCCTCGTTCAATCTTTTGGATTTTATGTGCCTTGAAAGCCCTTCCTGCCTAAGCTAGTTCACGCTCAACCTCATCTTATCAATTCCTAACATACAGGAACACTTGAAATTTAGTTTTTAGCTAAGACCATACTAACAATTTCTGATCGTATCATCAATAGTGGTGGCGCGAATAATCAAACTGCCTCGGCAGCAACTCCGGCTGCAACAAGTACTACTGGAAGCTTATTTGGAAACGCTGGACCATCCAACACACAGTCCAAACCTGCCGGCAGCTTGTTTGGGAACATCGGGACGGGAAATAATCAACAAACACAGCCTTCGGGGTCAAACATGTTCTCAGGTTTAGGCGGGCAACAGGCTAATACTGCTACCGGCGGCCTTTTTGGAGGCGCTACGGCTTCAACACAACCACAGTCAGGAGGGCCATTCTCGGGAGCTGCCGGTACAAACACAAATACCACCCAGGCATCTAATACGGGAGGGGGACTATTTGCGAATACAGGGACAAACTCCACGGCCCAGAATCAAGCCAAGCCGCTCTTCAGCCTCGGAGGCACTTCCACTACTGGAAGCGGTCTTTTGTAAGTATAGTATTATTCATTTCCCTGCCTGCAATCCACGATACCTATACTAACATCGCCAACAGCAGCGGGAATCAAAACATTGCGCAACAGCAGCAGCAACCGCAAGCCCAAAAACCCACGTTATCCCTATTTGGAAACCAACCAGCTACGACACAGCAACTGGCGCAACAAACAGCGACAACTGGAACAGTAGTCCCTGGGGTTAAGGTGGACATCAGCAATCTCCTGCCCACAACCAAATACGAGAGCTGCGCCGACGAAATCAAGTCCGAGCTAGAGCGATTCGATACGTTTGTGCTCAACCAAATTAACATGTGCAACGAGGTTGCAAATTTGATTCCTTCCATTATTAGCCAAGGGGAGAGTATTCCGAACGATGTGGAATATGTTCAGGGCAAACTGGAAACAATGCAACACGCACTGGAGAATGACGCAAGCGATATTGACCAGCTACGCGGTCTCGTTTCTCGCGACGCTGCCGAGGCACAGGTTGCATTCCGTGCCATCGACACCCTGAAACTGCCTCTGCAATACCAGTCCTCCGGAGGCTCCGGTTGGTGGTCTGCGCAGGATCAGAAGGTTTCCGATCGGCAATCCCTACGATCCACCCGAAAGAACACCCTCGCTCTCCCTGATGATGTTGAAATCGATCCATCTACGGCTACCACCATTAACGGAGTTCCTGTCAATCTCGTCGACTACTTTTGTCAGCGCTCCGACGAAATGAAGTCTGTACTCGAACGTTACACTCGAAATTTGAAGGAAATCGAGGACCATCTTCATGGGGTCGAGGCTACCCTGGAACGACAAATACATGATTTTGCAACGTCTCGCAACCGTGATGGTGCAAACGTTGGAAATCCCAAGTCTGTGCTCAATGACCTTGCAGCCGTCCTTGGCGATGTTGAGGCCGGCATTATGGGCGTCGCTAGCCGCCTCGGAGGGGTCACTGAGCAGGTTCAAGAGGTGGTCCTAGGCCCTCCAGCAGGGGCTGAGGGCAGGCTGAACTTATGATGAGCAACCGTTTTTGTATATTATGACGAACACTAATTTTCAAGATGAAGGAAGGGTAAAGTTCTAGAGTGCTTAGCATATTTGGGCGCAGGCGTTAAGTGTGATAGAACAATTCAACGACCTAGGTTCTTCTCGCGGGGATTTTGGTAACAACTAATTTCATCTTCAGGCGAAACCACCACTAGTTATATAACTTTTCTTTTCGGTGGGGTATAGATTAAAAGGTTTTTCCCAATATATCGTTCTAACTCAGTTTATCTACGAGGCGGCGCCAACCACATGTCAGCCGCGTGCACTACCAGGCTAGGAAATCCGTGTCTCACACAGTATCATGACAACTAGCAGAATCAATCGCTCTTCACTTTTGAGCTCAGTGAGGAACCTTGCTCTTCCTGGGGTTCTACTTGTCATCGGCGTGTAACGTACACCAAAGTCCTGGTCAAGATCATCTCCCTTTGTGTGTTACAAAGTCATTCTTTTATGCCTCTTTACTTCTGGTCAACTTTTTACTGCAGTACTATCAAGCATAATATCCCTCCAAAACCGCCCCGATCTCCGATCTTGGAGGCTAGAACCCGAAGCACGTGCCTCAATTTTGGCTTATATCGCGTTCTCCCATTCCCTTCTCCTCAAGCACCTAGCAATATCGGCCTTGACAACCCGTAGTTGACTCAATGGAAACTCTACAGGAACCTTCGCTAGCGGATTATGCCCGATTCCACGGAATCGCCAGTGATTTTATGGCGGTTGATCCTCTAGAATACGCCCACAACATAGCAGAATTGGGATCTGAAAACTACTCGATTTCTCAGAAGAAGCTCTCCGAGTTCAAAATCGTCGTACAGAATGCCCGCGATTCTCTGGATAAGATATCCGGTAGAGAAAAGCTGAACGTACCAAAAGAGAGTGCTCATTTTCTTGCATCATTCATCAGAGAGAACCGGGTCCAGAATGTTGATGTCAAATGGAAAGAGCTTTTGCCGAAGTTTAGCAACCTTAATGGCTTTAAACTTGACCCTCCTATCCTTAACACTGGATTTGAGGATTATTTGCCTTTTCGGAAAGCCCCTTCACTCTACAAGCCATGCACGGTTAACTTGAACCCCCTCGGAGGAAGTCCCGAATGCCGTCATGATCTCAAATTACACGCAGGCATAGTTAACAAACCAACCCCTACAAAGTCGCCCCCTGGCACGGAGAAGCTCAATTGCCCGAAAAGTGCAATTCCGCTCATACTTGACGCAAAAAAGCAAAGAGAAATATCTAGCAAAGATATTGGAAATCGGATAGGAGTGTTATGGAGCGTATTCAAAGTAAGTCCAAAGATATCTCAATGGTCCTTGACTGACAACAACGGGGATATAGCCGGTTTCAATCCAACCAGTATCCCCCCCTCTTCATCCATTAAGTCCTATTCATCCGTCCCACAGAAACACATCGCCAAACCCGGGGGAACAAATTCTTTCAAGTCCTATATCGCCAGATGCTATAGGAAAAGGTCTGGGACCCGCTTCTTCAAGTATTTATCCCCCACCCGCCATCAATCCAACGAGAAAGCTCGTCCAGGAAAAAATGCGTATTTCCTCAAGCAAAGTTAATGGGTATCCAAACCTCAACAACAACACACCTACTACTAAGCAAGATCGCAGAAGAAAGAACATCTCCGATAATATCTTGGTTCAAAATGCCGAACCTGTATCTTCTAGAAATGATGGGCACGATAAGCGGGGGCTTCTTGAAGTGAAATCTCGATCTACGTTTGCGCCAGCCGACGACTCTTGTGCAAATGTTTCACCTAAAACTCCAGAGGCGAATATTCTGGAATCCCCATATTCGCCCCAGTTTGCACCCGACAATTTAATGAAGGGGGATGGGCTACCTATGGTAGCAAGCCCCGAGAGCATTAACCCGCAAAATACAACAAACAGGACATATAGAAAGCAAGACCATAAACCATTCACGAATAACGGCGACGAAAAAAAGCTGGACCTTCCTGAAATCGAGTCAAATTGTTTGGTTTCCCCTCCCTCAGATAAACTTTCAACCAACCCATCTGAGATGAAAGGGTCACAATACTATGAAAAAAGAAAAACCGAGCACAACCAGAAGAATCCGAGGAAAAGGCCAAACATAAGTTCAGGTCAATCCAAAAAGATTGTCAAGTCCATCGACAAAAGAAGCGCATTATCTGTTCCACGAAAAACTCTCGGCACCTTATTCTCCTTTATGGAAACAAGGAAGTATGCAAACAACAAGCAGCTTGCGTCCAAGAGTCCCTATTTCCCAAGAATAGCACCAGGAGAAAGCGTCAACCAACAAAATTCAAAAAACCCCGTGCGTACGCATCAGGGACAACTGAGTGATTCAAAAAATGAATCCACGCATCTTGCCCTCGACTCTAAATTTCACATCCCACAAGGTTGCAAGAAGCATGGCGGCCTTGTACTTTTCGTCTCCACCGCACTTCTGAAGACTCATCTTCAACTCCTGCACTCTCTGGAAGGAATAGACTACTCTCCCCGAATTTTGTACCGAGACAATGTCAACAGTGATGCAATATATCAGTTTCAATCTCAGATTACTAGTGCGGCGCCACGACCAAATCTAGGCAGATGTGCAACCAAAGAAGCAGACATCATAATATCCCCAAAAACAGGTATCATTTTGACAACATCCCAAGCAGTCATGCAAGTGCATCTCCCAGGCTATAAACCTCGCTGCTCTCATATTTATGATACCAGACATGTCAATTCACCACTTCGAGAGCAGATCCTCCACCTCTCCCGACGCTACGAGCAGATCTACATATTAATCTCACATGCGGCGACACAAACCAAAAACTCACGGGGCTTAGAAAACACAAGGCTTGTGTCAGATAAGAATTTTCTAGCCTCTTTGGCATCGCTGACTGCCTTCTGCAATTTAATTTCCACCTTCGCAACCGTCTCACCACTGTTGATGCCGTTGAGCCCGGAAATTGCCGCAGCATGGATACTCGCACTCGCGCACAAGCATGCCTGTCAACTTCCTCCCGCTCCCATCTCCCAAGCATCGTATAGTATCAAATTTACTCCTGTCAACCCGAAACACAGCTTGGTGCATGATCTGGGAGACATGGAGGAAACTATGTGGGAGCTTTTTCTTCGTGGAGTTGGGTTAAATCCCTATGCAGCTCAAATTGTTCTCTTGGTGCTAAGGAGAGGGGGTAGCAATCTGGGCTCTACCAGTCGCAAGGGCGAAACGTCTACACACTCTGGCCCAAAATTAGAGCATCTTTCTCGGTTCATTGAAATGTCGTCTGAGGAACGACAGATCCTATTTGTCGACCTTCTAGGAGAAAGAACGTTGAAGCGCCTCAGTTCAATTATCGAGAAAGATTGGCAATGTGACTGGGCATTGGATTTCAAAAATATTTCGGAGTAAATTAAGTGCTTCTGGTGGCTGTTTTGCGTTCAATCCCTATGGCTGAGCAAAAGTATACTTCCCGTCAAAACAAGAGAGGTTGAGGGGTGGAAAGGATCGGTGGAGAGGAGATTATCAGGTTTGTTATTACTTGCGTTCGTCGCACCACATGGAGTATAGTACGACAAATGCGGGACTTTAGAAGTACATCAGGTAGTATGCAAAACATTCATTTCACGCTTTCGACAATAAATGCAAGAAGAAACATTAGTCCAAGAATACAGGGAGAGAATATAAAGCCCTCCTGCTATCGCTTTGGTCCCTTTTATAGATTTTAGGAGGCATTGCAACACTGTAAATCATGATTTTGCGTGGTATAATACAGACGCTCGGGTTTTTCAAATCCGAGTACGGAGAAAGGAACGCGGTAAAAGGCGAGGTCAGTCCCGTTCCAATCTTTTTTTACTCGTTGATCTTGGCGAGGATCCTATAACAATTCGTTAGAAATGGGTTTTCATCGCGGAGTATCCAGTTGGAGGTGAAGGGGGTGGGGAGAATAAAGAACGTACTCAGAGTCACGGTAGAGGGTATACTCCTCCTCACCGACCTTGAGAGGGCTACCACCGAACTATACCCGGAGAAAAAAAAATTGTCAGCTGCCATACTCAGTAGCAATACCCTAGTTCCCATTTTCTAGAAAACAGAAGGTTCCGTGTTTCTTCCAGAACTACCAGGGGAAAATCGAGGAGACCTAAACGTACCTGGGGAATCAAGACACGGTCACCTGCAGTAACGCTCATTGGAATGCGCTGTCCATTCCGGTCAACGGCACCAGGGCCGACGGCGAGGACCTTAGCCTCATTCTGCTCCTTGACGCTGCTCTCGGGGAGGAAGATACCCGAGGCAGTCTTAGCCTCAGGCTTGATGCGCTGGACAAGGACACGGTCCATGAGGGGGGCGAGGTTCTTGATGTTGCGGAGGAAAGACTAGAATTTCAATTCTCATTAGCAAGGCCACTTTTGTTTTTTGCGGTGGCGTAAATGCTGTGCCCCAAAAGCAAGAGCTTTTGCGCAAAAAAAGTCCCCGAAAATTTTTGCTAAAAGGTCCTAGGAGAGTTGCCAGTCTAGCCATTGCAATGACGTACCATTTTGACGAGGTTGTAAAGGATAATCTTGATTGCGATAAATGGCACAGGTGTTACGAAAAGGGAGTATGATTAGATGGATTGAAGAGTGGAAACAGGAGAAAAAGAGGGATGCAAGGCCGGGTAGCTGGGGAAGAGGATCGGATCTGACGAGAAATTTCCAGAATGCCAAGACCGAGACCGCCAGCTCCCATTCTCACGACTGGCTGCCGAGGGTAAGGCCCGATAACCTCTATCCGACAGGAAAGGTTTCCCCCTGAAGGAAACGAAAGGGACCATTGGAATTTAGGCTTCGGGATAACCCTTAGTACCCCAGAATTCCAGAATTGCATTACGAAAGGCCTAGTGATGCATCGAGCGCTTGGGTCTCAGCGAACAAAGCATCCCAAAAGCTTCGACATCTCAACTCCGGAGCCTCTATCACCAACTCAGTTCCCAGCAGTTATAGCCTCAAATACCAGGAAATTACGCTCTACACAGTGCCGTGAGGGCGTGAGGCCGTGTGTTTTGAAATGACTTTTATTTCGTAGGCATTAAGAATTATCGCATGGCCAGGAGTTCAAATTCAGAATCCCTTACCATCTCCTCCCTCGTCCTCGACCACCACCCCCACCATAGCCACCTCCATATCCCATTTGACCCTGACCGCCACCCTGGCCACCAAATCCGGGTTGTCCTTGCTGTCCGCCGCCGGCGCCGGATTGCCCGCCCATCATCGCTTGGGCATGTTGCATAAATGACATTGGATCCATAGATGCAGGATCCAGGCCTTGTGACATCATGCTGGCTAGCATACCCTGCATCATTTCTGGAGACATGTCGGGTATGCCGGGCATGCCAGGCATCGGTGGAGGAGCACTCCCAGTAGGTGCCCCCTGACTGGGTTGAGGACCACCGGGCATTGGCGGAAGCCCCATGCTGAGGAAACTCTGCATATCATCCAATTGCCTCTTCTGATCACCAACTTCCTTCCTCAACTCTTGTTGTTTCAGTACATAACTCGCCCAGGTAAATTCGTCGAATCCGTAATTGAAATAGTCCGTGATATCAGATCCCGGCCGTCTCCAAGGCTTGTCGTCTTCGGGAAAATCGGAATCCATATCCGTAGACAGGATCGGCTTCCCTGTGGCAGGGTGAGTAGGATTTGCGTGGACATCGAGCGTAGATGTGCGGACTGGGGGGTATGCGGAACCAGGTTTCTGCGACACAGGTCGGGCAGCGGCGCCGACTGGGGTCACGGTCTCAACTTTCGGAGTTAGCGACGGTGTCGTCGGCTTTGGTGCAGCGGAGGAATCTGAGGATGCAGGGCGTTGGGGCTCGGCTCTTAGTGTAGCATGACGAGGGTGCAATCTAGAGAATGTTAGGTCAAAACGGGATTTTGTGCACCCCAGTGTCAAGCTCACATTTCTGGGGGGGGAGCATCGGGAGGTGCCTCTGTGATAATATTAAAATCGTCCTAAATGGTACATTAGCGGAATCAAGCATAGTAGTGTGATGTCGCACGTACCTCATCCTCTTCCTCCTCTACCTCTTCGTCTTCCTCCGCAACCTCTGCATGCATCTGGTAATCAACAGGTGGTTTTCGAGGGTCCATTGGCGGTTGAGTGACTGGCACCGCATCAGCGGGATCATAGAGATCATCGTCGTCGTCTTCCATTGTGATGAGTCGTCGAACAAGGGAATGAAACGAAGAAAAGGAGGAGGACAGAGAGCGTGGAAGCCGCGACCCTGTTTACGTCGACCCTGCGGAGATCTTCCCAAGTTTGGTGTGTTTGCTCTCCAGCTCCATTGTTGACTGGAACGACCGCAACTTGCGCCAAACCTTTCTCCTTTCATAGTAAATTTCTTATCGGCTTTATGATTTGGTCCAAACGACAAGACTTGCTCAATTTTATCTACAGAATCTCTTTTTTTTTTCAAGCCGGCTATCTACCATCCCCTTGGACAGAGTCGTTGGTCACGTGCTCTTTTGACGACAACCGTCTTTAGGCTCGAGAGAGAGTACTTTACTGCAACCAAAAAATCACATTATTTGAGAGACTCCGACGATAATACTATTTCGTTTCATCATAATGCCTCCGTCCGAGCAACCGAGCCACAGCTCAACCCCTCGATCATTTACCAGCCAAACCGCGTCAGCAGAAGACCTACTTAAATCGCAGACTGTCGGTCTCGTCCACCTCTCCGATTTTCGCAAACGTCGCGCAGAGGTTCTAGAGCAGAAAGAGCGCGAGGCGCATGACAAGTCGCTTGGAAGATTGGCATCCGGTAATTCGAGAAGCGCAACTCCCTCTGCAGGTGATGTAACTGACGGGTGAGTTTCAAGGTGTGCGTTACGTTTTCCGGGTATCCCCACTAACGGCAGCACGTTAGGAACTCAACTTCGCAGGGTGAAGGCCCTCCGAAAAAGAAAAAGAAAAAGAAAACTCTAGCAAAGAGCAAGCTTTCCTTTGCGGACGATGAGGAGGAGGACGAAGATGGCAATGGAAATGAGAAATCCACAGACCGTTCTATACCAACACCGCGAGAGCTAAGCATCCCGCGGTCGGCCACCAATACTCCTCTCGATGAGAGCTCCGTGCCAGCATCTCGGCGAATTACACCAAATCCTAATGCACCACCACCCCCCAAAGCAATGACAAAAGCGGCACTAAAAGCGGAAGCGGAAGCCAGGGATTCTCTCCGTAAGGAGTTTTTGACTATGCAGGATGCTGTGAAGAATACGGAAATTCTAATCCCATTCATTTTTTACGACGGAACCAACATACCTGCCGGTACTGTGAAAGTGAAAAAGGGAGATCCAGTCTGGCTCTTTTTGGATCGATGTCGAAAGGTCGGCGCGGAACTAGGCGTAAGCGGCACCAGCGGCGCATCAAAGGGTCGAAAATACAATCGCCGGGAATGGGCTAGGGTGAGCGTGGACGATCTGATGCTGGTAAAAGGTGAAATAATCATACCACATGTAAGTGTTCTCTTCTCTCTTAACTAGCAGCCGTTACTGACAGATACCCAGCATTACGAGCTATATTATTTCATCGCCAACCGTGTACCTAGCTTCTCACGAGCCGGTGGGCTTTTGTTCGACTACTCTAACAAACCACCACCGCCTCCTGCAACAGACAATCCTCTATACCTGCCGAATAGCGACCATCTCGAAGGAGATGACAAGGACCCGGCGCTAACCAAAGTAGTTGATAGACGGTGGTACGAGCGGAACAAACATATATTCCCCGCGAGTTTATGGCGGGAGTACGAGCCAGGCCCGGAATTTGAGGAGAAGATGCGCACGACCAAGCGTGATGCTTCAGGGAATACATTTTTCTTTTGAATGTGTTTTGAGGCACGAACTGTTGGAAATCGTTACCTTATAAATCGTGGCCAAAAGAAAAGATTCTGTATACTCATGAGATACCCAACCATAATTAGAACTGTTTTTGTGTAATCCGATCTTTAATCCTGGTCTCCTGGGATTGTGGCCTACTACATGCGGTGTTGCGTGGTCGAAATTGCAAGCTCAGGTGGCCCCCGACTTCCCTCAGAGGTAGCCACTTCCTCTTCCAAATTTCCCAGAACCCTCGATCGTTTGTTTATCATCCTTTCCACCCATTGTTTTTCCAGAATTTCCGGCTTAAGCCACTATGGATTTCTATCTTCGATGCAATTCTCTAAGCTGTCGGACATCACTGAAGGAGAGAGCAGTGGTCACTACATGCTCGTAAGTGCTGCTCTTCCATATCGCTCCAGACACTTTCTCACTGCCTCTGAGACATATTTTCTGTCTTCAATGTGCAGAAAACTTAGGACTTTCACGCCCCACAGGAGGCGAGCGTCGATGCCCAGCGTGTCAGGCCATCCTCATCAACCCAGACGACGCCGTAGTGACGGTTCTAAATCCAACTGAAGATTACAAGACAAGTGTCCTAAGTGGGCTGGATCCAAATACCATAATGGAGTGTGCAGGGCGGGCCTTACTCTTCTGGACCTATCAGACGACTCAGGAGATGTAAAATATTGCGACTCCTAAATACCTAATTACAACAGAATCAAGCTAATAGGATGTAGATTCTACCAGGAGTTTCTTGCGAAGACCCTCACGGACAAATATACAAACCTAAATACGCAGATGGACAAGATAATTCACAATGCAAACACAGAAATCTCAACTCTTCAGGCAAGGGTATCTGGTTTGTTGTGGCCTGAATATCCGTCAATCCGAAGCTCTGCCTAATACCAAGTTACTAGATATGCAAACCGCACAAGACCAATTACGCAAAAAGAATCAGGAACTGGTCGACATGTATCGAGAAAAGTGCAAGAAATTCTCGCAGATGACCAACCTGTACAACTTGTTAAAATCCCGAACTATGAGGTCTCACATGCATACTGCTGCCGTTTCTCAAGCACTGAATTCGATTGGGCCACAACGCAGCAATTCTTCAAACTTAGCAAATAACAATATCAGCGCATCTGGGCCACCTCAGACGCCGTCCTCCTACCAACAAAAGGTGTATCCAGTAGACCCAGATGGAGTAGAGTTACTACATCGGCACCAACGAAGCGGAACCGGCAGCTCAAAGGGAAGAAAACAGAAGGCCGATGCAGTCTCAATGCCTCCTCCAAGCCGTCTAGAGGGGGCTGCAACAACCCGTACGTTTAATGGTTGTAATTTACGAAATGATGCTAAAAATATCTTAGATAATGCACCGAGCACGGACATACACCATCGGACACGGCTTCCCGGCCTTCCTCGCCCGTCAACCGCGATGTCCCAATTACCACATGATAGTATAATGCTCGACCGATTTCAAACCGGTATGGGACCGAGTGAGGGAGTTCCCGGTGGTCATAACCCTGTCCTTCGAGGATGTCTATCCATGCCAGCCTCTAGATCATCGGAAAAAGACCCCTCGGGAATCAGATCTTATTTCGATAGTACTATGATGTAACGATTAAGAGGTATTCATATATGCTATAAAGAGATGGGGGTAATAAATTAAGACGGACATTTCACATATTTTGCCAATTTTCGCAAAAAACGTGTTTGACCAGTATGAGGGGGTTATTTAGTTCAATATATATACACCACAGGATAATTATAAAGCAAGCATCGAACCAGGCTATGAATAAAACCAGGCCCGAAATTTCCACTAATAAATCAACAAGGAGCAGGAAAGAATAAAAAAGTTAGTACAATTATTAAATTGAATTTATATTGTGGTACATAAAAGCCTTTTACCTTCATGCAGTAAAGCTGAGTAAATGCTTTTTCCCGACTATGGGTCTTAAAGTAATATAGTAGGAAGTAGTTTCCTATTTTATATGAGATATTTAAAAACCTTCCATTGCAATAAGCAGGGAAGAAGTTATTGACTCATCCGTTCCTGAACTGTGAGCAAAAAATAATAGTAGCTCAGTGGTTCACGACTCTTGCGTCCTCGACACTTAAAAAGAGGAAATATCTAGGAAAAGTAGGAGAAAAAAGAATCTTGAAAAGAAAGTAAAAGAGGTCCTCGCGGTATTCACTTCCATTTTATACTTTCCCCTATCACCTGTTCTTCCCCCCAAATTGCCTAGCCCAGCACCATTCTACCGCGGCCATGCGCGCGCGTCTCGGACGTACGGAAGTCCCTCCTCTTTTCCTCTCCCCCGAAGAACCAAATCGTCCTAACCCACAGTCACACACCTTATCGGGAAACGTTTTATTTTATGCTTACCTGGAGAAAGGGAAGAAGCTCCTGTGGATCTTGAGCTTGTTCCTACCGGAGATTTTCTTCCCCCTAGTGACATACATGGTCGTTTAAGCTTATTTGGACATCCGTCACTTGCTTTCCGTACACAGGGCTGTATACTGCTGTACCACAAAATACAGTTGTGATGATAATATCACGTGCCTTTTCTTTTCTTTGCTATTTCCCTTCATTTTAGTCTTCTTTTTTTCCCTCTGCAATTGTTTTATTTGGGATAAAAGAAACAGCTGGTTTTTTAAATATATATAATTTTTTTGTATTCTGGAAGGGATTTGAGAAAATATAGATCATATCTCGTTGTATTCAACAACTTTCACAAGTCTAAAGTGTAAATCGACTCCATTCAATGGATATCCCCCATCCCCTTCTCATAATTTCGTCTTTACCATCGGGAAAAAAAAAAGCGAGAAACCATCATGCCATGCGTTGAGAAAAATAAAATCTCATAGAAAATTAATTAATTAATAAAAAAAAAACATCATCCGTTTTTTACGCGCTACCGAACTCCTTGATGTCGGTTGTCTTTCCCTGGAGGGCGAGTGGCACGATACCGCTGACGTGCATCTCAGGGCCGTAGACGTGCATGTTGAGGTCTAACTCTTCACCAACGGCCTTGATGTTCTTAAGACCCTCTTGGTAATTGGGACCGGCACGGCGGACCCAGATCTGGACCTTGTGCTCGTTTAGAACGGGAGCAACCTCGCGCAGAGCGCGAATGACACCCTTGAACGTGGATGCGACGTTGGTGAAGTTGGCAATACCGCCACCAATGAAGAGAACCTTGCCATCGGGGTGAATGGGAGAGCGGAGCATCAGGTCAAGGATAGTGCGAGCATAGTTGTATGTTTGAGTCTCGGTAGGGGCACCGGAGTACTCACCGTAGTTGGCGAGCTCGCTGACGAAACCGGCAGAGGCAATGGCATCGGCGTAAACGACGGAGGCGCCACCACCAGCAACCAAGGTCCACACACGGCCATTGGCGTTGAGGACGGTTAGCTTGAGGGAAGCACCGGTCTTGGCATCCATGTCAGAGATGAACTTCTCTTCCTTGGTCAGTTCACGACCAAAGGGAGCGGGGAACTCCATGGGGGGGCCGGCATCAATGTTGACCTTGTCAGACTTGGGAATTGCGCCCAATCCCAGATTAGCGGGGCTGCGAGCAATGGCCCATTTGGTGCCGCACTCAAACTCGGCAGTCTGATCCAGCTTAGCAGCCAAGTCAAGGAAGTGCACATCGGCGGAGGTGGCGTCTGCGTTGGGAATGACCACAAGGGGGTTGATCTCGAGGTAGGTGAACTGGCAGTCTACATAGACGGCATACAGGCGGGAAATGAAGTCCACTAGGACGTTGTGAACACCGCTGGGGACCTTCTTCAACAAAGTGGAGGCAATTTCCTCGTTGGAGGGGTAGTTCTTCAGATTGACGGGAATAAGCAGCTTTTCTGCCTTGGCATCAACGTCACCGACATCGACACCACCCTCGTGAGTGAAGAGGATCCAGTCACCCTAGCTTTAGTTAGATAATGAAGGAAAAAACCGAGAATATTGCGGGCTGTTCTTACCTCACGCACGGAGTGGATGTTGATATAGTATTCAGTATCCTGGGGATGGGGAACGAAAGGCTCGACAAGGAACTGGCGGAGGACACCAGTGACGGTCTCAACCAGGACATCCTTCGCGGCGCGGGCCTCAATCCATTCCCTAGCCTCAGCCCAGGTCTTGTTCAAAGCAAGAAGACCGCTCTTGCCTCGCCTCTTGATCAATTGATCTGGTTTGGCCACAAACTTGGATCCGGCTGTCAACAGCCACGGGTAGGTAACCTCGGCCTGGTCCAGAACATCCTTCACAGCAATGTCATCGGGGAAGTACAAGGAGGCAAGTCTGGGAGGAGGGTTGTGAGTAGAGGAAGGAGGCAGAGGAGTCGGCTTGATGACAGGGGCACGAGTGAGGTGGTAGTTGAGAATGGCCTTGCCATCGGCTTCGAGAATTGATTTGGCGGACATGATGAATCTGGAGGAGGGGGTAAGAAAGATGATCAACAGCTGTCAGAAAAGAGAAGAAGAGTAATTGGTATCGGAAGAGGAGTAAAGATGGGAAACAAACCCCAGATATTGATTATGAGAGTATATTGAAATTGAGAAGAAGAGAAGGGGGGGGCGAGAGGAATCAGGAAAAAAGAAACAATTTCTCTGCGAGTTCGGCGGGAAAAAAGCCCAAGGAAAGGAAATATAGTGAAGGGGGGAGAGTGGAGGGGGAAAAGGAAAAAGAGATGGACCCAGACTGAGGAAACTAAGAATACGTCAAGGGAGAAAGATTAGCGGTGCCTGAAGGAGGGGGAAGGGTTTTTTTTTTTTTTTTTTTACCTTAAGAGTATTATTTCGGAGCTTGAGTGAGTTCCCAAAAGAAAACAATAATAAGAATGGATTTTTTTTGATACCGATGGATACAGGTACTATCGGGACCGCAGCTCCAGGTGGGGTGGTTGGAAGCGGCAGTGGATTGGGTGGCCCAGCGTTGTCGGTCAGTGATCAGGCAAGTTGTTGAGCAAAGGCTGTGTGAGATGTGGTGGGGAACAGCACCAAAAAAACAGACTGGGCTAAGACTCATTGTGTCAGTCAAGTCTCGACCTTAATTCTTACTGGGGTTCGATGGACTGTGGGCAAGTGTGTTGGGGATCCTCGGGACGGTATTTTAGTTTCAGTATCGGCCCTACGCAGTAGCCTCAATACTGTGCCCCCCTGCAATCAAGCACTTACGACCACCGGGCGGTATTCCCCGATAATCCTGCGGATTTTTGTTGAGTCCGTTTCATTTTGTTGACGAATGATCCATTGGCCATGGTGTTCAGTCCAAAAAATTTAATTGACTCGTTCGACTTCTTTCCTGTGTGGGAAGCTTGATGGGAGCATCAGACCCTTGTATCGCCATGTGCAATCCTCCAACGGCGAGGAGAGAGGGGCAGCAAAGCTCAGGTGTACTTTTCTTTCACCAGCCAGCTTTCCCCATACTTGAATGAAATGTTCTTTTACTGTGGCAAATGGCATCTCATCACTAATTAGCATACATGCTATGTTTTGTCATATCTTCCTCCGTCCTGTATGTACGGTGTATATTCCAGAATCACCTTATGTTGCCTATTGCTGTTTTTGTAGAAACCCGCGCAGGCCTCGAAATTCCCTAGTGTGATTTGCATTTATCTAATCTGCCGCAATTGAGGCGGTTTGCTGGGTCCGCGAAGCTCAGGATCCACTTGTTGAGACCCGTCCTCGTCGAAAACAGCAGTTTGTCCATGTCATGATAGATTCTTCGAAGTAGGCCCAAGTACGACCACCTTCTTCAATTGTCTTTTGCCTTCGTTCAACTTTTAGCCCCTTCGTTTAGCAGCTCAGATTGAGCAATAATCTGCACCGTGCTGCATTTTTGCACTCGCCATTTCCTTCCTTCCCAGACTTTGTACAGAATGAGTAATGTCCGATGTATGCAGAGGAAGGCGGAAACAGGAGGGGATTGGCCTCATGGCACATGAAGTACTCCGGACTCCGGACTCCGCCCCTCCCACTGGTTTTTGCATTTGCACCTTCTGTTTATTCCACCACACATCTCGGAGTTTCCCATTCAGATCGATGGGTGCAGACTGCGGAGTATGATGACTCGTGGTTCGCTTGATGGATAGCCCACTATTGTCTAATATTATCGTAACTATATCATGACTGGAACAAGAATGAAGCCGGACCAATTATTTGCATTAACATTGCCCAAAACTTGGTGTAGTTTCATCCACGATCCAAGTCGTCAGTCGGCATATTTCTCAACTGTTGGTGGGGCCCGAGTTCCTACAGTACGGTTTGGTACCGCCAATACAGCCGTCAATACCATACATGCTTTTTACCTCACCTCCAGAACAATTACCTAGTACTAGTTAGCTCCATAATCTTTCTTCCTCAACCCCCCATCAGCTCCCGATATCGTCCCTTTTCATTTTTTTTTAAATTTCATTTTATTTTATTGTTTTCCTGTGATCTTACGTCTTCGTTTCCTTCTTTTCCTTTTTTTCTACTTTCCGTCTTCCCCATCCATCCCACTCCATCAATCCAAGTTCTTCTCCTAGGTTGGACCCCCTCCCAACTTTTTTCTTTTTGTGTCCCTCCCATCCCCGTGCTCTTGAGTTGCCGTCTCTCCTGCAACTTCTTCGCTCTTATTATCCTTCACCTCCTAATAATTCCTGCCTTCTTTTCACTTACTTTGTTTTGTATTAAAGCTCTGTTGACAGGTATGTGAACCAAGGGCCTTTTGAACCAGGACATTTACCTCCTGTCACCTTTCTCGCTTCCTTTTTTCATGAATGTGAACTGACTGCCCATCAATTGAACAGAGTGACCAGCCAAAATGCCCGCCTCTGCTCCCCTGGTCAATACCGCTAACGGTGGTTCCAATGCCAATGACAACATCACCCGATTCGATCCTCCCAGCCGAGTGCGATCCCCCCTTGCCAATGCCCTCTTCCACAACAAGACGAGATGTTTCGTATAGTGAGTGATCAAGGTCTCCACCGCGGTCAATTACAGAGCTGACGACCTCTCCAGCGGTATGCAACCCCGGGCTGTCCAGGGTATGCTTGACTTCGACTTCATTTGCAAGCGGACCACACCTTCCGTTGCCGGTATCATCTATACATTCGGTGGCCAGTTCGTGAGCAAGATGTATGTTGACCTTCGGGTGGATCAATGCCTGGACGAGTTGCTAACGATATAAATGTAGGTACTGGGGAACTAGCGAGACCTTGCTCCCCGTTTACCAAGACGTCTCCAAGGCCATGGCCAAGCACCCTGATGTTGACACAGTCGTCAACTTCGCCTCTTCCCGCTCTGTTTACAGCTCCACCATGGAATTGATGCAGTGTCCTCAGATTAAATCCATCGCTATCATCGCAGAGGGTGTCCCAGAGCGAGTATGTTGGGAGTTACCGCAAGATAATATAATTTACAGCTAACAATCTGACAGCGTGCACGTGAAATCCTGGTAACGGCAAAGGAGAAGGGCATCACTATTATTGGCCCTGCAACCGTTGGTGGCATCAAGCCTGGCGCCTTCAAGATTGGTAACACCGGTGGTATGATGGACAATATTGTTGCCTCTAAGCTGTACCGCAAAGGATCCGTCGGCTATGTCTCCAAGTCCGGTGGTATGTCCAACGAATTGAACAACATCATCTCCCAGAACACCGACGGTGTCTATGAGGGTGTCGCTATTGGTGGTGATCGTTACCCCGGTACCACTTTCATTGATCATTTGCTGCGCTACCAGGCTGAGCCGGAGTGTAAGATCCTCGTTCTGCTTGGTGAAGTCGGTGGTGTTGAAGAGTATCGTGTGATCGAGGCGGTTCAGAACGGCACCATCACAAAGCCTGTTGTTGCTTGGGCTATTGGTACATGTGCTAGCATGTTCAAGACCGAGGTCCAATTCGGTCACGCCGGTGCTTCCGCAAACTCCGAGCTTGAGACTGCCGTGGCTAAGAACAAGGCCATGCGCGATGCTGGCATTCACGTTCCCGAAACCTTCGAGGATATGCCTGCCCTGCTTAAGAAGGTCTACGACGACCAGGTCGCGAAGGGTATTGTCAAGCCCCAGAAGGAGCCCGTTGTCCCTAAGATCCCTATCGATTATGCCTGGGCTCAGGAGCTGGGTCTTGTCCGTAAGCCCGCTGCCTTCATCTCCACCATCTCCGACGACCGTGGTCAGGAGCTTTTGTACGCCGGAATGCCTATCTCCGATGTCTTTAGGGAGGATATTGGCATTGGTGGAGTCATGTCTCTCTTGTGGTTCCGCCGCCGCCTTCCTCGATATGCTACCAAGTTCCTGGAGATGGTTCTGATGCTCACTGCTGACCACGGTCCTGCTGTCTCTGGTGCTATGAACACCATCATTACTACCCGTGCTGGCAAGGACTTGATCAGTGCTTTAGTCTCTGGTCTCTTGACCATTGGTTCTCGATTCGGTGGCGCCCTGGACGGTGCTGCCGAGGAGTTCACCAAGGCCTTCGACAAGGGGATGAGTCCTCGTGATTTTGTCGATACCATGAGGAAGGAGAACAAGCTGAGTATGTTCCTTTAGTCCCATGTGTAAATTCAAATTGGTACTAACATTGCCAAGTTCCCGGAATCGGTCACCGTATCAAGTCGCGCAACAACCCTGATTTGCGTGTTGAGCTAGTTAAGGAGTATGTTCAGAAGCACTTCCCTAGCACCAAGCTCTTGGACTATGCCATTGCCGTAGAGACAGTGACGACCTCCAAGAAGGACAACTTGATCCTCAACGTCGATGGTTGTATCGCTGTTTGTTTTGTGGATCTTATGCGTCACTGTGGAGCTTTCTCCGCCGAGGAGTGCGAGGACTATATGCGCATGGGTGTTCTCAATGGTCTCTTCGTCCTTGGCCGCAGCATGGGTCTCATTGCACACTACCTCGACCAGAAGAGACTGCGCACTGGTCTCTACCGACATCCCTGGGATGACATCACATACCTCCTTCCCGCTCTCCAGAAGGGTGGTTCCGAAGGCCGTGTTGAGGTCAACCTCTAATTCTAATTTCTTTACCCTAATTATTATAAATTATCTCCGCGGGTCAGCCGCTCTGGGACGCTGGTACCCCTACGGGATTTTATTCGAGTCATAAAATCCGTCATTTTGTGACGTCGGAGTTATGATGGCTTACGTTATGCATCGGTTACTGTGCTGTTTATTTTTTCAGTTATTTCATTTTTTTTTTTTTTAGATACAAATGTGGTGCGCGCATGTGGCATGACTAGCTCATGAGGGTTGATGATTTCTACGCTAGGTTGAGCAAAAATAATAAAAGAAGTCTTTATCCAACTAGCCTTTACTGGTAGAATCAGATTTCGTGGTGAATTTACGTTGTGTGAATTTGGGTTGCTCAAAAAGCTGCACTTTGCAGAAGGCAAATATTTCGAAAACGAGTGGGATATGCATAATAAAGGTTAGGTCAGTGACAAACAGACAGGGAAAGAAGAAGTATAATTAGCAGCGAGTCAACGGTAGAGCAATCAAACAACTGGCTCCGTCGGCACCTTGGTCTTCTTCACTCCAATCAATGTCAAAGTATCCATCCATAACCCCCTTGAAATATCTCGCAAAGCACCTGCGCTTTCAACCTATTTTTCCCATTAGAGAGCTGGATTCCCAAGACTGACGGTCGAAATCGAGTTTGAATCGAACTTACCACAGGATAAATCAGGCAGATTAGGACGCTAACCCAAACCCAGATCAGGGAGACAACAACCCACCCAGTGAAAAACCTCCTACTGTATATGTATTGAGTTCCAAAGAGAGTGAATGGAACGAGGATGACCGCAACTACGAGAAAGACTAGATTGGCACTGCGGGCGATTTTCTCGGCCTTTTTTGCTAGCATGGGATCTAGCGGTTCGATCTGCTTCGATTCGAGGTACTCGACGATTTCGTTCCTTGACCCAGATGGCTCTTGTGTTGTTGGTTCCACCTTCGGAGAACTTTCAGGTAGAGGCTCAATATCAGGTTCGGATTCATTTTCCTTCCGAGGGGTCTCGGATTCGCTTTCGTGTTCTTCTGAAGGGGGTATCCCGAGTATTTTAGCGGATCGTTCCATATGTTCTGGGTCTGTTGACATGTGTTTGGCTGGTAAAATGAGGCTCAGGAGCACGGCTGAAAGGATACCGACCCCAAAAGAGGCCACGTTGCCTGCTACAGCGTTGGTGACGTCTCCTGTGGTTTCGATGCTGATAGTCCCCCCGCGTTTCCACGAAGTGATAAACCAGGATATCAGACCGGAACATAGCCCAATCCAAGGGGCTGTGATAGCTGCTACAGTTGACATGCGGTCCCAGAGTAGAATGACACCAACTGGGACGGAGGCGCCTCCGACAATAAGCCCCAGGACGGTTAGAAGCCAGGCCAGGCTAACACCGACAGCGTTAAGAATGCAGCAAAATGTGGATAGCACAATAGAAAACAATGCGATTGACCAATGGCTAACACGGACGAGCGTTTCGGAATCAGTTTTGGGGCGGTAGTAAGCCTTGTAGACATCGAAAGTAAGGAGAGAAGAAACGGCGATTAGCTCCGTAGAGGTCGAGCTTGTAACTGCCATGAAGAGGAGAAGCATCAGGACTGCACCGCCCTTCCCAAGCAGCGCAATAGCGGCTGCAGGTGCGGACAGACCTGCGCCCACCTGAGCTGAGCTGAGAGGATTTGGATAGGTTGGAAACGATGGATGGTTGGTTAAGGCCGCACAGCCCAGACCCATAGCTGTAGTGAACCCGAATGGGATTCCTATAATACGAAATCCAGTCAGGCTGTGCAAGTAATAACCATCGGACATGGAGGGATTGAGATAGTCGACTTACCGTACCAAGCAATCCCCCCTAGCATGTACGCCTTTACGGATGTTTCTGGCCTCGAGGCGATTGCTCGCTGCCAGTAGGCTTGATCAAGCCACACAGTAGTAAACCCCGCGACAAAAAGGTCAATAGCGAAAACTAGTCCACCAGCCGAGCGAAAGGCGACGTAGGACCTGTCGGTATTACGGTCGATAGGCATAGCCTGTGACGCTTCTTGGAGCAAGTCATACAATTTGCTGGGACTCCCAATAACATCGCTAGTCGCAGCTACTAGGAATCCAAAAACAAGAATTGCAACAAACAGAATAACGGTATGTGTATAATCCGCAATAAACGTAGAACGGAGCCCTCCAGCAATGACATATGCAGCGACGACACCAGGGATCAAGAAGTTAGCTGCATACACGTTCATACCTGTCAATGCGTCTACGACTTGTGCACCGCCCAGCACTAAACATGCCCCGACGAGCATGTTAGTTGCCAGCGCATTGTACATGTACGTAAGATGTGCGATTTTTCCGTGGCGGGCTAAGACAATCTCCGGCATGGTATGCGCACCTGGAGCATTGGTTTTGATTTTGATAGCAATGAGGGCAAACAGAAGAATTTGGAAAGTCCACATGGCGGCGTACCACATAGGCCCGCACACGCCATATGTGTAGGCAAATGTTGAGCTCGTTAAAAGTGTAGCGGCCCATGTCCAAGATGAGACTATTCCGGCGGATATGAGGCCCGGTTCAATCGAGCGGGATGCGGTATTGAACTCCTTTGATCGATGCGTAGAGAAGTTAGTATAGCGGTTCTGCAGCCAAGTGAGGCCCAGCATGAAAAGGGCGAAGACACCGCCAATTCCAATCACGATTCCCTACCCGGCACCTGAGGGTAGCACCCGAAGATCATGAGCCATGGTGCAATTTGGACAGCAAGAATATGGCCTGCCTATAAATATATTGTGGGGGGCACACGGAATTTATCACGGATAATACACAGGCTCCATAGCGATAAATCCCGCTATCACCGCTGATCTACATGTCCCTCATTGGAGAAGTACTGATAAGAAGCGCAAAGCGTTAAAAGATGGAGGTATTGCAACAAGATAGGAAGGCCAGTGGGGCCATTATCCACTCAACCATCTTTATCTTTGGCGTGAAACCTGAGATTGTGGTGGATATTCGCGTGGAAGAGATCTGATAGCTGGGTAGGAATTGGAGTCATCCTGAATTGGAGTATGCGTGCAACCCCAGCCTGAGGGCCTATACTATGACCTAGTCGACTAGCTCACCAGGCCGTGTGGTAACTGATAAGATGATGGGCTTCTGTCTCTGAAACTTCGAATGTCCTGGCTTTTTCTGGGGGGTGGGGGTTGAAATTTGCATGTCATTTAGGTAATGAAATCCAGAAGAACACTCGAGATTAGGGCCTCGAGGTAAATTTTGCAACGGTAAAGATTAGCCTGCTGTCTCCTTTAACCCACATCAAGGTGGATGTCATTATATGGAAACCGGAGACACATGATTTATCTCTCAAGCTATCCCGAGCATTTGTTGTTTCTGGCGTCGCCGTCGACTCCTTCTTTTCTTCTTTTTTCTTCAGGGTGGGGGTCAAAAAATGATAAATGTGGTGGTAAAATGATATATGATAACTCATGACCTAGGCCCAATTAGCTGCTTGGATTTGAGTCCGATCTTTTAGATGTCCTAAATGGTGATAAGGATGGATGGGTTGGAAGATGGTTATCGAAGTGACTCCGACTAGAGTGCGGAGAAAGGCTGGACAGGTCTCCACTTTGACAACGAAAAGCTTGACACTTCGTCGTTTCTGATCAACCACCACCAAAATCCCGTCCCGCAGTCACCAAGGTTCACAGAACGCTAAACTAGAGAAATAAACCATCATTATATTAACAAATGGTTCGCGTCAAGCATCGCTATCTTCTTCTTGATATTCTCTACCCTGAACCCGCGTCTTGGCCGTCTACCTCATCTCGTGCTAAGCATCCAGAACCCCCACGGGGACAGTCGCAAATACAAATACACGCGCCCACATCGGATGCCTTAACTCCTAGCTTGCTTGCGAAGCTGGTGAGGGAGGCTGTTGCGGATATTTTTGGTGATTGGGGTATGGGGAGATTGGGCGGAGTGGGAGCCGGAGGTGTTAGTGGTATGCCAGACTTTTCATTTTCTCTTTTCTTTCACTCGGAGCACCTGTCGTGCACTAAAAGGATGGAAGACTAAAATCTCAACTAAAAATGGATAGTCAAATATTTATCGCCTGCAACTTCAACTGCTATCATTCGCTGTCCCCGTGCCTCCTATCGCCTTGTTTGGACCGCGCTTACGTACATGTCTCGTGTACCGGACCTGGACAGCAACGGCGGGACAAAACAGTCGGACTCTGTGAACTTGACGAGGTCCTGCGTGTTTCGTGTTATAAAGGTGTCGGGCACAATCCGAAAAGCGGAAGAGGAAGCGATTCGCCGGGCTAGAAAGGAGATTGTGAGGTTGAGGGGTGCCCAGGAAGTAGGTGTTCTGGAAGGGTTAATTGGCAGATCGGATGGTAATCGTGGGGACTCTGTTGTTGTCGAAGGCCCCGATGATGGTGATATGGAAATGCCCAGCGATGATGATTAACGGAACTTGAGGGCACTATGAGTTTGGAATGGAATCTTCGTACTGTACATATTTAAATTAGAGATACCCTATAACTCTTACATTCATAAATAGATTATTTTCATCACTTCTTTCGGACAACTTTCACTCCGCTATCTGGAAGGGTTCCCTTAGAAAAATCACTGAAGTCGTCGTCGTTGTCTTCTTTGTGAGGATGGTGGGTAGTTGCTTGCTCATTTGCTTCGGCTTGACGTAACAGCTCCTCCCGTTCCCGCTCGTCATACTCGTCTTTGGCATCAAGCCAGCGCTCCTGAACATCCCTAACATCCATGGTTCCTAGCCCATCACGAACCGCAACCTGCCAGATAGTGTCATTTGCACCCTCAGCAGGCCCAAAGGCATAGCCACTAGCTCGGTCTATGATACGCAAAAGGTTCATCATGCTCTTCTTGTCCTCCACAGCAAGTGTCTCGAAACCTACTAGCCCGAATTCTTCAACCAGGTCAATTATAGCGTTGTTGAGTGCCCCGAACTTGCTATGTGAAAGACGAGAAGATTCTGCTTCGAGATGAGGAAGGAGGTAATTGAGGTCTTGAACTTCGGTGTAAAAGTCTAAATTGAAAGGAAGAGGGGAATAGTTGGACAGATTATCGATCTTCGTAAGAACGTTTAAATGGGGTAGGTCCATCTGGAGCATCGCGCGGAGGCAGAGGATGAGGGAGGAAATGTACATCGAGGGGAGAGTGAGATTGTAAGAATCAATGAGGTGTATTACGATTAGCTGCAGATTCTCATGTCAGCAGACCACTTTTGAAGGTATTCGGGGAAGACAGACCCTATAACCTAGTTTTTGTATCTTGAAGAATATATTTCGTAGCGATGAGTGATGCGTAAAAATCTCTACCTGACCGGGGCAATCGAAAAGAACATAATCATCTATTATATCGAAGAAAACAAATTAGCCTACTGTCATGTCGCAGCTCTAACCTGGGTAGAAGCATAACGTGCGTACCTTTGAGTTCCTTTAATCCTTCCTCTAGCCAATCGAAATTTTCTTCTAGTTCCTCTAACGCATATAAAACCCCACCATTAGGTCCTAGTTGATCCTCACTCATAATATCCTCGAGCGTCAGAAGATCGCGGACGTCCAGCGCACACGGATATGATGTTCGGTCATTTGCGGGGTCTAAATTCACGATCGAGCACTTCCGGCCGATAGCTCCCAGGAACTGATGCATTCCATTGCAATATGTTGATTTACCGGCTCCTGGAGGGCCGATCACCAGTTGCGCGAAAGGCATGAGGATTAAAAGAAGCGCCTGCAAAGACCTTGAATGGAACCCAAATATTTGCTCTCTTAAAGCTGTGGTGGCGATGGCGGGGAAAATATTCCAAGGCGGGAATTTGTGGCAGAAAATAATTTAGAAGACAAAGCGGCATCGTCGCCGAGGTGATCAACAACAGCTTAAAGCCAGTGCTGGAGTCACTCCTCGGATGTAAAAAATGGCGTCTAGTAAGTTGTGGTTAAATGATTACACTTTATTCAGACTAACCCCTCTCAGATCAATTCACAATTGCATCTCCTCCAACGGATGCCATCTCCGCGTTGAAATTCTCTCCTGAACCTAATTCTACGCGATTCGTGGTATCCTCTTGGGATAAAAATGTTTATCTGTACGACCTGCGAGATGACAATGGAAACTCAGGCGAGGGAAAGTTATTACAGAAATTCGAGCAGCGAGCTCCCGTGCTAGATGTGTGCTTTGGCGCCAGCGATAACGAGATATACACTGCAGGTTTGGACTGGGACGTGAGGAAGTGAGTGCGTCCTTTTATATCCTCAGCATCGCATCATATCCTAGCCATGCGCGGCTTACTGATATTCTATAGGATTGATGTAGTTTCATCTACCCAGACCGTCCTCAGTAGCCACGAAGCTGGCGTTCGAAGTGTGGTCTATAGCAAAGAGTACAACATGGTGATATCGGCGTCTTGGGATTCCACACTACATGTGCACCACCTGGGAGATGAAAATAGCCCCGTCGCCGTATCTACGATTATCCCCCTACCGTCCAAGCCGTTCTCTATGTCACTCACAGCCACGAAGCTCGTCGTAGCCATGGCCTCACGAGCGTTACATATCTATGAACTGAAGCCACTGGCTCTTCTCACTGGTCAGTCAGATGGGGCGGGCCTTAATAGGGTGGAGGTCGAGCCATGGCAGCGGAGAGAGAGTAGTTTGAAATTCATGACGCGCAGTGTTGCGTGCATGCCTGATGACGCCGGCTACGCTTCATCGAGCATCGAAGGTAGAGTGGCTGTGGAGTGGTTCGACCCATCTACCGAGTCGCAGGCCCGGAAATACGCTTTCAAATGTCATCGACAAGTGGCGGAAGATGTCGATGTCGTATACCCCGTCAATGCGTTATCGTTTCATCCCGTCCACGGTACTTTTGCATCCGGAGGCGGAGACGGTGTAGTCGCCCTTTGGGATGGTATCTCGAAGAGGAGGATTAGGCAATATCAGAAGTACCCGTCGAGTGTGGCTGCGGTGGCATTTAGTTCCAATGGCAAATACCTTGCCATCGCTATCAGCCCAGGGTTTGAAGATGGGAGGGATGATATGGTTGATGGAACGGTTAGGATCTATGTTCGTGAGCTTGGGGAGGCTGAGGCAAAAGGAAAAAGTACAAAATGATTTCCGTCAATTCCCTCTCTTATGAAATATAAAAACTTTTACGACTGGCGCCTGGAGACTAAATGATTGGTTTATTGACTTTTTTTTGTCCAATTATTCCTCATTGCCACCAGGCAGTGTATTCGATCTAATCCAGGCTAATATCTATGTCATATCGTTCGTATTTATTCTGTCCAGTTTACTTTCCACCTCAGCCACTTTTTATAAGAAAGAACAACCATCGCTCGAGACACCTCAAGCAGTTGCTTTTCTCACGGAGACCGATCCGTCGGGCATGCCGAAATAAGCAGCAACGGGCTTCTGACCACCAACAGCCCCCAATGCCTGGGCCTGAGGACCAGTGAGGCCGGAAAAGATACCCACATCTAGAACACCAGGGATCTGCTTAATTGCCCAGGACAGAGCATCAACCTCCCAAACACCGGACTTGCCGTTGCCATCTTTTCCGGCGGCTACATCGCCCTTGGTAAGAAGAACGGGGAATGGGGCGTCGATGAGGAAAAAATCCTGATCCGTCTTAAGTGGTTGTGTGGAGTTGGGTTGCAAGCGAATGACTGGGTTGATAGCACCCAGATTTTCAAGAGCAGCAAGCACTCGCTTGGACGCAATAGGGGCAACCTCGATGGGAATGTACTTCCAATTCGAAAGAAGACGGGACTGAAGTTTGCGGGAATCTATCAAGAAAGAAAATGAATAAGCCAAAAGCCTTGTTGACTCTCGGAACCATTGAAATACGAACCAGCAACGCAAATGAATTCCTTCGCCTGAAGGGCCACAATCTTTTCCTGGAATAAACAGGCACCTCCACCCTTAATCAAATTGAGCTCGTCGTCTACCTCGTCCGCACCGTCAAAGGCAATATCTAGCACGGTATTTTCTGGAAGAGCATCGAAATCAACAGCGGTTAGGCCCGCGTTAACAATGAGCTGTTTCGATTGAAAGCCTGTTGGGACGTATTTAGTGCTAGAGGTGTCGATACCCAATTCTTTGATAGCCTGGACTACATAGACGATGGTAGAGCCGCTGCCAATGCCGACATATTTGGCATCTTTCGGATAGTGGTTTTCGACAGCCTTCTTGCCGGCTGCGTACTTTGCAGCTTCAATGTTACTGGCCATTGTGGACTGGAGGCGAGAGTTGGGATAAGTATTTAGAGTGTAGGGAAATTGTAGACGAGCGAGACGAAGACGAGAGGAACTGAGAGAGTAAGGTACAGACTTGGGCCGGACACTGTGCAGATGGAGTATTAATACGCGGGCTATTCCGGGGAGAGGTGCCCGGTGTGTGTGGGGGGCGGTTGAGTTCCAAGGAACCTGATTTCATCAGCGGGCAGCCACTTACAGGAGCGGGAAACTCTGATTGTTAGCCTTAGGGAAATATCTCATGGCAATTGGCACCTCTTACAACAGATCTACTTACTTGCAGGTACTGTAGAAGCCAGATTCTGCCTCTGACTTGGCCCTGAGCAGAGAGGGAAAAAACCATCAGTGACACTTTGGCGGGGTCTGTAGTGTCGTCATAGGCTTGGCGTGTTCCAATGTGCGCACGGACCGATGCGGTCAGCTTCACGTGAGAGATCTTGGTGCTGCCTATCTTGGTTACTTTGCAAACAAACCCCAGTCGAAACGTTCCTACTTCTTTCCTTTATATATCACCCCAACATACCCCCTTATATTCTCTCGCTAAAAGGGACGGCTTTCTCGTGATGACCGAAGAGCTTCATCATACCCCGGTGGGGCCCTCCTCAAAAGAAAGAAAATATGATCGTCAGCTGCGGCTCTGGGCTGCAAGCGGACAACAAGCTCTTGAAGAAGCCCGGGTTCTTCTAATCAACTCCGATGGACCTTGGAGTAATAATGACGCCGGAGCTTCAGGTGTAGTGGGCGTCGAAACACTAAAAAACCTTGTTCTTCCTGGCATTGGGGGGTTTACCATTGTCGATCCCGCTATTGTTACAGAACCCGATCTCGGGGTGAACTTCTTTCTTGAGGAGGAAAGTCTGGGTAAGCCCAGGGCTGAGGAAACCTGCAGGTTACTAAAAGAGTTGAATCCGGACGTAGAAGGACGCTTCATTTCCAAGGTATATCTCTCTTGTAGGCCCCCAGGCGAACATCACGCTAATGTACCACAAACTAGCCAATTACGGAAATCTTGCAACAAGACCCAGAATTTCTCCCACAGTTTAAGCTGGTTCTTATATCTGGCCCTTTGAAGCGCACTTCCCTAGAGACTTTGTGTGGAGCCGGCAAAGTACTCGGTATTCCCGTGCTATATATGCGCTCCGTTGGGTTCTACTCTACTTTTTCAGTCCAGCTTCCTTCAGTTTTCCCCATCGTAGAGACGCATCCAGACCCGGAGACCACGCAGGACCTTCGTCTTCTTAACCCATGGCCAGAATTGACAGCGGCCAGTGCTAGTATTCGTGATTTGGACAATCTAGATGACCACCAACACGGCCATGTCCCGTACATTCTCTTGCTTCTTCACTATTTGGAAAAATGGAAAGAAACACACGATGGTAATTTCCCCTCAAGCTACAAGGAGAAGACGGAATTTAGAGACCTCGTACGGTCCAGTGCAAGAAGAAATAATCCTGAAGGCGGGGAGGAGAACTATGACGAAGCCGTGGCCGCGGTCTTGAAATCGTTGAACCAATACAGTCTACGCAGTTCCACTCGGGACATATTTGAAATGGCTCAGTGCCAGAACCTGGAGACAAACTCTGCGAACTTCTGGATCATCGCATCGGCCGTCCATCAATTTTACGAGAAGCATAAGGTTCTCCCTTTACCCGGTTCGCTACCGGATATGAAAGCCCAGTCAGCGGACTATGTCTCGCTACAAAACGTCTACAAATCGAAAGCAAGGAATGATGTAGATGAAGTCACTGAAAGCGTCAGAAGGATTGAGGCTAAGCTAGGGCCCCGCCCACTTCAAGTATCCGAAAAGGATATTGAAGTGTTTTGCAAAAATGCGTCTCACATAAAGGTGATACTTGGTCGCAACATCCCTCGGGCGTACGACGAGACCCACACCGTGAAAACCCTTCGAAACCAACTGAACAATACCGATTCTCTCGCCCCCATCTTCATTGCTTTCCAGATATTGGATGAGATTGTGACTGAAATTCAAGGAGGGAACTACCCTGCGGAAGCACTAGACGATGAGAGTGTGTGGAATAGCCGGGTTGATAGTGTTCTTGCCGTCCTCACGGCGAATGAGCCGGACGCGGTGGATGAAGACGCGCGGGATCGTATCTTGGATGCTACCCGGGAGCTTCGAAGGACAGAAGGCGGTGAGCTACACAATATTTCGTCGCTCTCGGGAGGATTAGTTGCACAAGAAGCACTCAAAGTCATTACCAGACAGTATGTGCCACTGGATAACACTTGTGTCTTCGATGGTGTGCGAAGCCGTAGCGATATGTTCAAGTTGTGAGCTAGAGTGGATAAATAAGGCTCTGAGATGCCGCTTACGATGACGAAAACAAATTTTGATGATATGAATCTACGAAGTTCCACTTATTATTATTTCCTGAGTTGTATTTACTTCCATCCTCGAAGTGTAGTGGGGCTTGGCATCTCCGGATGGCCGGCACGTGCGATGTATCGGGAGCTGCCCCTTGTGGCTAGTGGCGGCGGTTAGGTAGTTCGACTGGCTGGCTTTCGCTGGAATGGGAAGCAACGTTATTTCCATGAGCGATCCTGCTGAATGGTGGTTTGATAACTTCCATTACATCATGTTTTAGGGACCAGTAGCGGATGGTCTGCTTCCTCTGGCTCTATCTTTTATTATGTATACGTCTTGATCGCCGTCGTCCACCGTCTTTTCTTGTGGCTCCGTGAACGGATGCTCTTCCCCAGTCACGAATGTCTACTGGTGGGAAACACAACTTTGAATTCGCGCCAGTTCGTCGGATTGTGCCATACAACCACGCCTAATTAACCATGTCTTTGTTTTGGAGTACTGGAAGCCTGCCAGCAACTCCAGCCGCCTCAGCATTACCTTCCGCTGCGCCATCCTTGAACACGACCCCCGCTGCTTATTCCTTCCTCTCCTCATCACCCCGCGAGCTACTCTCCCTTCCTTTACGTGGCCTCCAACAAGCGGAGACCTTTGCGTTCGCTACGATTCCTAGACGCGTTGCAAGACTAGTGGGGTTTCAGGATATGGCTACCCATTTTTGGGGTGCGGTACCTGGCACGGGCCCGGAAAGTGAGGTGGTAGTAGCAACTACACAGGCCGCCGAGGCTGCTAGGGAAGTAGTAGCAGATGCTGCTGCCCAACCCGATTCTAGTCTTCATCTTGCCGATCTTCTTCAAGCTATCGTTAAAGTCAGCGGTTTTCTTTCTTACCTGACCAGCCGATGGTCTCTTGCTTGTTTTACAGTGGTGAGATGTTCCCATTCGTGGACGCCCTTGTTAAAAGGAAGGCTCTAATGCACCTAAGGCCCTTGTCCTGAATAGGATCGCAATTTATGCTTCGACTCGACGACACCTCAACCTCAACTGGGCCAGACGCTTAGCTCTGAGAATCATTCCTATCCTTCTTTTCATATCCCAAATTCATTCATTACTCCGTGCTATTCGGTGTCAAACATCGCCCGATTACCCCGAAATGCGCTACGGTACCCCAGGAAAACGTTTGCTATTTGATCATGCAGGAGGCGGAGGATTTTTATATTCGCTAAGCTCAGCGTTGCTCTCATGGGAGACCGACAGCCAGTCATGCAGTGCTGTTAAAATGGGTCAACCGGCGAGTGCTTCAGATATTCCCTACGGCTCATTCAAACTCTTATGGCCTGTGTTTATTCGGCTTTGCCTCGGTCACTTTGTCGAGACCATGTCATGCTCCTTGCAGGGCCGACCCGTTGTTACCGAAGGCGGCATGTCGATCTTCGAGCATTCTCTAGCTTTCGCAGAAGCCGAGTCAACAATCAGCCAGTCACTTGGATTAGGGTTGTTTGGCTCGCCTAAGTCGGGCAGCGGAAGAGACGATGCCGGCGAAGGGCAATCCCCGCTTCGTCTGCTGAGCAGAGCACAGATTCTAGAGCGGATGAATGTTACACCAGAACTGCTCTTGATCGCACTCATCTCATGTTGCAACAGCCTTACCTCCAATATTCTGGATGTCTTCGGGAAGCAAGGCCGGTATCGTCTATTTAACACTGCGTTTTGGGGTCTCTGCTTTATGTCAGCCATGGCATGGGGCTTAGCAGGTGGCTCAACCCTTGGGACTGAGGATGTGGTCCTAAAATTCCCAACTGTTTGCGTGGTCGGGTTCGTTCCACACCTATTGATATTGCTAGGTATTATCATTTGTGGCGCAATCTACATGGTCGCCCTTCTTATAACCGCCTTGTCCTTACCTTCTGAAGTACCTCAGCAGCTCTCACTTCGGGAGAGATTTTCTCTAGCACATGAAAATATGCAGGGATCGAACCAGGTCCACAGCATTCGTATCAACAGACACGAGGACTTCTACACCACCCTTCTCAGGATTGGTTACACAGCTTTGACTGCGGCCAGCGAAGCCGTATTCCTAAATGAAGGGAGACACGTCGTTGCTCGTAGTATGACATGGTTAGAAGAAGAGCGGTTAACCGAGATCGATGTCTCGCGACAACGACGTTCATCTCGTCACCTGCCCGGTCGCCGATCTGGGGATGTATCAATAGAGAGTGGAGAGGCAATGACTTTCGAGATCTCGGACGCCCCGCCAGAGTGGGCAAGCGGATACGGTCGAGAGAAGAAGATCGAGAAACCCAAGAATAGACCCCGACCCGTTCGGTCCCAAACCAATCCCGGGGGGGTAGGTGCCTTGCGATCCGTGGCGCGGATTTACCAAGGATTTACTTTCTTCCGAGGTATCTTCTACCTCATTTTCCGATGGATGGCATACGGCTTCGATAAAGTATTAACGCGAATTGGAATAAATGCCCGACCGCAATGGTTAAAGGCGCTCGTTGGTTCCCGGGGGAAAGCAACTCAGGGCAAACTAGATGGAAACCCTGCGGAATCCCTTGATTTTTGGATGCTAACAGATGGTGGAGAGCTAGAGTTGCCAGATAACCATGAGTTTGATGTCGAGCAAGAGATGAGGAAGAGGGAACGCTTGAATGCGATAGACTGGCAATCTGCGGATGAGCAACGGTTGGACGATAAACTCTACAATTGGTGGAAGGCAGGTGGTTCGTGGGGTAATCAGGATCAAAGTCCGGACTATAATCCACCTACAGATACATGGGACGATGCAACCAGTGTTGTTTCGATGTCCACTACCACCGACTCCGAATGGGAAAATGAATCCGACGGTCGTCGCACACCTACACAGACTAACCCGTTTCCCGATCGGCTTTCCCGAGAGGGAAGCCCCATGCAAGAATCTCTGATGGATATTGGTTCTTTTGCACGGCTACTTGACCCTCGTGACCAAGAGACTAGGCAGGAAGCCCGAATACTAGCCGCACACCTTAACGCTGGGCGCGAGGGCCGAATACTTACGCGACGTCAGTTTCAAGAGCAAGTCGAGCGTGAAAGGGCGCAGGTACTGATATCTTCTCGGCTGCTGCAATCAAAATCGAGGAGTCTGGGTGATGGAAAGGGGAGGCTTACTGCAGAGGAAGAATCCGAACTCCTTGAACATCTTCTTCTTACTCGCCGAGCAAATCCTTTGGCAAGCTCCGATGCCAACGGACAAACTTGGGAGTCGGGTGCCTCTGGTCTCGGTGCTAGTGGACCTCTATGCGTCGTGTGCCAAACAAACCCGCGATCTATTATTATTTGGCCATGTCGGTGCCTTTGTGTTTGTGAGGATTGCAGAGTGAGTCTAGCGATGAATAACTTCGGAAGCTGCGTGACTTGCCGTCAGGACGTTGTCGGATTTGTACGTTTATGGGTACCATAGCATTTTCATGCCTTTTTTTATTCTTCAAGCTCTCGATATCCTTTTTTACTCTTTAATTTTCCATTTCTTCCGTCATTTTGCCTGAATCTAGTTGTGTGCATAAGGTTGGCAGTATACTTCACTTTACTTGTCCGCATATTCCATTCCGTGTATTCTTTAAGGAAACATATACTCTTCTCTTGTTTGCTAAAAATACACATGGTCGGCTTATAAGCTATTCCTGATGCTTCGACATTATAAATTCCAACAAATGTCCCCGTTCATACCCCGAATAAACCCCTAATCGCTTTACATCTCTCACATGCACTTTCTTTCGGCCGAAGCGCAAATCCGAAATCTACTTTTTTATTTTTCTCGCTGGATATTCTAAATATTTCAAGGGTGCATCTCCTACAAACTCTAGTGCCTTGAGTTCTGAAAGTGGGTGCAGGATAGCAAGTTATACCGGAAAATCCCGCTAAGTCAACAGTGAATGGCTTCACTTTCTCAGTGTTATGACAGCATAGCCAATACTTTTATATATTCTCTTACATAGAATATAACTGTTTACTCTTTAACTATCGTTCACGCTCCTTCTGTCCCTTTCACATAGCTTTTTCTCTCACTATCAATTACATTACAGCCTCCTCAACTTCAACATACAAAAAAGAAGAAAGCAAATCCATCTTCCTAGCTTTGCAATACCCCTCCAACTCATACCAATCTAAGTGCTCGATCTCGTGATGTCTGTGCTTCCTTCTATTCGTCCCTCAAACGAGTCCGAACCTGCTGGCTACGAGAGCGACACGAGCACCAATTCCGTGACGCTCACCAATAGTCCCTTGTGGAATTCAGATGCCAGTACAGAAGTTGAAAGCGACCAGGGCAATAAACCCATCTACGGAATCATTCAGATTGGATACACCCTTTCCCATCTTGATACAAGGCACAATTTCCCTAATAACGACTCGCAACCTGGAGTTCACCATACTGAGCAGGACGCACCTCATGTTTGCACTACCACCAGCAATGATTTGGCAAGCAAGTCTTACCCTTTTCGCGTACATTCCATTTCCCATCTTGATTCTCTTTACGCGCCTCAGCCCTTTAGGGAACGGATGTTAGGTACTTTCAAGGTAGAGAAAAGAAACACAAGCTAACTGATAAAATAATATTTAGTATCTGGTCACAATTCTCACATTACATCTGGAGCCAGCCACCATCGCGCGCACATGAAACCTATCGCTTGGGATGATGAATGCACAGCGGGCCCGTCAAACGTCTACAAGTCCCAGCCTATCAACCGTCCCTTCAAAATCAACAACAATCCCGACGATGAGACCCCTAATGTCATTCGGTTTCATCTTAACGACCTATTTGACCTCGATTACGATGCTGATGCGTCCTGTGCTGACGATGAACAGGCTGAATATCAGCTCGTAGATAGCAGTGATAATACATCAAAATGAAGATTTTCGTGTCTTTCCGATCTTTGCAGACCAGGCCCCTTTTTGGTGGATTGTTATACTCATTCGTCTCCCAACCCGCTGGATACGGGCAAAGGAGTATGGTTATTCGGATCACTATATGGGTATCTTTCTGTCTTCTTATCTTGAGGATACACGCTTTACAGGTGAGATCTCTTTCCTGTTGTTTCTTGGTGTACTCTGGAGCTGATGGTATTGACCAAAGGGCTGTTTCTCCCAACTCACGAGTAAATAAGGGAGTTCAGGTGTAATATGACTATGTTATATTATAATATGATAAGAACAGGTAATTGGGCGAGGTTTGGTTGTGGTCGGTTAGAGCAGAAGTATTTGGTCTGTGGTAAGATCGAAGCGTTGGGACTTCAGCATTTACGGGCAGGAGTCAAGCACACTCATGTTAATATCACTACCTAGGTAGTCAAGGGACATTCTACTATATCCTTGCTATTAACTAGACCCATATCATAAATGTCAACAAGGCTACAGGGAGGATGAGGGAAGAGCTACAGGTATTTTCCCATCCATTTCTAGTTTATATATTAGAGTATTTAGACTGGCGCATAACTAATTATATTTTTATAGTCTAATCGCATAATTCAGACCTTCATCAAAGTTAAGTATTCTTTTGCAATCATTACCTCATCCGTTGCTGCTGTTGTGGGTCACCCAACCCAAAATATATTTTGTCCCTCTTCACCTTGTAAATTATCAACTACCCACAGACTAAATCCATTTTTTATTCATCAATGGCTCTTTCACCACCTGGGGGATTGGGCGAGTTGCCCTTGGAGCTTCGCCTTCTGATTTGGGAGTCCATCGTATCCGACGGATCCACTGCTATTCTTCAAACTCGATTTATAGAGATAAAATACTAATGATGTTGACATTGAACCCAACATGAATGAGTGAGCCAGTGATTAAACTATGCTGCAGAAAGCCGAGATTAAGCCGGGGTATCGGCAGGGGTAGGAGAAAAAACTTCTTCCTCCCAGTGCCATGTAACAGGATTAATCTTGCTGTTAACATTTACCCCCCGGATCCGCGTGATCCCGGCCAAATTATCTGCATATTTCTCAAGAACAACTAGGTAGGTAGTTAGTTGGCATTCTCAATGAAGCCTACGCTTTCCCCCGACTTACTATTTGCCTAAAAAAACGTGAAAAACTCAATCGGACTCGCGGTGGTAGGCCTGTGGAAGCTATTTGGCCCCTCAAGCCCCTCGGCGAGGTTTCAACGTCTATTTTTTTTTGTTGAAACGAGTTGGGGATATGAGAATCCTTGCCGAATCCCACACACTGGATAAAGCTGCGGACTGGGGGTTCATCAATTAGGTACTCGCGAGATTACCTGTTGCATAGGAAACGATCAGAATGGAACCCCCCCCCCCCCCCGCCAAGATCCAAATTATAAAGATTTTGTGCGTGTTTTCGATTGCATTGATAGCTTATTGTGGGTAAAAACTTCTCAGGAGAAACCCAAACGTTCTTCACAGCTAGCACATGTTCTGGCAGAAGTTTGTTTATAGATAAAATATGTTTTGTTATCTTTAATATCAAATTTCAGCACTGGTAAGAAGATCAAGCCTGGCTGCGTAGAATGTGATCCAGAGCCCTAGATCAACGCATATCCTGATGAGATCCCGCCCTTAACGAAAGAAATGCTAGAAGGTGGACCCAGGCGCCATTGGCAGCGGTCAAGTGAGAATTATCTTGCCCTGCCAGAATCTAGTGGCAATTTTTAGGGCCGACCTGGAGTTCCTCATGTTGGCTACGTGCCAGGTCGCGGGGTGGAGCTGTAGACTTTTTGAGGCCGGAAGTCAAGCCCGTCAGCCTAAATGCTTTCCATAGCTTGTAACTCGGCCGTAGCAACTAGATATGAGATATCGGTATTGAAAAGGCATTCGCTATTAGGAATCCATTGCCTTGGGTTCTATGCGGTATGCTAAATTACTCCGACGAAGGCAACCTCCCTCGAGACCTCCATCTCCATCTCCCCACGCAGTTTACATATCTAGAACCCTCGTCGTGTACTGTGCCAACCACTAGTTTCGATTCGTCTTGAAAGTATGTATCTTAGGGCTCGGAGATAGAGTGATGTGGATAGAGGTAATCACCACCAAGGGTGCGCGACTGTCTATAATTCTGGTAAGTTACATAAATAGAGCGAATAGATAAGTTTATTATTATGGGAATAGAGATTAAGACGTATTTTAATTAAGGAAGCCAAGTGTCATCTCAACATCTCATACTCATTCAACTTCACCCGCGCCTGACCCAGGAGTTAAAACAGCCACTCAGTAATACAGAGGCAATGGCCGCAATACCACGGCCCCTTCACAGTAGGTACGCAATAGCAGCAGCCAAAATGGGGCCAGTCAATTCATTTCTTGCCGCGGGGGCTGCCCCGGTGTATATCGAAGACGTGGCAACGGGGTTTGACGTGTAAGGCGCGGAGGTCGACGGGGAATATTGAGTTGTGCTAGACCGGGAGGTAGAGGTGGACGAGGTCTCAGCTGAGGTAGGAGAGGATGTAGGAAGAGTCATAGTCGCCGAAGTGGGGGGTGCTGTGTCCGTCGCGTGCTGGGAATGATCGGTGGTGGGCGTGTTTTCTGTTGTCGTTGTTGGCCCACTACCAACCGGAGGAATTGAGATGGGATGACCAGCGCTGGAGCATTGAGATGTCACGGCATTGGACACGGCTTTTCACATTTCAGTTAGCTGGGAGGGTTTCTGGGAGATGAGAAGTTTGGAAAGGGATAACATGCATGACTGGTCTTGGAGATCTGGGCATGCACTTTGGACGCATGGGGTCACGTTAGTCACGAGCTGGGGTTGCTGACAGTGACAGGCGAAATCAGTGATAGAGCTACATCCATCGCTTGTCAAGACCTCAAGAAAACAGCGCAGCTATTGGGAAAGAGTAGCAGAAGGGAAATTAGCCCTTTTTCGCGTTTCTTACTGGTATGAGTTGGTTAAAAGACTTACAGAGCATCGCGGAAGATTTGGGAGGGATTGCGCATTGGCTAGGCTAGTGAAGAGGATAAAAAGGAAGGCTTGAAAGAGATGCATTTTCAACAGGAGATAGCCTGTTAATGGACAATATGAAGCAATATGCAGACTAGTATTTCGATTAAAATGTGGCGGTTTGGCTTCTCAGTCGAGTTTAGGAGTTCACTGGGAATCGAAGCTCTACATGCTTCTCCTTGCGATATAGGGGGCTATTAGACCATTTTATAAGTCTATAGCGTTCCATAACCCCCTGATGGGATGAGATGTGCCTCATACGGCAAGATTATCATGGAGAGTCTGTTATTGGATCATTTGCATGGGAGAATATCCTTGACACATGGAGGTACACAAACAGACGTTATCCCTTGGGGTGTGACGGGGAGAAACAAATGCAACATTGACGGTTGCACACTCCCAATAGGAACTGGGCGACAAACGCTCCGAACCGAAGTCTTCCAATAGTGGATGGTGTTTCCCTTTCTCTCCTTTTCCCGTTCTCCTTGCGTGTATACCCAGCCTATAGGAGTTGGAAAGACCAGGGGAAACCCGTAGGGGCCTACGAATTTCGCACTACATTAATCGGCATATGGGTAGTTCAATACATGTGAAGCAGAGGGCCACCACAATAAGAGTTGCAGTATCCACGTCACCATCGTAATACAATGGGCTAGGGCATCCGCAGGTAAGCCGAGTACACGTAATTGTCGATGCGCCGGATGTGAAGCACCTACGGCATGAGTAAAAGATACATTATGGAAGGTCTATTACCCTGTGTATTCAATATCCACTCACTCACAAGTAAGACATCAGAAGTAGTGTCCAAGTGGAATGCGTGGTTTACTTGGAGAGTGGGCGTCACAATCATAGGTAGATAGTATGGAGGGAGGTGGCGGCGCAATGTGAAGGTTTTAAAGCACCCTGAGTATATGGAATGGCGGAGTCCTTGACGCAACATCTAATCCTCGCGATGATATAGAAAGGGGGACGTGGGGAGAATTAAGAGCAAACAGGTTCAAATGCATCCCGTGTTTAAAGTTCGCGAGACTAGAAACCTTGCCAGCATTGTAATAATTTCCGAGCCAAAGGGCAGCCATATATGCTAGACTAGTCGGAAGTAAAGAAAAGCATCGATCAAGAGGAGGCTTGGAATTTCGAGTGTATGTAGCCCAGAAGGGAAAAAAGCAAAAATAAACATGACCATAGTTTTACATTGCTTCTGAACTCATTAGAAAAACAGAGGGTATGTAAAATAGTCCAAAACGCCTAATTTAGAATTAAAGAGTGTCAACTCCAACGCCGAATATAACTTCTTAGCCAACGTTTTGACAACATCGGTCTTACCAACTTGAGTTCGCCACTTGAAGAACGTGTTACTCAGGACATCAGTTCGTCAATATATGCTCGCTCGCCCTGTGTGTTTTCTTGCCGCAACAGAATAGCGAGTACCTCGATGGGAGGGTTCAGCTTGAGGTTTTTCGCTCGCCTCCACCGCTTTAATCGAGCAATTCCAATACATGGCTATGCAGACGGTTAGGGAATCATGGAAGCAAAATCTAGGGTTTCCCGTTCAATGAAACATACCCCAAACTGACTAGAAAGATCGAAATGCCTCAATATCTTCTCGTCCAAAGAGAGGCCTTCTTGATGAACTTAATATGGGTTATATGGTTAGTACTTCGCACCTAAATTTCAGGTATGATCCTTTCCATGGTGTTTCTCGGCCACCTACCTCTGGGACCCCGTCTCTTCGACTCTATAGTACCCCAGTATCGTAGCAGCTCTTTCTCAGTAGTATTGATGGCTTTCTTATCTTCATCCGACAGTGGTTGATGGATCTCCGCTTTAGTTTGCTGTCTCACAGCAAGTTCTGCAATGCGTGGCTTGGTGGCGACAACTGGTGATGTTTCTGGTCCGGCAGGTTCTGGTGTAGGCTTCTCAGAGATATCACTGGCAAGCGGCTTTAGGGCCTTGGATTTCTGCGATTGTGCTGGTGATGTAGCAGACGCTTTCGTGACTCGAGACTTCGCACCAAAAGACAAAACAGGCTGGTTGGAGCGGGCGGAGGCGGTGTTGCCTCCTCGGCGACGAGCGGGAGGCATGGTGCTTTCCTTTTTATGGGGCAGCGGTATATTTTAGATATTTGCGGTTCAACTTCAAGATGCGGCTACAAGGTTCGAGATCATCGAAACTGATGAAAGCGCTTTGAAGTGGATGCTGATGGGAAGTCTGGCTCTGGGTGGGGAGACGATGTCATGCCTGTTGCGCAGGGCAACCCGAACCCAATATAGTGGGTGAACGGATGGCGCTTTGGCCAGGAACTTCAGAATTCTCGATCAATTAAAAAGAACATTTGTCTCTCGCTATCTCTCTCTTCTTTGGCCGCTCTCTCTTTTGCGTCCCCCCCCCCTCTCTTTTATTTCCCCTATTAAAAGTATAAAAGCATCTGAATAGGGATTGGATTTGATGAAACTCGATCCCTTCCCTTCACCCTTTGATTACCTCTAAAGGCGTTTGAGGCCTATAATGGGTTTTTGGTTAGGAATTGGAACCCCAGTTATCGTCAAGGATTTTTTTTAGTTACGAATTATTAAATACCTTGCTAAGGGGATACTGACTCACCCACGGTGGGTGCTACGTAGGTGGTACCTTTCATCGTGCAGGGTAGGTACTTTTGCGTAAGTAGAGGCTGTAGGAGAGCAACCGACGGTGTCCAACAATTCAACTGAGAACTATTAAGGCTCATCGAGAAACATGAAAGTCGCCTTTCCTCAACATCATGCCATTTTGATATGATCTTCTGTCAACCACGATCGAAATCCATTGGACAGGGCGAAAAAACAAAACCAATCGAGGCTGTTTCAGCCTCACCTCATTCAGAGGACCCGTTGGGTGTCATCTCTCGCTACCTATCATAACTCTGCACGATCGCCGATCCAACCATGCAGGCCAATAGTAAGGGCTCTGGGGTTATTCTTCCGTTGGAAACATGGTTGGACCTTGGAATGACGTTAAAGACTCTGATTAGTCAAGACGGTACAAGAAGGTACATACTCCAGAGTAGTTATCATCAAATTCGGGTGGAAGGCCTGGAGATGGAGGCTGCCAACAGGAACTAGGATCAGCGGAAATTGCAAACCTGAAGTAGTGCCTCTGACAGGAAACCCGAGCACGAAATTGCACCCCGTCGTGAGTTGGTTCGCAGATTGTTGACGAAGCGAATTCGGGAGGACGTTAAGTTGTGACTAACGAAAGTATTCCTTTTCTGCTGACGGAGTGCTCCAACCGCTGCAACTGCTGCTCCTCCCCCCGTCACCTTTCCCCCACATCGGCGGCAACAAACACACTCTGTCTTCGCCGCTTTCTCGTCTCTACCCCGGTTTCAGAGTTCCGATTCCAGGGGGAGCGAATTTTTATCTTCGAGATCCGTTATCCAGGACCCACATCGCTGTTTTGATGCTCGCAGGGTCTTGATCGTATCGACAGGCGATCCAGGAGCAGCTGCACCACCGCCCGCTTATCGTCCTCGCACTGTCGCACGGCTCGAGGCGTAGCATTTTAAAATCCCCACACTTAGAAGCGAAGGGGCCTCTATGAACTTTTTCAGTGTATCAAGGTCATCGAGGTTGTATAGTCTCCAAATAGCCCCCAGGCTGCACCCCTTTCACCAACCACCTGCCGATGGTGGTGCGGGCGCAGCGCTCTCAAAATGGCCGCCTTCGTGCGAGTGTCGGGCCCGCCGAATGGCAACTTTTTAATCGGGTATCCAGGCATATCTGCGACGATGGTAGGTTTTGGGACAATGCTGTTCGCCCTCATGCTACGAACGAAACAAAAGCTAATACACCCCAGCCACGAATTGAAGGTAAAGTCGAAATCCGGCCCAGCATGGGTATCACAGCGCCGGTTAATATATCCCTCGTTACCGTATCCTTATATCGTCGGGAAACGATACATCCATCGGCGGACTCCGTGACGAAGAAGCGACTCGCGCCCCCTAGGAAGGAGATTGCGGACATTGTCGGCAAGGAAATGCTCCTTTTCCGTTGCCCAGCTGGACGAGAACATGAGGAGGTCATATCCATGGATCTACCGTTTGTTCTTTTCATTCCGTTTGGCCGCGGTGGGCCGGACGCATCCAGACGGGTTCCCCCGGCTAGTTTACAACTACCAAGTCGCACTGCGGAGACATGTTACGAAATTGTGGTGATGGTTCAACAAGGGCATTCGGATCAGAAAAAACACACCTTCCCTGTTCCTATCTCACGATATGATACGCTGTCGACATTTGGGATGTATAACCGACCTGAGTCGGCAGAGCAAGTATCAGATCACCTGGTCACGCTGGGCATATCATTGCCACGATGGTCGTATGGCCCTCTTGACCCCGTCAGCGTCTACGTCAAACTGTCACCGAACCCCGATTGGACAAGCAAAGCGAGAAAAGTTACGATAAATAAAATCACGATTGCAATTGACGAAGAAATCATATACAACCATGAAGGTGATGAACCCCAGCGAAAGGTGAAAACTCTGACAAAACGGACTGAGCCCATAGGTGTCAAGATGCCCCCAACAGGCTTTTTGACCAACATGGGCCTAGTTTTTCCCGCGAAAGATATGCGTGATACAGAAGGAGTTCTTCCTCGAGGAAAACCAGGTTTTCCAATGTATGCTGTTAGCGGATTTACAACCACGGCAAGTCTATACAAGATTGAGTATTACTTAACAGTTAAGGTTCGTTGCTAAAAATTCAAGCCATGTAAATCTTCATTCTCCTGATCACTTGGCTAATATCCGATATAGGCTCACTTGGCGTCCGCTAGAGATATTGTCATCAGGCAGCCAATCGTCGTGTGTCCTTTGGATCACGCCGGATGTAAGGAGGAGATGGAAGCGATTGAACAGTCGGCTCGAGAAGCTGCCCACATTAACCCAGACAACCCGATGCTACCGCTACCTTCTATAGTTCGCCCTACAGATCACAACGCCCTTCGCCACCTCGGAGTAGCTATTGTCGGCAATCAAAAGAAGCCCCTTATCGACTGAGAGATATGGGGGGGAAAGAAAATATTTGATGTCTCCAGGAATTAGTTCCCCGATTTTTGGGGAAAGGCAGATCACGGCATGGGAAGCTTTGGCCCCCAGTCTTTTCTATGACTACCGAATTCGATACGAACACGCCCAACGCGAGGCTGTGATACACCCGCGCCACACCACGTTTGATGCAGCCTCCTGTGGAAGCAGGGCTCGATCATGTTTTACGAATGCATGGAACCCGGAGTTTACCTTTTTTTTCTCTTTCTTTTTTTCTTTGTCGTTTCTTTGCATGATTTCCATGACAGCCTTTGTATTGAACTTAGCCTTCCTTTTCTCACTTTTTCTCTTTCGCTGGCGGGGGATTGGGGAACGGGGTACCAAGGGTGTCAGGGGTGACTTTTTTCCAACCATTAGGACGTCGGATATTCGTTGACAGGAGGATTCCTTGAGGTATGATCACCTTGCCGCGCCTGTCCTATATTTTATGTAACATCTATTTATTATATTTTCTCAGTTCTAAGAATAGGCTTAATAGAGCTTTATATTTCGTGCAATGCTGACTGTATAGAGTCGCACTTTTTTTTTTCTCGTTCACAACTCCACGCCAAAATCATAACTGTGGGGCCATAAAAACTCCCTTCATTCACGAGCTTCCAGGTTCTCGTTGGGCCGTATGAACTTGATGCTAAACTCAATCTTAAATTGTCCTTGTGGAAGCCTCCAGACCTGGGAACCCCCCCATGATTGGTCATTGAAGGACAAGAAGCAGCGCAGTAGAAACAAAGCCAAGTGAGTGACGCTGGCAAAGTGCTATGTTAGTGCCATATAAACTCGCGGACTCTGAGTGGGGAAGAACATACCCCAAGGCGACACCAAATCCCAAACCTAGCCCCACGAGAACCTGCACTTTTTTGGCGATAACGAAAGCCGTCTTATCCGGTAGCCAGTGAGTAGGAGAAAGATCAAAATTGTTTACCAGACCCTCCGGGCATAGCATAAGTGTAAAATACACGATTACGCCATCTATGATGAGATTAACCAGAGGCCAGAGCGGGCGCCGTGTGCTTTTCAACCGGGCAAGGTTGAGGACAGATGCGAAGAAAGCGAGGATGCTCTACGACACAGGTTAGTTTTTATTTGGGATGCATTAAGTGAAGGGCAAAATATTTGTACGCACTGCGGCACACATGCCCTGTGCGGGCTCTCGTATACTCCAAGGCATATAGTACATTCCCGATGAAGCCATGCCGATAGTGACTGCGGTTAAATCGCAAACAAACCCCGCGGCGGCAAAAATGGCCGAGACCGTAGATAGAATAACCGTCGCTTTGAAAGACGATGATGATGGCGTCCACTGTTGAGCCGAGGCATCTTGAGGCTCATATTCGCAGCGCTCTAACGGCCCCGAGGCTGCTAATAGCGGTGTTGTGTCTGAGGTCTCTGGCATTGTTCAAGGGAGAGAGGCCGACTTTTACGGGAAGGGACAAAATCAGAGAGGAGCGGGAAAAGAACTCAGGGTTGTCGATTTCTGAGGGGAATAAGATAAGGGAATCGAAACCTGCCTGAGCTTATATTTATTTGCTGCTTGCGCATGGGCTGGAGACCTCGATGGGGACGTTGTGAGACTAGCTCTCAGCCAATGTATTGACATCGCTAGTTCCAACCTCCTGCATCTAAGCTTAGGCCGCGGGATTCAGCAATCTAAGAAGGAATTAAAATAACTTTTGAAGGCTTATATTGCCCTTGAAGGGGACCAAAGTGGATCGGCTTCACAAGGGCGTCAGCATGAGGCCGAGTTGGAAGCGCCCTGGCCCCTCATTTGTGCCTCTGCCGAGATCTCACCATGCCCGTAAACATTTCTGAGGCACAGCCGAGGGGTGGGTATTATTTTCATGGACTTAAAACGGTAGCATCTACATTTCTTTTGATGTTTATAAAATTAAATAGAAGTATTGGTTGTTGATGAGTGAGTGTATTGTTTTGGGCATTGTCTCGTTTCGTTGACTCGAGGAAGCTCAAGTGACCAAAACACGACGAGTTTAGTAAAGTTTCGCTTCGTCGCACCACTGTTGGTGCCATTCGAGGAGCGGACATCGTTGAGAGCGCCATGCCGTTTCAATATGGCGGAAGAAAGACGTCGCTATTATTTCCCAATCTCAAGAAACTGCATTGCGAAACTCAAAGTGTCTGGGTTTAAATTCCGTGCATTTCTATCCCTCTCCTTTTCAATATCCCGCAGACAATCTTTGAGGATCCCCAGGACTGTTTGATATTGGGGAGAGGAGGGGCCAAAAGTATTCAAGGCATTGGTGAGGTTTGCTGAGATCTAGAAGATGATAAATGAATTGTAAGGCGGGGTCGGGGGGATGGATGTAAAGGAAGTTTCACCCCATACCTGGATGAGAGCCTCATTGTAGTCTGGATTAGGCCCTGTATTCTTGCGATCCATGGCCAACATCACAATGGATGGGGAGCGCAAGAAGGTTGAAGGGAACCAAAGTCCCTGCGTTGGGGGAACCGATAAATCGGTCAATCTTCTTTGGGTCTGTCGCTGATAAGCCGGATGATCCACCATGTCATTTTTTTTTGGGTTGCCTTGATCGGCGATTTGGAGAACCCACCCCCCTCGCGCCCTGCTTGACTTGGGCTTTGGCAGTTCAACATCGCTACTATATCGGCTTATCTTTAACTTTGCTATTTCATTTTCCCCATCATGGCGGACTTGGATGAAGCTGCAATTGAGCGCTCTTCTCGTGACTCGGCAGCTCCTGTGGATGTCGACCTGTCCGATGAGACACAAGACTTCCGCATGCTGAATAACATCTCCTTGTCAGTTCCTGGGAAGCTCCTACTCTATTCCCACGACCCCAAATTCAGTACCGCAATTTTGGTGAGTATTAGCGACTAACCATGCCACAGTCTCACAGACACGTCACAAACAAATCTCCCCAGGCGGGGGGAGAAGGACTTCGAGCCGAATCCAACTCTCTTACAAGCGGACATCCTCTCTTCTTCCCGCCAGGCGATGCACAGTGCCCTCTCATATCCACGGATGCACCATCCGAAAACCAAAGTCATCGGAGTATACGCGCCCGACGGCCCTACGCCTCCCTCGGCTTCTAAATCTCTAGACACAACCAAAGACGATGCTCACCTCGATGAGCAGAACAATAATGCGCCTGGTTCTCAATCTAAGAAGACACTTCCAATGACTTTAGGCGTACCAGCAGATTCTTGTGTTTATGTGAAGAATCCCAAAGGGCAACATTTCAAGACCCTAGGCCAAGCAGATCGATGGAACCGGGTGTGGTTACTCCCAGAAGAAGCCCTGTACCTCCTGGAGAGAGGAACCCTGGATGTTCGGTGGCCGTGCTCAGAGACTGGATGCGGGGATGGGGTTAGTACAGAGGATTCGGGAATCCCGATGAGCCTGCAAGCTGCGTACGCATGTTTTATCGGACGAGGTGACCTCACCATGGAGAGATTTTCTGTGTACACCGGACTCAGGCGCCTAGGCTATACAGTTATTCGGGCCCCCGGCTGGTGCAGTGACGGTACTCAGAATGATATAGAAGCGGAGCCTCCTGCGACAAGAACGATTAAGCGACAAGGTCCCGGCCTTGCTGGGGTTCTCGGGCGCTTTTTTCACTGGCTTTACGACTCCACCCCCTCGATAGCTATGGTGCCCCTAGCAGGCCTTGGAATCCATCGTAGCTATGGTATGATCAACCCACCTCACACTTCGTTCTAGTATTTGAGCTACACTAACCAGTGCTACAGATGATATTTACCGTAGGCTCGCTATCATCCCCTGGTACGATCCTGAGACTTCCGCACCTTCACCTCAAGCCGAGCTACCATACGCGGTCGCCATGCATATTTACAAGCCATCAACCCGTTTTCGAAAAACCGCCCCTCCCGCCCCGGATTTCAGGATAGCGGTGGTTAACTCTCGTACTCACACTACTATGCCAACCTTGTCTGAAATAGGCGCTCTCCTCGAAAGCACGCCATTGGACCCCCCACAGGCCGACAAGCAGTTGTATGTACGCCTACGTAACGGGCATATGAATGTCATCCTAGCTGTAGTGGATCAAGGTGTTGTCAGTTACCTTCGCATTGCGGATGCGGTCTTCGGCAAGGAAAACCTATACAAGTCGAAAATGCAGGGAGGAAATAAGATGAAAGGGCCTCCTCGACACAGGCAGAAAAAGCGATGAGAATCGTATGGTCCATAAATCTACGGTGTTTTGAATAATTTTTCGAACCATACCCACGGCTTCCAGAAAGCGGCCATTTGTTCTCCTTGAGAATAAAGCCCCGACACCACGATGCCCATAAGCTTGTGAGCATGGGTCGAGTTGTAAGGAGATGCGGGTCGACTGATCTGCCATCATCTTTAGAACGTCCGGCCATGGAGCAAGGCCGGCTGTTAGATGCCAGATGGTGTTGGTTCTATGCCCTTGGCTGGCGTCCACGTTTTCCCTAAGCTGGGCACATATGGTAGAGATCCCCAGCGTGATACCCAGATAGGTGAGACACCACGACGCATTTTGTGACATTTGGGCAAAGAAATTTTGCACAGGCTCCCATGGTCTCTAGCACCAATATGTAGTTTATTGAAGACGAAAAAATTGGAATGCCCATTGAAACTCCTGTAAAAACCCAAGTGCAAGTCATTTCCCATTCCTAGGTCATTTCACCGTCAAACATTCGTAGATGATACATCCTCAAAGTACAGTTAGTGTTCCAAAGCCCATCCTCGAGGGGGTCGAAAGTCCACAGCATGTACTAAATCATGTATCCAAATAGTCTGCCGCCATCAACAGCTCTAAGCAAAGCTCCGGGGGGATATCCATGTCCGGCACATTGGCTTGGCTTTTGTTCTTTTCGTTGTAACAAAAATACTCGCATACTTTCTCCAGAACAATTCCACTTAGATTTTCGAGGACGCAACGACCGGTCAACGCTTCGGAAAATTTACCTATCCAATATAAGAAAAAAAGATTAGTCGGAAACAAAACACATAATCTTTAGAGGGCCAGGAAAGAGAGAGCGGGGTGGGGAGGGGAGGGGGGGAGACGGACTTGACGGGTCAAGCATGCGCCGTATTGTGCCAGAGACACAAGCCGTGCTTCGGGGGATGACGAACTCGAATCCATCCCCGGATACAAGTGTAACATATTCTGGTAGTGTTGACTCGGGTGATGCCATTTTGCCGGATACGGACGTGAAAGAGAGATTGGGTTGGGAAGGAAAAAGACGGAAGAGCCAAGCCCGCAAGAGATATCTTTACATGTGGTCTGTGCTCAAGCTCCGGCGATGTTGAATCTGCCAAACGTTTTTCACAACAATCACCTCACAACTTCAATGCCTCATGTGTGATGACGAGGGAGACTGTAAAACTAGCACTTTAGTTTGCGGTTTGGCCCACAAATAGCACATATAGATGAATTCGATATCTACGCCCACTAGTTTGAAAATCCAGGTGGAGAGAGAACTCCGGACTATATCTCAATAAGGACGACTGATTCAAAGCTGATACCAATAATGCATCGAACACAAAGCTTGTGTCTTCGTGGCATCTCGGGTTCTTTGCCACCTTTTTCCCGGCCGGTCCCAGGTTGTCGTATTCAGATTGAATTAGGAGGACATGCTGTGCCCCGATTCTCACCAACTTATTCAAGGCGCAGGTTACTTTCCAACAATCAGAATCACCGCGGGTACCCGCCGAACAACTCGGGTCGACTTCACGGTCGAACATGCATGATTACTGGAGGGAGTTCCGGTATCGGACATGCCGTCGCGGAACGCTTTCTGCAGGAAGGTGCCACGCGCGTTATTCTCGTTGGAAGATCCTACGAGCGCCTATCGCGTGCGGCAAGTCAGTTGGAGAACTCTACGCTGGAAGATGCCTCTGTTGCCAAAAGCCTAGACTCTAAGTATGGGTCAGCAGTTACAAGCTCAAAAGGTGACTATGACCGACACCAGAATACCCTCAGTTCTCCCGACAAACCAGGGACCTTGGTTGAATCATCATCTCGAATCAGTTTGCTCGTCGGGGACGTATCAGAGGCTGGGGAGTGGGCTCGGGAACTAGAAAATGCGATGGTAGGCCCTTCCATTCTGTTTCTGCGGAAAGCATTATATTCTTTAAAGACAATCAATATCCCCCTACCCACCTCGCCCGCAAACAAGATACGGGCTATAAATCGAGTTAATCTTACAACCTCTGCACAGAGACCCGTCGATATCCTCATCAACGCAGCTGGCATCTCTACATCAAGCATTCTCCCTAAAACAGATCCAAAAGAGATCTCACAAGTCCTACGCACGAATTTAGAGGGTGCAATACTCACCTCACGTGCCCTTATTAGGGCCACAATCCGTAATCGGATGCGGAATAATCGGGACACCTCAGAGTTGTCGGACACCCTACAGTGCCCCTCGAAATGCATCATCAATATTTCCTCCTTGTTGGCCTTGAAGGGTGGCACCGGCGCGGTCCCTTATGCGGCATCCAAGGCTGGGATTCTTGGCCTGACGCGCTCGCTTGCCGTGGAAGCGAGTGGCTTGTCGCTGGCTAGCCAAATTGTTCGTTCGAATGCTATTGTTCCGGGGTATATCGAGACACCCATGATCGCTAGTAAGTCCTCGTGTTTTATGTCAAGAAGTTAAATTCATTATTGCTAACGTGTTTTGTGTTTAGACTTTAGTCAGGATGAAAATAATAAACTTAAGAACAATATCCCTCTTCGACGTTTTGGAAAACCAGAGGAGATCGCCGACGCCGCTGTATTTCTAGCTCATAATGAATACGCAAATAATTGTGTTATTAACCTCGATGGAGGACTGAGTGCCGTTTGATTCTTTTAAGAATATGGAAATGAACTCTATAGTTGGCAACCGGTCAAGTTATCGGTTTATTGACCAAATTACTTCTTGTGTATAAAAGATTCTATGGAATAGCATATCCAGATGCAAAGGTCGAATAGCTACGATAACTCGTACAATTTACAGCATTATGAGAAAGTGTCAAGATACACCGTCAGCAGCAAGTGGCCACCCGTTCTATGATTCGTGGAAACTCGCCCGTGTTCGTGAATACTAATGCAATATGTTACAGATGAGAAAAAAAAATGCCACATGATATCGAGGGAGGGGGATATAACTGAGAAAGAACCAGATCTAACTTTCCAGGACAACCATTAGGACGATGACAAATAATAAATGGTAGCTAGAGGCGAAAGGGTTCGACCAGCTGCCTATAATTTTAGTCATCTATCAAAATGGCGCCTCCTTCGGCCTCGTCTAAAATGATAGGGCGTGCTTTGTCCCCATCTGCAACGGATTCGCTCGCAACACGTTTGGTGGGATGGTCGCCGTTTTGAAGTTCCACGTCATCGGCTTCACGTTTGCGTTTCCCAAGCCCAGAGGTGCCGTTGACGTGTTGGGACTCTGGGGAAGGCGTCGGTGCCTTAGGTTTCCTGGGGACTTCGGGGAACTTTTCGAGTAGGACGCTTTGCTCTTTGAGAGCCTCTTCCAGCCTGACAAGAAGTTAGTTTATCCTTCTCACGGGTCAACATGTCCCTGGATGGCGTCCGCTCACATTTCCGGCACGACCACGACAAGCTCAAGGTTTACGCGTGGTTGCTCATCCTCCTCGTCCACAACTGTGAGGAAGCTTTCGTTTTTAATGCCAAGATCCGATAATTTCTTGGGGAGATTGTCTTCAAGGTCGGGATCGTATATGGTGCCTTGTTCTGTGCTAAGAGAAAACTCTTCGCCGTAGCCAAGCTGGAGCCGGAGAACCTTCTCGACCAGGTCATTGACGGTGGCACGCTCTATATCGATCTTAATCTTGCCATGGGCAACTGAACAAATAGGGCAATTTGGATTGGGCGGCCGTAGCGACTCGGAATTGATTGCCCGGGCACCCGAGCGCTCAAGGAAGACCTTAATCGGTAGATCGTGTCAGTAGTAAGCCATAAGGGTTGGATATGTAGGATAATCGCACCATTTTTGCATGAGCATAGTCATCTTTCAAGACCTTCATTGCCTGCAGGACACAGAGCCCAGCTGTCATTGCATTTGTAGTCGCGATCGCAGGGATGATATTGCCGGCCATTTCTAGGAAACTAAATGTTAATAACACATCCGTTGGGGTGGAACTTCGACCGACATACGCTTCGTATCGAACTTTGACTTTGGGTCTATTCCGAAGATCGTTGCCCGCAAATTAGCACTCGCGGTGACAAAATCTAGTGTATCGACATCATCCTTATCGAAAACTAAGATGGGGCGGACCTCCCCCTTCTCGGATTCTTGAAGGTCTTTTAACCGTTTGCTTAATCGATCCAAACTAAGTCGGTTGTCAGCTGAGGGTGTTTTCAGGGAGAACGTTGATGAGAGATGGAATCACTGACCTGTCTTTGAACACAACAAAATTCTCTTCAAGAGACCAAACCTTCTGGTCGTTAGTGGATATCGTAGGTTCAATCGTAGACGAATCTTCCTTCAATTTATCGAGGAGGAGAGGCTCCGGGGGTTTCCGGGTCTTCCACATATCCTCCATGCCCCGTAATCTGTCAATATCTTCTTTGAAAACCTTTTCGAATACTTTTTGCAAAAATTCGGTTGTTCCCATCGACTGGCGGATTTCTTTAAGTGCCTGAGCTTCTTTACGCAGATTTGCGATTTCCTCCGCTACAAATGTTTAGAAACGCGGTTTGTGGGAGAAAATAGAATTTACTCACCATTTTCAGCGTCCTCAGAATAGTCGAATTCTTCCGTATCATCCTCACTTATTCCAAACAACTCGCTTCGAGAAGTTAGCTATAAACTAGAGGCGCATCAAGGGATGGTGAATGGTGTTTTTAGAGAAGCAACGTACGGGAAAAGGTAACTTTTTGCCCAGACAATACAATGAATCGGCTGGCTCGGGGTGCTCCGTATGGTACATACAGGAAAGGATTTAGGAACTTCTTTCGGGTTGCAATCGTAGCACTCGGTTTTATTCTGCCCAAGATTAGCAACACTCTCCAGGCCGATGCAACTCTACCTACCTTCTTGATCACCTGCACTTGACCATTGAATCCCGTTGTTCCACTTTCAATCAAGGGCACGTCTGCTGCGAGACACATTCTGTTGACATGGCGGCGGGCATCGAGGTTATCTAGTGCATTGAATACCAGGTCAAATGTCGCGAACCAATCCACATTGAACTGATTGTCCTTGATATTCGCATGGTAAGCTTCGAGTTTTGCGCTGGGTTGGAACTTATGGGCAACTTCTTTCGCAACCTGTGTATAAGAGAATGGTGGTTAGGATCCTTTTCGATTTTTATTTATTTATTTTTTTTCTTTAAAAAAAACGACGTGACCGAATCAATGAGATAAGGGATAATCGGTAGACACTGATGTAGTGGGGAGGTGGCGGGCAAGGTGTTTGTTATTCCGGAAGCTTACGTACCAATGCTTTTGGCTTTTTGATGTGTTCGAAACGGAAGAGAAACTGGCGATTTAAGTTGCTTAGATCAATTGTATCAAGATCGATTATGTGGATTTCGCCGAACCCGGTGAGGAGGAGGTTCTTCAGCAGCTCGCACCCGATGCCGCCAGCACCCACGAGAAGCACTCGCGACTAAAATAACCAGAGAGAAAACAATGTAAGTACTCAGGCGCAACCGTGGATCGATAATAAGCTTGAGGAAATTGAAAAAAAGAACGAGAGCGATCTCTTGGGGAGCAGAGGGTACCTCTTTAATGCGTCGGGCGAGCGTTCCGAGGGAGCGCTTCAGATAACTATCCCGCGTCATGATTACGGCGCGAAATGAAAACCGAGGGTCAAACAGGAGAGAGGCGGGCCGAGAACGAAAGAAAAGACATCGCAAGACGAAGGATAGCTTGGTAGAAGTGGAATTGGAGATAAGCGAGGGGGAGGGGGGCGAGGCTGAGAGGCAGGTAGTGAAAAGGAAGTGAGCCTGGCTGGTGTTCCGGAAGCAGTTGAAGGGAGCCCGCCGTCCCAAAGGTTAAGAATGAATGACGGCGCAACAGACCCGAGACAGCAACAAACGACAACTTCCCCTCACCCATTGAATGCAACATTCAGAAAGTAAATCCACGGGCAAAATACCAGTGTGGGGGTCGCTCGCCTAGCTATCAAATGAAAATGAAATTATCAGTCTTTCATGGGCAAAAAATGTCATCGATTAGGAGATGAGGAGTTATCTACGATCTGATCGCATCCCCTAGCGGTTGCACCACCACGAGGCATGAGATGCAGGTTATCGTACTGTATAAAAATGTTCAATCACTTCGTAAAAATACAGGAAGCTGCCTAGATCGTACTGTATGGATAAGCTTTGTGATATCTATTTTCATTCCCTATGGTGGGTGTGCACTGGGTGGTACTTCACAGATCTGGAAGTCGGACAATGCAAGCAGGGAAAAAAAAAGATAAGAGCGAGGAGGGAAAGCGCCCTTGCATTTGCAGTACAGCTTCTGGAAGCCTTCGGGTCTACAGACAGAACTTCAAATCTTGAACTGATGGCACGCGCTGTTTTGCAGCCAGGGCCCCTGACTTGAGCCAAACAAGTTTCGAGACCACATCAAAAGCCAGAACTTCAGGATTTTTTATACTTGTCATACGTGATGTACCAGTTCAGTGACTGCCTTCTGGCCCGTGTGCCCCCCAGGCATCAGCAGTTCAGCACAACGTCCAGTGCTCCAGAATTCCAGAGACACGCCCCAGTGGAGTCACCATGAAAGATAGACTCATGGTTGGCCTCCGTTCTCCATTATTCTCCAGAAACCGATGCGAAACGCATCTTGGGGCGAAGCGGATCAGCCAAAGGTTCATCCAGATATCCACTCCCTATCGCCACGCCTGCCTATTTAGGAGGAGCCGAGAGAGCCGCTTTACCCAAAGTGATAAGATTATATAACCACTGCTTATTTTCAGGACCAAAGTTTTTAAATTAAAAGTGGGAAATCCAAAGACAAGCAAAAAGAAAGAATACTAAATGATTTTTGTTGAAAAAAGAAAAGTGAATTCCTTGATATGAGCCACAGAAGCACTGGAGAGGTCAAGCAAATCCTTTAATATTTAAATAATGAAGGGCCATCTATCCTTTCCCCAATGAATGAAATATGTGTTTAAGGATTCCAGAATAAAAATAATAATAACAATAAGAGGAATAAACAGCCCACTGCTGGAGCAGAACCCACTTCAACCTGATCACCCAAATTTTTCTTGGGTCAGGGCAGTTCTTTGGGTCATCAAAAAACGGTCCCTTGTTGGTGCCAGAAACTATCATTATTGCTCAAAGTATCTCGCCTTTTTTTTTTTTTTTAATAATTTAATTAACTCGCGCTTCTGTTTCTCCCCTTTCCTATTAAATAAAAGTTTCAGGATTCCATGCCTTTTATTTCTCTCGTTTCTTACTTTTTGTGACCATATCAATTAATTCTTGCTTGTGTGCTAGAGACCAAGCAAAGCGAACCCAGTCATTCAAGAGCATGTCTGATGATGAAGCAGACCCCGAGCTTCTCGCTCTTCTGAGAAAATCCTTGGGATTGGGAGGCGGAGCTGCCAATCCCAGCGCGGCTGAAACAAAGGTTCTCGAAAATGCGCAATACGTTTTCGACAATGCCATCGATGTCGCGTTGAGTCCCGCCAGAACTAAGGAGGCCGCGGAAACAATATGGCAAAAAATGCAGAAGAAGAGTTATTCAACTCACGCGTGGTCAGAGCACGAACTACACCCCAAGACGAAAGACGAGGATGCTGTCAACTTTATCTTTACCATGGATCTCCTGAACTTCAGCTTTTGGTCAGATCGGCTCGAGGACAAGCGGTTTGCTATTGAGTATCGAAGCAAAAGATGGACAGGCTACTGGAGCTTAGTGGCTGCTCTACAAAGGGCTCTTGACGAGGGTAAGCAAATTCCCCAAATGATGACAGATCCCTGGCAGACATTCACTCAAAGTGTTCCAGATATCCCAATCACAACCCCAGAATTCTGGACCAATGAGGCAGAGTTTACCGAAGACCTGCTAAAGCACATTTTTCGGTCTACCACCGATGAGGAGATCCCTTTACTACAGGAGCGCTATCAGAGCCTTCGTGAAGCAGGACGAGTGCTTTGCGAGGTATGCACCCTCCTCCTCAGGTTTTGACTACGCACTAAAAATGGCTCCCAGGACTTCGACGGCAGTTTTCTCAACTGCATATATAACGCTAACCACTCCGCCGCCGCTCTAGTAAATCTTCTCGCGGAGAGCTTCTCTTGTTTCCGGGATGAAACAAGTTTCCAAGGAAGGCGAGTCAGGCTACATAAGCGGGCCCAGATCCTAGTCGCAGACCTGTGGGCTTGCTTTGACGGGGAGGGATTTGGTGAATTCCACGATATCGACAAAATCACGATGTTTGCGGGTAGGTTTCTTTGTGTGCAGGGATTCTAACCTCTTCGGTTCATGCCTAACCTATGAGACTAGACTATCGCATCCCCCAAATGCTTCACCACCTCGGGTGTCTACTATATTCCCCGCCCCTAGAAAATCACATCCGAGACCTAAAAGAAATCCCCAGTGGGTCGAATTGGGAAATCGAGTTGCGCGCAACCAGCATATGGTGCGTCGAGCTAATTAGACGGGAAATCGAACGACGACACCCAGAGGCCAAGTCTGGGCAATATACTAATGGAAATACCAATGGAGAAACCAACGGAAACACGAACGGAGAGATAAATGGGAATTCCCAGACAGAGGGAGATGCGCAACACACAAACGGCCATCTGAATGGCCACTCACAGAACGGGAACTCAACCACCCTTGAGCACTGCACCTCAGGTAAACACTCAAAGCAAAACAGCACTGACATGAGTACCAACAAGCCTGGCACGAGCATAAATGCAATCCTCATAGACTTTTTCCTTTATGACACAATAAAAGATATCGAAGATAAAGGATTTGAAATATCGATTCCTCACCATCGCACGAGGAGCATTTGGTATTAGGTCTGTGGACTTTAGCTTGTTAACCCTATTCTGCATATTTCGGCGAGTTGATTTTTGTTTTGTTTTTCAGTGATTGGAGGCTCGTCCTTGGGGTTCTCTTTGCGTTTTATAGATTTAGATACCTCACGATGATTCTTTCCGCTTCTCTGCGCTGGTAGCAGCATTTATTCGTGCCCAGGGGGTTAGAAAAATGATTTACCTAGGCGCAAGAATTTCTTATTTTTCCCACTTGTCAATTAAACGAATACTCTTTTAAATGCAAGATGACGATAGACAGAATTATATTTCAACTGTGGCTTAGTTATTCTACATTGGAAGGTATTAAGTATAAAGAGGCCATATGGCGTCTCTCAAGATTCGATGCGAGCAATCTTGGACATTATGTCGGCCTTCCACTCAAGGTAATCTTCCTGACAATCTGGACTTAGCCAATCCACGCGGTCCTGCATCATCGTCCCAAGGCCGGGGAGGAGCCCGCCCCTAGAAGAGTCATTCGAGAACAGTGACCCACGGCCAAGATTTATTCTTTGCCGTTTATTGTTATGGACGCGGTTTCTCTCGCCGTCATCGTAAGCATCTTCATCCGACATGAACTCCTCATCACCATCCAATTCCCCAGATCTAGGGATATTTTCGAACCATTCCTTATCCTGAGCCCAGCCCTGCTCCATAATTAGTGCGATCCATTGGTCTACATCCTCACGGTGTATTCGCTCCGTAGAAGGGAGACCCAGGCCCACTAATGCCGTCTGACGCATCTCCGAGAAGGTTTTCTTGTCCATTTTTTTGGATTCGACTTGAGCAGAATCTCCAGGTGCGCTGGGCTGTCGGCGTCGCGCCAGAGCAAGGAAGTAAACGGCGACAATCAAAGCATTTATCATGTCTTTGAAATCTTCGTCCTTTTCCCTATCCGTCGCTAGGGTGACAGGCTCTAGAAAACTTTGGACTTCCTCATCGAATTCATCGTTGGGGTTGGCCGACGCGTTGGAGAGGAAAAAAAGAATTGAGGAAACACCAGCGAACATATGCGGTGGGAGAGTCCTGGAAATGGGAGGTCGAGACCATGAGCTCTGCCGGGGTGCCGGGGTAGAAAGAGTCTTGCAAACAGTCCGAACGGAAGCCATCACCCATGACGGTGCGTCTGGTATTATGCTGGGGGCGGAAACGCCATGCGTAAGAACTGCGGCGTTCTTTTGCTGTGCCCGCGGCGTGGAGCGCCTCTCATCATCCTCAATGGCTCTCTTCAAGGCTGTGGGCTTGTTAGGAGTGTTTTCCAGCCCACGCGGAGTCGCTGTAGCCTTCGAAGGAGACCTCGGTGTTCTTGATCCCTTTGTGGGCGTCGATGGAACTGGTCCAGAGCGTGAGGGTGTCCCCGGGGCCGAAGAACCTCCAGCATGTTTCGCACCGCTATTTAGGGATCTGTCAAGGAAGGCATAGAGCTTCTTGTAGGTTCGTGGAGGGCATGGTGGATGACCAAGCAGAGGAGGAAGCTTCAGCGCGCGGGTCAATCTAAGATAGACAGACGCTAGTTAGAAACAAAGAGGGTTCATGAGGCAAGGAATCAAAAGCGTACATAAAAACCAAAAAAAATCTACCTTTTACAAGCGATTTCCGCACACGCAAAGGGTCGCGCGATTTCCTCCTCCGGCTTCAAGCTCGACGAAAAGCTCCGAGATTGCGCGACGAGCGACAGTGCTAGGCTTAGCAGCTCCTGTGGGATATCACCCGCGTGAGTGGGTATTAACGTGGCCAAAGCCTGTTCAACAGGTCTATTATTCATTCTATCGGATGTTTAGATATTGACGGGTTTGTTAATTCAGGGGGGAGATTGAGTGCGCTGTTGACGGGGCTATGGATGGTTCGAAATGACAAAACTTGACGCATAAGGAGTGAAAAGGGACTCTATGATGGGAATTCAACTTGATGGTATGTATTCCCGCCAGGCCACCTTCAATTGAGGAAATTATTGTGCCAACTCATCTCGTCGAAGGTGTTGTCTCTGTCCAGACTCCATTCAAATTTGGTCACTTCATATCATGTGACCTGCATTGCTTCCAAGTTCCACAGGAACTCCAAACCTATCCAACACTCCCAATCGTCCCCGCGTTCAAGGAGCAACCAGACTGTAATCTCAAAATGTCTGTGACGGTGAGTCTTTACCTAGTATTCAATCCCCACCGATACTTTTCTGAAAGCTTATTCCATCTCCGCGTTTACAGCTCCATACAACCCACGGAGACCTGAAGGTCGAGCTTTTCTGCGAGGCGGTGCCCAAAACAGCAGAAGTATGCCACAGCTTTCCCCAATAGCTTTGCTTGTTCTTATTATATCTGTACTCCAATGAAAATATCTTAATCTAACGAGAAATTTATTTTTAGAATTTTATTGCCCTTTGCGCATCCGGGGCATATGATAATACCCCGTTCCATCGTCTTATCCCAGGCTTCATGCTCCAAGGCGGTGATATCTCCCTCGGCCCCGCGGGAACGTCCCCCCACGGTGGCACAAAGCCTATACTTCCTTTCGACGATATTCCCAAAGGCGGTACCTCAATTTATCACCCTTCGGCATTGAATCAAGAAATCCATCTCCCAGCCCTACGCCATAACACACGCGGAATCCTCTCTATGGCATCTCGACCGGTGAAGAACATTACGACCCCTGGGTCTCAGGGTGCAACAGGGTCGACAATCAACGGGAGCCAGTTCTTCATCACGTTTGCGGCAGCGCCTCATCTCGATGGTACTAGCACTGTCTTCGGAAAGGTGTTGAATCTGACTGCTCAGGATGAAGGAGGCGATGTTCTAGCGAAATTAGAGAAGGCAAAGGCGAAGGTTGACAAAAAAGGGAAAGTGACCCAGCCGAAGGAGGGTGATGAGGCGGAGCACGAGGCTCTGCGCCTCAACAAAGTCACGATCCACGCCAACCCATTTGCCACATAAAAAGGGGTGAGCATATCTCTTGAAACCGACACCAAGCGCTTAAGCGTTGCCTCCCCCCGAGCCATCCCTCAGGGATAGCCTCACACTACTAACCGCGTGCGTCTCCCGTAAGCGTGGGCAATGGGATGATATCGGAGGGGGGGGGGGTCCCCGCAAAAACGTACATTCGCGAACATACTCCGAATGGTCGTTCACTCCGATAATTTACCCTCAACAACATTTAGTGGCCAATCTATCGCCCATCTCGCCTGCCATTGAGTTCTACAACAGAACAACAATGATTCACACCACATAGCTGCAAGACACTTGGAGTGCCGGCGAGCTTTTGGAAACTGTGATCAAATCACTACGTCAGGCGGTTAGCAATGCATATTGTCATGTGCCCGACCGGATTTACCCCTAGAAGCCCCTTCCGGAATTGAGTCATTGATCAGAAGATGTTGTTATGGTATTAACCCGTGGGCTTCTTGTAAAAACTTTTGTGTCAATATATACTTGAAAACCTCTAAACGAGAAAATCGCAACAAAAATAATAAAAGGGAATTAGCAAATCTTATAGTAACTCCAGAGTCCAACGCATGCGAATATTTGGAAAGAAACGGAAATGGGGGCCATTGTTTGGCTAAGATACCACCCAAATACCCAAAATAACTGCCAGAAGAGAAAATCATGCACGTCATTAATAATCAAGATTCATAAACCAAGACGGGGATGACTGAAACGAGATGCTTCTATCGGGAAATCGTTAAATCATGGCTTATTTTGGTTCTCCTCAACAGGCTTTGCATCCTGGTCTTCGTCCTCATATCCTTCAACCTTCATGTCCTTCAATCCAAGTTCTTCTTCCTCCTCATCAGTACGAGTGTACTCTTCGGTGGTGATCTGGGGATCACGAGCAGGAGCACACAGGTCTTGGACATAGCTATTGGCCATTGGGTCCTCGAGCGTGATGACAAACTTCAAGTCGCCACTGATAGCGGCATCCAAACGTTTGAAAAAGCGATCCCATTTCTCCTTATCGGACTGTTCCATACTGTCACCTCCAGAATTGTTCGTATCGTCGACATCAAAGATCTGGCCATGCAGCTGATCACGTACTTCCGTAAGAAGTCCTTCGACTGTAGTAAAACGCCCACCGAGAGTACCAGGCTGGACGGTAACTTCAAGCTCGTCGCTGTGGAGCGCACACGTGTCGGATTTCAAAATATCACGATGGAGATCCACATTGTTCTCGACGCTGAGCGTGATACGTTTGCCTTTCTCGGGAACTTCACCTCCGGTTTTAACGTCACTAGATTTATATCCACAGTGGTCACAGACGGTTGCCCATAGGAATACCTCTTTGAAATAGGGAATATCTACTTTCTGCATATTCACCATACAGTGTTTCGAACAGCCGGGGCACTCAGCAGGAAGGCTGTACACCTTCCCATCAACAATGTCAAGGTCTTCGGGTTCCCCGGCAGTTTGTTTCGCTTGTTCATTTTCCACGGCGTTAGGGTCGCTAGAAATCCCAAGCTCATCGTTCTGTTCGCGAGTGCGAGGGTAGTCGCGGCGTTTATATTTGCTTCCGTCGTGAGCGGTCGGCGCGATCCACGAGTTGCCGGTCGGGTCATCCAGAGAAACGGTAAAGGGGAACCCTTCTCTATCCATGATTTTCTTTAGGTTCTCAATGATAGGAACGAGCGCATCGTGCAGTTCAGGCGCCTGATCCTTCCGTAATGATTGCTCACTGGAGAGCGATTCGTAAATCTTGTGGATAACTCCCTCCACCGTTGTCAATTGGCTCTCTCCCTTAGGCATCTCGATACCCAAGGACTCCACTTTGAAAATTGAGATATCACTTCGAATGACTTGTCTCTGAAGATCGTCCTCATTCTCTACGTCGAGGGTATACTTTGCGCCTTTCTCTTGGATCTGACCGGCGGACTTGACAGAGTTGTCTTTGAAATGGCAGTGTTCGCATTCGAAAGACTCTAGGATAATATCACGGAAAAAGGGCACTCGAAGAAGCAATAGCCTAGTTGTTCCCTGGATAAACGTTAGACCAATCAACCTCTCCTTCATGAAATTCGATCGTGGAGGGTTTCCAGTATTATACCCTCTTTTGGCAGACTTACATTCTCATGGCAATTCATGCAAAGACTCTCTACCTGCATGACACCAGTATCTTCATCATTGTCAACCAGGTCCCCTGGTTTCTGGAATTGGGACTCCGGAGCATCTCCTTGCGTGCCAGGCTTTTCCTGAACCGACATGGTGGGGGCAGGATAAAAATATGCAAATGTTATCTGATTGTGCAAAGAAAAAATGGTGTCACCTAATGTAAAGGTATTAATGCGAATAAGCGGGGAATTAAAGGCAGCAAACTGTTTAGGGCAAACGGCAATCAGGCAAGGCCAAAAAAATATCAAATATGACGGAATGTTCCTGCGCTTTCCACCACTTTGTCTCAGTGGTGGGGCAGCTTTTTTTTTTTTCTTGTTCCCCTCCTTCCGTGGTGAGGGGCACTCTGGCACCTATGGTATTAGTCATCTTCCAGATATGAACTAACTAAAGCGGTTCCTCAGGCAGAGGAGGTGGGGTATACTTTTAATCTATGGACTGTCTCGGGTCGCGTTTTTGCTAGTACTAGGTCCAAATTTACCACCGAAAAGAGGTCTGATTCTTCCAATCTAGCCATGATAGGCGGGTTTAAATACACGTAGAATAATAAGCAATCTAACTAAATACAGTAAAAGAGCATTATAAAGCACTTTTATAGATAAAAATTAGGTATAATCCTTATCAATTCCATGATCAAAGACAGCAATTCCGCTGGTCTTTAAAGATTAATATCTATTTCCTAAATAAACATAGCTTAGCTGTACTAGATATTATATATAATCAACATATCTTCTTAGCAAGATATTAAGTGACTTGCTAGACACCTTTCTATTTAATCAAGAATAAAATCATGAATATCAACTATTCCAAGCATCTTAACAAATTCTTAGTATTTCTAGATAAAGAGGGCCTTTATAAAGCTATTTATAATTATATTATTAATTAAGACCCAGTAAATATCTAGACATCCCTTCTAAATCTCCTAGCAAAGTTATAATTAATTTATATTAATATATCACAGCTTGCTCCTCTGCAGGTTGTTTTTAATAAGTAGATTAATTATTTAATAATTATTACAGGCAATAAAGTACTAATATTTAAGATTAAATTCTAGAAATTAAAAATATATCTCTATTAATATATTATCTTTAATACTTCTACAAGTGCAATATACTCTACTTTAATAATTAATATTATAATAGCTTGCTGCTTATTAGACTTTTACTTTATTAAACTATTAAATAGCTTAATTAAATACCCACTAGTACTTTTTTTATTAAAGTTATTAGTATAGAACAAGTTACTAAAGGCATTAAATACTTATAAGATATTATATAATTTTTTTATAATATCTTATTTATAATATTTAATTACTAGAAATTAAATTATATATAAGTATATAATAACACTGTCTAGTGCTGCTTAATATACTTGAGATAAATTTCTTATAAATTAGAATAATTTATTAATTACAAAGGCATAATTAAATCTAGTAATAATAATTAAAAATAGTATTAAGCTATTTTTTTACTAATATTTATAAATATAGTAATCCTCCACCTAATTCTTATACAGAGATAACTTAACCATAGTTTTTATCAGGACATCTAGGAATTTAATAAGGTTATTTAAATAATATTTAATAGCTATTTAATTAATATAAATATTTTAATAAAGCTATAATTTCTTATTTAATCTATCTTAAATAACACAGATATTTAAAAACTATCCAATCTCTCCTATATAATGCAATTCATATTTCATTTTTAGTATTATTTTAAAGTATTTAGCAGTATCACGAGCCTCCTATGTTAATTAATTAATAATAATAATATTATTTACATAAAATAGTATTATTAAATACTTACTTATAAAAAGATACTCTTCCTCTAAGACAGCCATAAGTCCAAATTCCAGTAGTATAAATACCAATTTTTTAAACTATAAATAAAATAATTTATGCAGTTTATATAGTACTTTAAGTATTCTTTATATCTTGCCTTTTTACCCAAAATCTTTGGGTATTTAGTAATAGATTATTTCATGCAGTCTTATATTTAGAAATACATTAACTATATTCTTTTAATTAGTATCTAAATTAAACACCATAATAAATACTATTAAAATTTTAAATACTTAAGTAGATACTGTACCCGCGTGATTCTCTTTAATAAAGTATTTCTATAGATTATTTCTTACATAGATATAGGCTTTTACTTTAATAAAGTAGCTGTTCTTATTAAATTTGTATATAAATATTTATAAAACTAGCAGTATTTTCTTATTTTTTATAATTTTTATATTTATTTTTTAAAACATCTCTTTCTACTACAGACCTGCAAGTTCTTTGCTAGTAATTATTATAAATTTCTTCTTAAAAAAATATACTAAGACTTTATACTAGTTGCAAGATGATAGGGGAAGATTTTATTAATAAATTTATATTTTAAAATTTATCTAGAGTGCTACTGCAAATACACTTTTAATAATTTTAGACATGTTAATTTTTACTATAGCATTGCTATATTTAAAATCTAGGTTCTTTTTAGTTGCTATTTTAATTTATAAACTGCTAATTATAGATAATTAATCTATTTCTTTATTTTACAGGCATTGTATTTCATCCCCTAAGTATAAAATATTTATTAATTTATAATTATTCTTCTCCTGGTTGCCTACTTACTCTAGCAATTTCAGCAATTATTAACTTAGTAAATTACTTTATATAAATTTATTTTAACTAGAGTCAGCACTTATATTCTAACTAGAGTTAAAAACCTCACTTATTTTATTATTTTAAATATACATTAATTTTATATTATGTCTAAATTTCTAACTACCAGACATTGTCTGCGGTGTTGCTTCTAGAGAGAAATAAGTAAATAAAAAAATCTAATATTAACTCTACATTCTCTTATTAGTCAGAGCTTTCACACTAGTTAGCAGGGAGTTTTTCTAATTAATAATACTCTTTTATATTATTTTATATAATAACTTAACTCCAACATTATCTTCTTCCATGTTAAATTCTAATAACTTAATATTAATAATTTTATATATTTTATTTATCTTAACAGACACCTCTAGGGCCTTTTCTTTTATTTCTTTCTCCAGGAATAGATTATTAAAATCATAGAGCTTATTTTTATTAAATATTATATTTCTTGCATGCTCAACACGCTGCTTGCTCAGAATCCAAATATTCTAAATATTTAATATCTTATAGCCTATTAAATAGCCGGCCAAAGCTCACAGTTTTATCTTTAATTTTCTATTATATATAAATAACTAATCTCTAACATATGCTCTACATCCAAACATGTATAGATTTACCATGTTAGATTATTTTTTAAATGCTAATTTATATAGTATCTTCTAATTAATTATTTTTAACAAAGTTTTATTTAGTATATATATAATAATACAAATCTCTTCCAGCCACAAGTCTAATAATAGCTTTGTCTTTATTATTATTATACATGCCCGGGATGTTAACATTGCCCTAGAGTATTTTAATAGTTTATTTTAATTAGATATATGTGCCACTGATTTTTTATATATAATTCTTATTAAAATAATAAGTGCTTTAAATTCGCCTCCTAGGGTCTACTTATTATTAGTTTTAACAAATAATATATTATATCCTAGGTAAGTCTTTACCATGGCAGCAAAGTACTTAAAAGCATCTAAATATTTATTTTTTTTTTATGGGTGTATGCGAAGTGCATATATATAAATTTATTATAAAAATAAATACACCACTTGTCCCCATTATACGCGGTGTTGAATTAAATAAGATTAAAATAAATTTTTTTAAATAATCTAGTTACTTAACTTACTAGTTATTAAAATATCTATCTTAGAGCATGTGCAAATTTGCATATTTTATAATTTAATTTTATTAAATTTTTATTTATAAAATCTTTAATTTTTAAGCTATTTATTACATCCTCTAGGTGTTATATAACTTTTATATAAAAATATTTAAAGTACTTATATTATCTATCTATATCTCTGCTTAAGTAGAGTAATTTAGCAGAATACTTTAAATAAATTTTAGATTTTATTATATACACGCTCTTATTAGTTAATCCAGAATTTAAATTTTTTTTAATTATCTAAAGACCATTATACACCTCCAGTTCAAAGATCTTATAATTATTTTTTTATATAATATCACACTTAAAGTTCTATATATAGCCTGCCAGCTTCATATAACTTGCCAAGACAAGATTTATTTGGAATTCTAGTATATAAGCAACTTTGTAAAGTACTATTTTAATATCTTTAATTCTACTATAATTAAATATAATATTAACAATTCCAGTGCCTGTAATTAGTATATTTTTATTTTTAACATGGAGATATTCACATGGTCCCTTTTTTAATTTACAGAACTAAGTAATTTTATTACAGATATAAATAGTAGCTCCAGAGTTAAAAATAAAGCTATTTCTTAATAGTATCTCTATTATTAATATAGCTATTTTTATAACTATTATTATATACTTAACATAACTCTCTTTTAAATTTAATATTTCTAGAATATGCCGTAGAGTCTTTCCTCTTTAAAAATCTTTCTTTTTTACTTAGTTAAATTTTACCTGTATTCTAGGATTCTTTATAAAGTCCAATTTCTAGATAACTTTATTAATATAAATATAGTACTAAAATAGATGTTCTTCCCCATATAAATAATATAATAAAGATCAATTAAATTAATTAAATTCTTTTTTTATATTTAATTAGTTAGTATAATTATATAATATTATATTAAAATTATCTAATACTTCTTTATAAAGTATAGCAGCAAATGCAACATCTAGATTTTTACTTTTTATAAGTATTTTATTAAATAAATATTTTTTATACACAGCTATCATGATACTAATATCTTTTTTTTTATATTTTAGTAGCACCAGCAGGTTCTGCTGTAATAAAACTTATATAAAATTTATTTATCTAATAATAATTAAAAAGTCATGTTAGATATATTAATTATCTGCTTCAGGCAGATTATGTGTTTTTATTTCTTTATAAATACTGTTAAATTCAGAGATTCATGTCTCTGAATTAGTTCTTTTTAAAAATATTATATAGACCTTTTTATATTTTTTAATAGCCATTAGTTCCTGCTCTTCCTTGCTGGGAATAAATTGGTCCTTCAGGGTCTGTAGAACTATATATAAAGATTTATAATTTTTCTAGTAATAATGCTTTAAATAAGTACTTAGCAAGTTATTAATTACTTTACTAATTAATTCTAGATCTTAATCAACCTGCTTATACTTTTTTATCTTATATTTAAAATGTTTTCAAGCACCCGCGGACGCCTTGCTGTTGGGAAGATTAGATTCTATAAATAAAACAGAAATTTTATCTTTATTAATACTAGAATTAATATACATCTAAACCTTTGCTAGTAAAGCAATTAATTTAATGTCTTGAATCTATCCACGCTAGTCAGTTCTGTTACAGAGGACGACTGAGACCTTGGGCATGGAGGTGGTGATGGTGAACACTATAATAATAATATTTTTAAAAAGAAATAAATTAGCCTTTGGTGATGTACAATGCTTCTAAATATCTTATATAACTTAAAAAGAAAATATCAAAGGCTTCAAGATAAAAGTAGCCTTAAGAAGGACTAGGCTCATAACTATAAACTATCTCAGGTCGTGTTTTTACTAGTACTAGGTCCAAATTTACCACTGAAAAGAGGTCTGATTCTTCCAATCTAGCCATGATAGGCGGGTTTAAATACACGTAGAATAATAAGCAATCTAACTAAATATAGTAAAAGAGCATTATAAAGCACTTTTATGGGTAAAAATTAGGCATAACCCTTGTCGATTCCGTGGTCGAAGACAGCGATTCCGCCGGTCTTTGGAGATCGATATCTATTTCCTAAATGGGCATAGCTCGGCCGTACTAGGTGTTACGTACGGTCGACATAATCATACTTCCCCCTCATGGACAAAAGACACGTTCTGTATGGCGTGAATGAGTGCTAAAGCTCCCATTGTTAAAACCGCGATACAGAATGTTTACTAATATGGCTGGAATACTGTTTGCTTTCTCTGGTTTGTATGCACAAAGCTTTATCTGTGATCAACAATGTGATTAGTTCTAAACCCCCATGGTTTCTTTACTTTCCCTGATGGCTACTGGATCCCTACAATACTAGCCATCACTACCTTATTTCTCATCCTGCGGGAAGGTGCTCTAGGGGAATAGGACAGACAAAGAGCTACTTCTTGTTACAGACCTAGATTTTCTTGTCCCACCTCCAATGCGGACATTGATACTACAAGGGCCCAATACTCACGACTCTCCTCCCCCTAGCGAGCTCTAAGCTTAAGATACCTCTCAAGTATTTCGGTTTATCGGAAAACCCCAGTTGTAAGGAAGCGGAGGCCCTGATTTCCTTTCCAGACCTCACCAAGGCCAGGGTGCAAACCCAAGATGAAACTTTTCTTGGCCTCTCTCCCACGCGAGCTTGTCGACTGCATTATTGAGTATATCGATGACGAGTCCCTGGTAAGCGTCCTGCTCACCTGCCGTGCACTCAGCGATATTGGCAGGCGGGGGCTCTTTAGGGAGGTTGTGCTTTCTCCATCGCATGAAAGTCTCAGGGGATTCCGGCAAATCTTGGAAGATTCAAGTTTGTCGAGCCTTATACCGAGAGTTTTTGTTGACATAGCTGATTGGGATCAGGTGAGTTACTCAGTATGTTATCTGAATATAGCTCATTAACGTGGGAACTGAATACTGGCAGCCAAAATTCCCCAAGAAGTTCTGGGTGTTGTTCAATGGCTTCAAAAAACTTTCCGGGCTCCAGAGAGTGGCCCTGAATTTTGACTCGGTATGCCGTGGCACGACAAGCCCCTTTCGTAATGCCTTGCAAAATGTAACACTCCGTTCAATTATCATGAGAGACCTGATGTCATTCCTTGCCGGTCTTTCGAAACCACTTCGAAAGCTGGCGCTCTATGATTTCGATCTTAAGAGTATTAACGATAAGGATCTATTAGCCGTGGAGAACATCACCAAGCTTCTTCAAGACTTAACCTCCCTTCGGGCCTAGCATTTCAATCCGGGGAGATACAGCTCATGAAGGTGGCTCTCTGGTTTGTCCGGAACTATCGTAGAGATTTTAACTAGTATGACTAACTTGCCATGCTAGATGAGTGAGTCAGGTATCTACTTCCCCAAGCTCCCCTCATTTTGGTTGAAGCCAACTACCTCAAACCTCCAGCATCTTTCTATCTCCTCCTCCCATTATTTTGGATTATATCCAAAAATTTGATCTTAATGGAATTCATTTCCCACAGCTTAGAACACTTGTATTCGGAAGGCATACCTTCATCCACAATTCTCAGCTGGGGTGGATTTTATCACATCGCGCAACGCTCACAGGACTTTACCTTCATGATTGTCCAATCGTTTACGCTGTATTAACAAATGATATTCAGAGTACCTATTTAGACTCAATTCACTATTCACTAAACAACATCTACCAAGCACATTCTGCCTTCTACAACCAGCGGTGGAGTCAGTACTTCCAGGCATTCAAGGACGAGCTCCCACTTCTTCGCCATTTTCGGTATGGGTATTCTGCAACATGGGAAAACGCTACTACTCCAGAAATTGATATTGCTATTGACGTCAATGCTTTCAGTTATACTATGTTTAATGGCTCTTTTTATTTGTTTAATGCACTGGTGGGCGAATTCGACTATGAGGAGGGACCATTTTTTAGAGGTCTAGATCACCCATCGTGCTTAGAGGAAGACAACGAAGCTTTGGAGGAGTTGCTGTCTAGGATTGGCCAAGAATTTGATATTTACGAGGGTAGCCGAAGTATGGTTCTATAAAATATCCCTATTTTGGTAGAAGTATTTGGATGTTAAAGCTGTTGATCATGATTCAAGATTTCCTACTAGGTATGGATCAAAGCGGCTGGAAAGATTGAATTAGATATGCCTAGGTATGTAGGTACCTAGGTAGTTAATAATAGACTTCGCGGCGAAACAAGCATAGTCACCCTGCTGGGCAAGTAGAGAGACGAAAATCTCTTCTCTTTCCTTCCTTTTCCTAACTCTACGGCGAGTAGAATGATTTTGAATGTTATCATTAATGAAGGAGGGGAAACCTACCACCGGTACTTGATAAAGGCCATGCTTTCATGAGGATTACATGATTTAAAATACAGAATTGCCTCAAAAGATTGTGGGTAAATGATATTTACCCACTTGTAGCTGAGAAAAGCAAGTCCTTTCACTTCTTTCCTTGGAAGAAACATCCCCTTGCTTAGCTGCAAAAAGATGCCATGACAGCTACACATGCTATTTAAACCAATTCACCACAAAGGTGATGGATAAATATTTGGCCTGTCTGGTAATAGACTACGGGAAAGTCGCAGCCAAACACCATGAGAAAGTTTAGAGTCGATGCAGAGTCTAAAGAAGAGTTCGAGGAAGACATTAGGCTTCCAATGGCAGGAAATGTGTTTCCGGGTCTAGAAAAGGCAGTTTCGCCTTGGTAGATTGTCGAGGCGCCGACAACCAAATGCGCGAGCATCCTGCTCGCTTCCCCCCCGGGAGCAGCGCATGTTTTCCTTTTCAAATTGAAGAAAATCCCTTTTCAATGTGAGTCTCTTGAGCTTTGGCCCTTTGGGCGAAGAGTTGGTATGCTACTAATAGGGAGTGGTTATAGATACCAGGCTTTCTTTCTGGCGCACGAGATGCCTTACGCGGACAAGAAATATTGATGAAACACAACAAGAAAGATAATTAGACGGAGAATAGGCAGGTGGCCTGGAAAAGCGTGTGTTTAGTTTGTGTTGGAGATTGGATGAGACAAAGTTTGTATTTTGCAGCCTGAGGCATGAGGCCGCACAGGTCCTCCAAAGGCATTTATAATTAAACAGGGCATGTCCCTTGGCTTAACACGTAAACGCCCCGTCGAACCGCGGGGAGACTTCGCGCTAAATTGCTACCTAATTAGTAATAATGGAAGATCTTTATTCCACCACATTACTGATCCATGATCGGTCCCGTAACCAGTTTTCCATTCTTTGATCACTCAATTTCTTTTCCGTAATCAGTTGTAGTCGAAATAAAATGGGGCTTGGAATCAATTAATATCCAACAGTGACGGATATGGGAGACATGGCACTGGTTAGAGGGGCGTTTGCCGCAACAAATGAGTTTCTAGCTCCTGTTCTTCAGCGAGGCATGCCAGTCCGGTTCTTTGGAATTCGCAGTTCAGCATGATGCTAACGTTTCTATAAGAGGAACTTCAAAAATATCGTGGAAACTCGCTCCTGGAGATTCTGGAGAAGAGCCTACCTGGTAGCTACCAAGAGGATACAGCCACCAGGGCTCGAGTTATCGGCAAAGCATTGGACTTGCTCCACCAGATTCATGTAGCTTTTGTGGCTCCTGTAAATGATGGAAAACAGGTTTTCCAGGGTAACGACACACCGGAAGACGTCGATCTAGAAGATGCAAAGCGACGTCGGATGCTCCACACTCTTCTAGACTTGATTTCACTTGAAGGAATATATCCATCACTTTCATCTGGAGTCGGAATACCTCTGCAACAGAGAGTGATATCTGTTCTCCCGCCGGGAGTCATTGCTCAACACCAATCTACGGTACATGAAGTACCATCAAACGAGTCATTTCTCGAGTGCATACTAGTGACGCTTTCTGGTATCCTGTTTGATACCCGGCCTAGTATACAACCTGTTATTCGTGGTCGGATATTAAGTGATCTAATAAGCGCGGCATCAGACCTAGGATATAATCCCAACATAGCACTAAATGATAACCAGGATCAGCATCGCCGTACTTTATCCAAATTGATCGCCGAGTATGTTTTCTTCGCGCATTTATCTTCTGCTTGTGCTGAAAATCTATAGTACGCCTAGTGCAGTCCTTCTCCAGACATTATCCAGCTTCCTACAGTCAAATCCAGTTTCATGGTTCAAGTCAATAATATCCACACAGTTGTCGAATATACCATTGCGTCAAGGTGGTGTGCTACAGACGATAATTTTTCTAGCTTCGCAACTTGCGCCTTCGCTGGGACAAGAGTCTCAAACGCAAGGATCCGATGGCCCCCATATCACAGTCAACGCTATCATGCAGTCCTCTCGTCTGCTCTCATCCGTACCTCAAGGGATGGAACCTGCTGAGTATTTCTCCAGCATTGGCCCTCAGCTCCTAACCTTGGTTGACGGGGATGATCCGGACCTGAGAAAGGCCGCAGCATATATTGTTGGAAATGGAATTCTAGGAAAACGGGCTTATGGAGCACCAGGAATGATTGGTCATTCAATATTCCTGGAACCTATATTCAAAACGCTTACTGGGAGCCTTGATGAAAGTTCGAGTGCTTATATTGCTTCACCCTATGATGCAGATGGCCGTATTCCAGAGGATACTCTAGTGCGTGAGCCTGAGTTAATATTAGCTGTCGACAGACTCAAAACTCTGGTTCTCCAACCTCCAAATCCTAGTCTTGTGAAGAGAATAGTATATCCTGTTCTTCTTCCTCTTTGGGGTTTGGCTTGTCTCACAACAGAGAAACCACAGGCGACTCTTCATACCGATATCATGACGATATTACAAACATACTTCGGTATCTCGGTTGGATCGTTGCCACTGAAAAAGATCGTCGATAACTTCCTTTGGGACGGCAGTCCAGCTTGGGTTTACGATCTCGATTTCAGGAAGAGAGTCATACTGAGAAAATGCAAAAATGCAAAACCCCAACATACCATTGTTGGTTTGACTGACATACTTGAATCCCGAGTCAAGATTTTTATGGCTCTACTGAGTGCAGATCCTAATCATGACGAGTTGACAGGAGAAGTTTTTCTCCATGCTAGCGAAAGATGGCTCGTGAAATCTTCGTCTACTAGCGGCTCCGAAAATAAACTGCAACTCGTATCAGATCATGACGATCCAAACAACATTTTGCAGAAAATCATCGGTGCTAAATTGGCACAGACGCTTCTGGATAATTTTAAGGATACCCTTTCCCGCCGTCCCCTTCGGGTACTTGAGCTTATCAAGCACATCATAGATGGTGAGCTGAATGAAGCAAACTTGCGAAGACGGCGTAGTCTGGAAGAGGGTCATGGAAAAATGTCTTTAAATTCGTTGGCCAACATTGTCCCATCACAAGGTTCAAAAGGAAATCTTCCGGAATCTGACCCCGAACCTACTGAGTCCTTGTCCATTGTGTTCAGTCTCCTTTCGACAATACTAGCATCTCCTGAATTCTCTGTATCGGAGGAAACCTCTCAGCTTCTCGGGGGCATCAAAGATAAACTTGACCTGCTTCTTCCGCATTTACCACAGTCGCTATCTAAATCAGGAACAACGGCGTCCATGCTGCTGGAAATTCTTCTCACATCTCCGAGAACAAGGGGATCGGAGAAGGCGATGGCCGAAATCCCCGATTTTGAAACCCATCGCCGTGCGTTGACGAACCTGAACTCAGATCTTCCACCCGTCCAAGCAGAGGGATTTTCCCTGCTCTCAGATCTAGTCAAGAAGTCTTCGCCTATTCTCGATATTCCATCCACACTGACTCTCCTTTTGTCCATAATTACCGATTCTTCTGAAACGACGGCCAATGACGAATTTATCTATCTAAATGCGATTAAGCTAATTGGTACTCTGGCTTCGAGGCATCCGCGCACTGTGGTAAAAACCCTCATCGATCGATATATTGATAGAAGCGAAAATGCCACTCTTGACCAAAGGTTGAAGATCGGAGAGTCTCTCCTCCGTACCGTACAAGACCTCGGAGAAGCGCTCATGGGGGATACAGCCAAAATCCTTGGAGAAGGCTTGGGCACCGTTGCTGGGCGACGTTCGCAGAAGCCGGAGGCTCAGAGAGCCCGGAAGAAAATGCTTGATAAAGCAAGACGAGAAAAGGAGCGCGAAAACCGCCAGATGGCCGAAGTATCCATGCCTCCGGGCTGGAAACTATCGTCTGCAGCACTCAACGCATCAAATATCGAAGAGGGTCTCCAAGACGAGGACTCTCAAACCGAGACATCTGAGCGAGCAACTCACTCAGCAAACATTATTTCCGCCTGGGCTGCTGGCGCCGAGTCGGACGCAGAACCCGATGATCTACGCGTCCGAGCGTCCGCCCTTTCCATCCTGGCAACCGCAGTCCAGACCAACATCACCGGTCTTGGGTGCTCCATTGTCGCTTCCGCGGTGGATCTAGCACTCTCAACACTGACTTTGGAGCCGGGAGAGGAGTCCGCGATTCTGCGGCGAGCAAGTTGCGTCCTCCTGCTGGATATCCTCAGGGCCGTCGATACCACACGTGAAGCGCGGGGTAGTTCAGATGTTGGTTTCGGGTTTTCTCTTGCAGATGGAAATTCCTGGCGAGATACGAATAGCGACACACGGGGGCCTAGAACGATTGGTAACATCCCTCATATGCTGCAAACACTTGCGTTCGTGGAAAGCCGTGAAACGGATAGCATTGTCCGGGGACACATTCGTGTTCTGATGGAGAGTCTCGAGGCCTGGATTGAAAAATCGCTTCTCTGGGATATTGGCGATCTGGATCGCACAAGGGGGGGCACGGATGAACCAAGAACAGAGTTGGGTGACCAAATTGCTGGGCTACAGATAAACCCATTGGCGGGTAAGAATGTGGCCGCACGTCCTCGAATCGAGGAGATTGAGTAGTAGGTCTGTACATAAAGCTCATAGATCCTTACGGCTGGATAGTAAAACTATTTATGACATTTATTAAGAACTGATGCTTAATGCCGTGCGATTTAAAACGGCCACAATGTTTCCGCCGGCGCCTCCGTTGATGTAGTGCAGAGAAATGGAAATCACAACAGTAGATTCGGAAGCAATTTAAATAGGTAGACAAGGAATAGAGGGAAAAGAAAAAGTTCGCAAGGGACGAGGGTTTGATCGAGAGGTATGAGTCACTCAGGGGGTTGCAAGAGCAGAAAGTCTCTCAATATCACTGCTGGTGAGAGGAAGGATTTATGAAAAGAGTCAGCGATGACCACCACCGACACGCCCACGTCCCCGTCCAGGCCCGTAACCACGACCACGCCCGCCTCCGCGGCCGCGGCCAAAAAAGCCCCCGCGACGACCAGAACCGGGATGATGACTTTGGTTTCCTCCACGATCTTCGCATGGACGAGGACCGGCAGCCATACGAGCCTGGCGGTCTTCATCGGTAAGATGGAACTTGTTGGATATTCCGACCAGCTCACAGAAAGCGGCGGTTTGAGGATTATTATATTCAGGGGGCGCATCTTCTGTGGTAATGGGAACTGTTGGATCATAGAACGGGGCAGTTGGCGTGAAGTTCTCCGGGACAGTCAGTTTTCCGGGCTTGACCATATTTTCCTCCACCCACTTTTCTTCTTCGATGATCTGCGGTAGATAAGTTGCATCACCCTTATCTGGAGATGGCTTTGCAAACGGGTCACCCAGATGGAGGTCCTGAGAGAAAACTCGCGTGATCGCAAGCCATTCCTTATCATACTGGAGGCGGAATGGACGCTCACGTTGGGCATCTTCGAGGTTAGAGACAGTATCAAACTCTATCAGCTGGAGGAAATCTCGATTTGGGAGGCATTTATCCAATGCTAGGAAATTCGTAGTCTTGTTGGAAATGGCTTCGGGAAATGGCCCGTTAATGGGAGCGGAACTCGGTTGTGGGCGTGCAAAACTGGCAGGAAGTTGGCTTCGAAGGTCCTCGGACACACTGGCTTCTTTTTCCTGTGGGGATTTGGGAGTTTCTTTAGGCACCTTCGCAATCTCCGCAGCGGTGGTGTTAGCAACAGATGATTCGGGCTTTGCCTCTAAATCAGACTCGCTGTCTAGGTCAAGCTCTATTTCATCTGAATTCTTTACAGCGTCTGGTTCATGTGCAGTCTTCTGCTTTTTTGCCTCTGGCGAAAAACCGCTTTTCTCCACACTCGTCAGTCTTCGGCCAACTCCATCCTCATCGACGTCGATCTTGCGCCAGGTGAGGTTATGCTTGACATCTGAATTTGGGGGTTTTTCCTCCGATAAAAAGCGAGAGTTTTCGGCGGCTTCGTTTCGGGCGGCTATTTTGTGAAAGTTTTGCCAAGCTGATAGTTTAGACTCTGTGTTTTGAGGTTCACCATCAAGTGACTTGGGTTTCGCAACATCGGACTGTTGCTGTGAGTCTTGGGATATGTTTTTATTTACATTATTCGCGTTCCCGTCCCCGATCTGCTGAATAGGCTCTTCTATGTGAGAGTCCTGGGTGGGCCCGGTGCGATGTGAGGATTCACTCATAGTATTTGTATTTCCTGGCTGGCTTTCGGGTTCTTCGTCTCCTAGAACGATCGAAGTGAAAACAGCGCCATCAAGCCCAAATGGGTATGGCGAAGGCAGGTTTTGAGGGACGTCATTGAGTGGTGCGCCGCTGGAGGACAAGCCATGTTGAACAGATGCAACAAACTTCACGTGGAGGTGGGCAGAAAACCAATGAGCCGGGCGGAGACGATCGAGGACATATCTGGCGGCTTGACTTCCCAGTTTATTTTTCTGTGAATCATCACGAAAACCCCTCTTGATACGAAATAGCTTTTCATGGTCTCCAGAATACTCGACCTTGGAAGGCCAGTCATGCGATAAGCCAAGGTCAACTTGAGTGCGAACCTGAAGTAGCTTGCGAACGTCGAGTTCTCGGATATGATAAATGCTATGGACGTCATCCCGATTAAAGGGGATCCTCTCGAAATGAGGTTTCTTATAATCATAGTGTTTCCAAATGCCGGACATGCCCGCAATGCGCAGTGGGCCGCATCGGAGAACATTTGCTGCTCCCATGTAATAAATGTTAGGTGCCACCCAGCCTCCATAGTAGAGCTCAAAAAGATGGTTGCTGGCCTCATGGTTGCCACCAATAAAGATGGTGAGATATGGAGCAGTGCGTTGGCCACTATAGTATTCATGAAAGTCGCCCAGCTCTTTGTACTTTTGTGGCACGGACATGCAAGTAAGATCATTTGAATTCCGGACCGCCTGATTGATGAATTAGAACATGTAGGTAGGGAATGGAGTGGGGATGTTACCTGGAAGTCGCCACCAATAATCAATAAATCAACACCATCCCAGCCTTTTAACGTAGCAGCCTTCTCGACTGAGGCATAAATGTCATGGAGACAACCATGTCCCTTGGGCATGATTATGTTAGCATTCCCACTTAGAACCAATAGATACGATCGAAAGAAGTTAAGACGTACGCAACCTTCCAGGGCAACCCGGATAGATGCAGAGTTTGGCTCTGGCATGTCTATCTTTATGAGAAAGGCTAGGTCGGCACGATGGATAGAGAGGCGAAAGTAAAGCTCAGCTCCAGATAGATGACAGAAAGCCCCAATGCAAAACAGCGTTAGACAAAGATCGTCGACTAGGAAATAAAGGGGAGGAAAGTATGTTGGTAATCAAATTAATAGGAATGATAGGAGGTGAGAAGGGGGGGGGGGGTGAAAGGGATTGATGTGAAGATGGGAGGAAAGTAAAAGAAAGATGGAGGTGTTATCCAGTACCTACTTTGAAAGTGTGCAGGGGCTGGGCATATTTCTTTTATCAGATCCGTCCCGTCACTTCACCTCAGAATTTCTTATTCACTTTTTTACCCCCTCGAATCACAACATTTTCCCAACTAGTATAAGTTTATTGAGCTAGTCTTCAAGGATCATGCATTTCAAGGATTATACTTCTAGGTTGAATTTCCTCAGGAATGCTGCAGGTTCTCTGGCCTCTACCCCATCTACAGCAGCTTACTTGATGATGGTCCATAATGGAATTTTTCATGATGAGTCCAGGCCTCTCAACCAGAGGCAACATGAGACAATTTGTGGTGCTTGTGGGTATCAGCGAAACCCGGAATGGACGAAGATATTTCGGATTAAAAAGCAGAGCAAGAAGCAAACAATCTCAAGAGGAGCAAAAGCCGTAGCTGGAGATGGTGTAACTGTCTACAAGTGCCAGCGCTGCTGTCGACGAACGGTTACTCCTACCCGAGGGGAGGGCACACATTCTCGCGTTATGGCTACAGCTACAGCCCCTGCGTCAGCTAGCAATACACCACCAATTTCGTCTTCTTCAATAGCTCTTCCGGCCAGAGTCGCTGACCCAAACAAGGCCAGTAAAACGGCAGAGAACGCGAGTAGCAAAAAACGAGCCAAGGCTAGAAAGCAAGGCGGGCTACAGGCGCTTCTGGCGTCAAAACAGTCACGGGCCAATGCATCCTCATCTCTTGATCTTTTTGACTTTCTTCAAAAATAACCCGTGGCTTGCTTCTATCTTTTTTTTTTTCTGAATTAGCAATTTCCTCATGCCCTGCATCGTGAACACTTGCTCGATTTTCTCATGCCAAGACCGGATTTACGGCCACGTTTTCTCCGGGCTTGTTTGGTGTTAGCGCGGGGTCCTTTATCAGCCACTGATCCACAGGCTACAGCTTCTCCGCCTGGTTCACCTAACTCTCCTTGGTGGACGAAGCTATCTCTTCTCCATTCTTCTCACTTTTTTCCCTTCCTATTTCCTCCAACTTTTCTCACATTGCTCTCTTGCTTATTGCTCATTCCTTAAATGTCCCCCGATTCAATGTCGGATTACTCCCAAGATGATGAGCACGATCCCCAAGCGGATGAGCTCCGCGAAACCGCATTGGTTACACTTGAAGCGTTGATCAGCTCCTGCAGTTCTCAGATGCAGCATTATCTGCCGAGCACCATCAGATCTGCCCTTCGGTACCTGAAATACGATCCAAACGTTGCAGAAGTGGAAGAAGATGAAGAAATGGGTGGGACTCAGGATGATGGGTCTGAAGATGATGGGACAGAAGATCCAGATTTGGGAGATGACGAGTTCGAGGATTTTGAGGAAGAAGGCGGCTATAGTGATATTGACGATATGAGCTGGAAAGTTCGTCGATGCGCGGCTAAGCTTCTTTACACTGTGATTTCGACTTTCGGCCGCAGCCGTGCGTTAGATGACGGCTCACTATATCAAGAAATCGCCCCCGCACTCATTTCTCGATTCAATAAAGAGAGGGAAGAGAGTGTGAAGCTGGAGCTTGTTTCCACGATGAACGCCCTAGTCCGAAAGACTGGTGAAGGTGCGATGGTAATAACATCAAATGGGTTTCTTGAATCGGTTGGTGGATCAAAGAACTCAAGAAAAAGACGACGACAGGACAGTGATGCTAGTATGATTGACTTCGAGCCCAGCATCGGTGCCACTTCCGCAGTCAATACGCCAGTCATAGCCCCGTCATCACCAAAATCTGGCGCCCAAGCAGAATTGGCTCACGCTGTCCCTATCATTGTGCAAAGCCTGGTAAAGATGTGGAAGCAAGCCTCCCCACCCTTGAAGCAGGGCATCATTGTTTTACTTAAGAGTTTAGCCCTTGTTCGCTACGGCGGCCTCGCCGACCATCTCCAGCAGATCGAAGACCCCATCGCCGATGTCCTGAAGTCCTCACTGTCCGGAAGTTCTTCTGCGCCAGTCGGTGCTTCTGCTAGCGCAGGGGCCCTTCAAATCGAATCTTTGAATCTCATTGCCGCTATTTCTGAGACTCACACATCTGATGCTCTACTGCCTTTCCTAATCGCCTTGATTCCGGGCGTTATCAATGCTGTCAACGATAGGAACTACAAGGTCAGCAGTGAAGCTCTTGCATCTGTGGAACAGATTGTGAAAGCCCTTACACCCCCTCGAGTGGCTCATGCATCTCAAGAGCTTGTGTCGCAGATAGAAGAGCTGTATGATGTTATTCATGGTCGTATCACGGACAATAGTGCGGATCTCGAGGTTCGGCAGCGAGCTATCCACGTTTTTGGAGTTCTTCTCGCTCGAACATCCGGGGAGAAGGTATCAACGTTCCTTTCGCTTGATCGTCGATCCAGAGGTCTTTCGATTCTTCTAGATCGCCTCAAGAATGAAACGACCCGACTCGCCTCAATTCGTGCCGTCGATGATGTGGTTGTCCTCTGTACTCGACAGGAGGATATTTCCCAATCCTGGGTTAGCGAAGTGACCGCTGAGCTCGGTGCCCAGCTGCGGAAATCGGATCGTGTTCTCCGCAGTGCTAGTCTGGAGGCTCTCCGTAGTTTGGCCATGAACCCCAACACAAGGTTCCATTACGACGGTAAAACGATGAAAGAATTGGAGGACTGCCTTCTACCTCTCATCAGTGCCGAGGACTTCCATTTCCTGGCTCCCTCGCTCATAATTTTGGCAAAACTAGTTCCGGGGAATGCCCAACTTCTCGTTACTGAAAATTTGATATCCTCTCTTTGCTCAATTGTGCTCTCCACCCTCGTTGGCACGGTTTTGAAAGCGCTGCTTTTGCTTGTCAAAGTCATTGGGGAAGAGAATGCTGGGTCAGAACTGATGAAGAAACTCCTAAGAGACGTTGGGATTAACGGGGATACCTCCGTGGTTGGGAGGGCAATTGGTACTCTCCTGGTTCACGGTGGGCCGAAACTGGGAGTTAAGATGGATGACTTTATGTCTGAGCTTGACACTGCTCAAGATGCCCAGCGTCAATGCCTTGCCCTGGCTATTTTGGGGGAATCCGGGCTTCGAATGGGTTCTAACTGTTCGCTAACCCCACAGGTGTTCATGGCTCACTTTAACTCCAAGTCAGAGAAAGTTCGATTGGCTGCAGCTACTGCTCTAGGAAATGCGGCCGCTGGGAATGTCAAAACCTACCTCCCAACTATATTGGCTGGTTTGGAAAAGTCGAACCCCCAGAGCTATCTACTTCTCCACTCTGTGAAGGAGTTGCTCCTGCACCCTGAGATTGTTCGACCAGGTGTTGCACCTAGCGCCGTGAAGCTTTGGCAGGCCTTACTCATCGTATCCGAGGAAGAGGATAACCGGGCAATCGGCGCCGAGTGTGTTGGTCGATTAGCATTGATTGATCCTGTTGCCTATATTCCACACTTCCAAGTGAGCCCTTCTTTTTCCTTGCCATTATCGGACTCGCTGACATTTTTCTAGGATTATTTGGCCAACCCAGACACCAATATTCGCGGTGTCGTCATCTCTGCCTTCCGATATACCCTATCAGATTCGAGAGATACCTATAATGACGTCCTAAGACCCATTATCGTGCCTCTACTAGTCAACATGCTGAGTGACCGTGACCTAGGCAACCATCGCCTTGCACTAACAACACTTAATTCCGCAATCCACAACAAGATGGATATCATTCTCCCCCACTTGAGCGAGTTGCTCCCCGCTGTTCTGGGCGATACTCATATAAAACCCGAACTTATCCGAGAGGTCCAGATGGGCCCATTCAAACACAAAGTCGATGATGGGCTCGAACTGCGCAAGGTAAGTTACCCCAGATCATTTTTTATCCTCTCTCCCTTTTATTTTCCTCCTGTTTGATTTTTCTTTTCTAATGATGATTGGTTTCGCAGAGCGCATACGAGACATTGTACGCAGCCTTGGATACCTCGTTCTCTCTCTCTCACGTCTCAGAGCTGTACAATCGTATTGTGGCAGGGATAGATGATGAACAAGATATCCGCACCATCTGCAATCTAATGACTTCTAAGCTCATTTCCCTTGCTCCAGAGGAGACGCAGAAGCACCTGGACACACTCTCCGAACGGTACACAGCGGTCCTGTCCTTCAAACCCAAGGACAATGCAGTGAAACAGGAGTTAGAGAAAGCTCAAGAAGCTTCGATGGGAGTTTTGAAGATCACTCGGGAGTTGAGCAAAGCGTTTCCAAACGCCGAGGTGTCAGGCGACCGGCACAAGTGGAAGACCTACATGGAATGGGCCCGCGTGACGTTTACGGCACAACTCAAAAGCTTAGACTCGGAGTTTTAGGTTTGGTGGGGTTTCAATATTGAACCTCTCGTTGGTCTTCATCTGTCAAGGGGAAGAAAACAATGGATGATGAGATTGCAGCTGCAAAATGAAATAGCGATGAACTAGTAAAGCTGAAACTAATCAGTACAACTGTAGCACATAAAGTATCTCGAAGCGCCAAATCCATCACGCTATGTATGCACTTGATTGGTCCAAGATATATCAACAGCGCCATCAATGCAAACACTCCCAATACAATGCGTTTTTTCTGTAATCCACGACACGCCGAACGCAGCATGAACACCAGGGCTAATTTGAGAACGCGGAAAAAAGCAAAAAAAAAAAAAGCACATCACACATTAGAAGCAAAACATTAAAGGTAACAAGAACGACAACCAGAAACATGAGTAAAGGTCACACACCCCAAGCATGAGGGGATTTGTATACAACGCTTCCAAGAACACTACTTCCCGGTGCTCACATTCAGAGAAATGCGATCAGCCAGCAATCGCCTTTCTCTTGAGGACACCAAGGTTCTCAAGCTTTGTCCAAGCATGGTCCATATCAGACCCAGGCTCTAAAGATGGTCGAAACTTTAGTCCATCCAGAAATCTAATGGATCCCCCAGTACCTGCGTAGAGCATAAGCTCGAAAACCCGACGCCTCAATCGTGTTGGCTCATCCAAATGAGCGAGATGTTTCTGGTCCATGAGCGTATCGGCCGAGGGGAGGGTGTAGGGATCATTGATCTCCATTTCCCTCTCGGGAATCATTTCTTCATCTTCTATGGAGGGTAAAATTTGTTTGCAACGTTCATGATCAGCCAAAATAGAGGCGTCGAGGTCTATTCCGCCCTCTGTGCCTAATCTTTGTTCAGCCGCTTTCAATTTCTGGACATGTCCTCTTCCACTTCCGGTGATAGGAGGCGGATAAAACCTGAGTGTGAGAGGGTTGCCTCTTATGTCAACCTTTTGAAGCGAGCAGAACCTCCCCTTATTTGCCCTACCCATCCGGCTTAACACCTGGCAAAGGCGTCTTAGTCTTGAGATAGAGTTACCGGCGACTGTTAGCCGAGAGAGGCAATTTAATCCGGCCAACTCATCGATACTGGGTAATGAATTGAAGTTCAGGTTAAGAACTTTCACGTTGGGGAATTTCTGAGCAAATTCAGTTGGGAGCTCCCGCAGCTGGCAAGAAGCGAGATCTAGAAGCTGTAAACTCAAGAGAGGGGCGGATGGCGAAAGACTCTGCAGGGATAGCTTGTTTGAGGACATAAACGCCTTCCGGAGATCTTTCACCACCCCTAAGTCAAGGTCAAAAAATCCGCCGTTCCGGCCGTTGGGGATAGATTGCTCCCGAATAGACAAAACCTCCAGGCCACGACACTGGTCAAGACCAGAAAGAGTAGACAAAAAGTTTTGATCAAGATAAAGTAGAGTCAGGGCTGGGAATACGGCAACATTGAAATTGTGGAGGCGATTATTCGACATCCTAAGCGATCGCAATACAACCAATGGAGAGGAGCAGCCAAGGTTTTCCAAGCAATTGAAACTCAGATCAAGGTTGGACAACGATGGGAGATTTTCGATGTTTCGAAGTGAAGACAGCTTATTGCCACTGAGGTCCAGGTCGGTCAAGCGAGTTCTGTTCGGAGACGGAGGTTAGTGTTGGAATGTGCACCGAAGGAGAGACATTTCTTACAGCTCCGCTCCACCAAAATCAATTGAGCTCAGACAGTTATTTCTAAGGGTCAGGCATAGGAGACCGTTCAAGTCGAATACACCATCAATATCCCTAATCCTATTATCGCTGGCGTTCAATTCTCTAAGATGAATGAGACCATTAACGCCATCCAAGCTTTCGAGCTCATTTCCAGAGAGATCCAGGTATTGCAAGTTAAGCAAATGGCCCCACGAGGTTAGATTAGAAAGGCAGTTGCTCTGAATTTTCAGGTTTCGCAAGCTTGAAGGTACACCACTCAACTGGCCGATATCGTTTTCCGAGACATCTAACTCTTCGAGACGTGGGCAAAATTCAGCGAGTTTATGAAGGGTGATTAATCCTTTTCGGCGCAGAACCAGGCGACGAAGATGTTCCCAATAGGGTTCAAAGGGTTCAACCTCGGTGATATGCTTGACTAAATCCTCCGTTGCCAAGGCGAATGTTCCGTGAACTTGACGCAAAGATGTTGGATGTGTGCGTTGGGCCACGTAGCTCAATTCAAGGTGGATGGGTTGATCAATTTGGTCAACGGTAAAATCAGGAAGCGGGCTTAGGTAAAAGCTATAGTTCCCATCCTGACGACCTTTCCCCAAGTAAACCAAGGAATCGTCGGTGTGATGATCCAGTGACGTAGGCGCTCCAGGAACAGGGGTTCTGCGGACCAAACTCTGTGCTTCAGAAATATCTTCTTCGCCTCTTTCGTCGATCCTGGAAATGGAGCGGCGTCTGAAGGGTGGTTCGTATACAGTTTGCTGGTGGGACGGGAGATTTGACAGCCGGTTTTGCTGCGGGTGGTCAGAAGAGAGATCTCCCGCAGTCTGAACTTCAGCCAGTGAGTTGCCCTCCACTCTACGAAGTTTCGATGGACTCTCATCATCGCTATAGGCGATCTGGGAAACGAGTGGAGATGAAAAGCTTATAGTAACGACTCGTGGCCTGTGGCTGTGATCCTTCTGATGCTGTGGAGGTTTCGACAAGCGGCCTTCATGGAGCTTAATCTCATGCTCAACGTCGCTCGAGGACCCAGCACTCTTGCGTACATCCGTTCCCCACGAGGTTTCTCTCGTGCCAGTATGAGGGTCACTAGAAGCGAGCCGGCTTACTTTAGATTGGACGGAGCTATGGTTTACCGATGGTGCACCATCCTTGGCCTGAGGGCGGGATTCCGATATTGAATGAATTGACTTGGCGCTCAGCGGGCTACTACCGTCCTCCAGGGGAGAATCTCGCATTTGCTCGGGAGAGGAAGAGTTCTGGGTTCTCATCATCTCTTGTAGTTCATCGACACTGAGGTCTGGGATATCCCTAAATGGGTCGTCTTCGCCATCACTTTTCGGTTTATCCAGAGATTTTCTGGCGTCCTCTTTCACCCACTGATGCTTGAGTCTGTCATACGTGAGCCCATTCACTTGCTCTGGGATCAGGTGGGACACTATATCGGAGGACAAAACGCCCTTCGCATGGGAGCTTTGTGATGACCCTGTGGGGAAAGATCGCGAACTGAAGGTCTTCGTAGACACCTGTGTGTTAAAGTGCAAAAGGTCGTACAAATCGTCATCTTCACCCATATTCGGGATAGGGAGCTTCCTCTTCCGTTGGTCCGTCAAACGATTCCGCCTATCTCCTGATTCATCATTTTGGTGGTCGGGATTGTCTCCTTTATCCTTGAGGTGAAGAGACATCACAGAGCCGGTGACCCCAAACTCCAAATCATCCTGCTCCTGAAATTTCTTCAGGTGGCTCAATATCCTTTGGTTTGGCTCTTTTGGCTCTCGCAGCTTGCGCATATCGACTCCTTCCCGACTCGGAGGGCGCGAAAACTCTTCTCTCGTTGATTCATCCTCGTAGCTTTCATTTCCAAGATCATCTTCCAGATCGGACTCTTCTACACTAGATAAGCCACCAGCGGACTTGCCTTTCGACCTTATTATATCCATTATCTTGGTAGCTTCGTTCAGAAAGTCTTGGGTTGTGATCGATCCTTTCCTGAACTCCTCCTTTGCCGTGTTCACGATAACTTTAGGTACAGTCTCCGGGAAAGGTGAGCCGGTGTCCTGGGGAACCTGGTCACCTTCCCGAGTTTGCTTTCTGCCTGGTGATAACTTAAGACTTTCAGAGGACCTCGTTTGATGAGGGGTGGGAGTTCTTGGTCGTTGAGAGGATTGCGAGACCAAAAACCCATCATCGTCGTATGCCAAACCATGCTGCATCAAACTCCGTTGTAACAAAGACAAATCATCGGTGACCTCGTCAAGCGAACCCTCCAAGTCAACGTTCTCCCGGCCAGTAGGGCGAGATTTGACAACGGTTCTTCGTCTCTTTGGGATTGGATCTTTGACAGGAGAGCTAAGTAACACAGTCGGCTTCAAGTTAGTGACCTGTCTGCGGGATGGCTCTCGACCTTTCGTGGCATTGGAAGCTGGAGATGTTTCTGACAGAACCCTCGATCGTGAGGCTTTGTTCATGCCGTATGCTTCGGAGTCACGGCTAGCAGTTCTATATGAGCGACGACGCAAGTAACGCCCCTCAGGCGATAAGAATTGCGATGATTGAGGTAGATTTGGGTCCGTGGGAATAGCGTTCAAGAGATTTGGGTCATAAGGGCTTGTGTCGGAGAAATCAAAATCATCCAAGTGCCCTTCTCCAAAACGGCTAATACGAGGGGTCTGTGTGTTTCGAGCCCGTGGTCGATCGTGTTTTCGTACAATGTTATCGCCCGAAGCATCATATCTTGGGTTCAAGAAACTTCGAGACTCCCCTTTACGGCGCGCTTCCTCCGACGGGGAAACTGGCTCGTCCTCCTCGGACAGGTCGAACGTTTCCTCAAACTGACTCATTCGTCGGAGAAGTTTGTTATTTGTAAACGTATCATGGTTTCCAAAAAGCTTTAGCGGGCTACCGGAAGATGTCAGAGCTTCAGACTTATTCAGACCGATTTGATCAACCGCATACGCTCCCACATGGGCAGATGACGGTCTTGGAAGCGTTGGGGGGTCAGTTGAGGGATTGCTCTTATGATAGAAAGGCGGCGAGCTTCGGATGCGGGGGCTAGGTCGGATGAATGGAGACAGCCGTTGAGAGGGGAAGGATGGGGGGGAAAGATGTCTTTTCTGGAAGGAACGGTCATCCCAATATGGGTCCCTCGCAAAAGCAGCCCGCCCATGATAATCCAAGGTCCCCATTGAGAGATCCTGCGGCAAGGAATGACTTGTAACGTCTAGGAATTCATCCTCAGGTACGGGTCCCGTGGGCAGATGGTTCGGTTGATTCAACAAGATGCTATCACTTGCTCTTGAGCCGGGTCGTTCCCGTGGCGCCGGCGCCAGGTTAAGCTTCTCCAGCTTGTTGGTTACTTGCTTCAAAGCAGACTTGATGACCTCTGATGTACCATTGCCATCCACCGTGTTTGTTCTCGAGAAAGTAATTGGGGTGATATCTTCATTCCGGAGATCCTCTAAACCACTCGCTGACCTCAACTGCGTATCATCGAAAGAAATATTTTGGCTCATTACTCGATTTGACGAGGCTTCTTCCCTTTTTTTCTTTATATCCAGCTCTTCTTTCTGCGACACTTTTCTTCGACCAGATTCATCTTTACCGCCCAAGCCCCTGCGCGCTGATAGCTTTGTGGAACTTCCGTCCGATAATTGACGGCGGCTACTTCGGCTATGTCCTTGCAGCTGACTGTCAGCCTCGTCGCGAGTTGTGCTAATATCCCACAGGCTGCCCGGTTGCTTCATGTTCGCTATCGCTTTATTTTGAGGTTTTGGCGAACCCGGGGTGGGAGGTTTGAAAACACTCTCCAAACCCATCGGAGCGAAAAGATCTCTCTGTTCCCCAGAAGGTATCTCGCCCTTGACCAATCTCTTTCGCCATTCGGGGGTCCCTTCTTTCGCTTGGTCCTTTTTCGGTCGTATCTGAACAGTGCTTTGCTGTACAGATTGACTGGATATATTAGACACCGAGCGGAGCGGCGATCTGCCCTCCATTATTTGCTGTTGTTTGCGCCCGGAGGTCGGAGTTGGTTTTGTCGGCGTTGGTTTTGGGCTTTTCGTTGTCTTGTCCGGGACTGGTGACCTCAGTTTCGATGGCGTCTTTGGGGTTCGAGGGGTTTTCGGTGTTGGAGGTTCTCGTTTGATGAAATGACAGGGACGGGTGACTTTTTTCTTTGGGTCAAAGGTGGGTGAGGGCTCGACAGAGCGACGCGCAGGGACAGGAATGCGACTAGGAGTGTTTTGTAGACTGTGTAGACTGTGTAGGCTGGAGCGACGGGAGTGGTTGGCGGAGCTGGGACCGGGAGCTGGGCTGGTGGGAGAGCCAGGCAACGATACCCAGTCGTCTGAAAGGTTGTCTAGCCATGGTGGATTGCCCATTGTTTACTTTGGTATTTGGGGGGGAGGGGGAAAACCGTGACTGCACAAGTGCTGAGACCAGCTCGGCGCGTCGCAATTCACAAAGCCGCAGTGAATGCAAGCAGACCGGAAATTAATAAATGCAGGCAAAACATAAAGAGCGCCCACACCAAGATAAGAAGTACCTTGGGGTCTATAATAGAAGGTAAAATACTTTGAGGGAATAATAGGTAATATGAGAGCGAAAAGACCTAGGTGCTCTAGAGGGACATGCTGACGGGCTCATGAGGTTGAAGCGGAGCTCTGTTATTATGATGGAAGCGGAGTTGCCGTACAAATTAATCTCAATCGATAAGTTCGGGTGCTCGGGGCAACCCCAACGCCCATCCAAGGGAACACCCGAAGCTTCAGCCCAATCACATCCAGCCCGCCTTCTGACAATAAACAATCGGTCTGAGCTCTGTTCTGGCTCCAGGTAAAGGTTGGGAGGAGTTTCTTCCTCGCATCTCATGTCTCTCTTCTTTATTTGCCCCTCTCAGTACGTCCGTCAACCATATCCAGGGATACTTCGCTAAGACAAGATTGCACTGGGCAGCCTTTGACAACCTTCGCAAAACTAGCTACAGTAAAATGTTGGTAAGTTACATACTGTAAATTTTGAGCGGTCACCTCTAACACCGCCTATTCGTCGGACCACTTCTGTATTGGATCATGCAGACACCGACTCTTTTCCCAACCCACCGCCGATAATAAATACAGTAAATAGGAAGACAATCCCTGGTGCATCCATGATGTTATGTATCAGTTATCAGTGGTACCTTGTATTATACAAGGTGACTTACCACGAGCATATCATTTACCAGTAGTAACTGTTTGCCCGCATACGACATGCCAACTCAACATCATCCAAAATCTTCCCCACCTGGCTCAGATTTTTTTTTCATAGTGTACAACCCTTGCTGATAGGCTCCAGTCTTCGGAGATGGTTCAAGCCCATTCGAAGTCAGGGTACTTTCATGTTATAAACAACTTTTCCGCGCGGAACACTCCTCTCTGCCCTCCCGAGCATGCTTTAACTATACTCTCTCGTCTAACTGGCCCAGCCTAGTCTCCGGCTAGGAGGATTTTGCAGCCCAAACAGCAAGGGACCAAACACTCCCTACTTAGATTCAGGACAATGGGTTTCTCTCTTTTTTGGGGGTGAAATTGTCTTGATCAAAATAAATTTGAAGGAGTCTAATAAACTTGCCGTCCGAGGCCATGTCTTACTTCTCGGTACCTGTAAATTCTCCGCACGGTGCTTGATTAATATTTCGTAAATATTTCGAAAGGTGGTGGGAAATGGATGATCTAAATCTTAGTGACTAATTGAGTGTTCCGATGAACAGACTTGAGTCTCATGATCCAGCATTCATTAACGATGTTGAAGGCAGACTGTCCCGGGTCAAGCAGGGAGAAAAGCCTGTCAAGTGTAGTTGTATCGCCAAAGTTTTTATTGCTCTTTTGAGGCTGGAAAAGTCATGTAAAAAGGTGGTTTGCGGAAGGGCCTGGTCGAAAAATATATTTACCAAGATCCGCATTCCCACAAACGGCCCTCATGACGGCAATAAGTGGTCAAATCCAAGTAGTGTAAGTATGGAAATTATGTTGAATTGGGTTTTCATCACAACAAAAAGTAGATGACCATAATTTATCTCTAGGCGGACGGAGTAACTGACATTATTTTGGAAATTAGCTGTATTCCATACTTCTCCCCTGCATATATATGACTTTCTATGTATATAAAAGAACAATTATATCGGCTATTGATCAGACAACATGCTGGATAGTCTCTTCGGCACCTGATTTGCTTTTACTCTGGTACCGAAACCACGGTGACAACCCATGCTTTGTGTCGCTGGATTTGGAGCCCAATGTTGACCCAGAAATATTATAAAATTCATTGTCGGATGCCATCTGAATTGCACGGGAGAACTTTCTAGTTTTGTAACCCCATGACCCTGTAAGCATTGCATCTCGAATATCATCTGCTTTAAACCCAATCACAAGTGATGCGGATATGATGAAAACCGTGACAGGAACGGCAATCACCCAGAACATCGTCTGGTTACTTCCCATGTCTCGAATATCGACTGTATTCATGCCGAAGTAGCTCGTGACAAAAGACAAGGGCAAGAAAACAACCGTGACAATGGTGAAGACGAGAATCGCTTTCCCGTGGTCTTCCTGTCGAACTTCAACGCCGCTCTGCGTCTGTCGGGCTAAAGACTCTGCTCTTTTGATGAGATGGTCAATGAATTCTATGTCGTAATCTAGATCACCAATGTATTTTCGCAGTTTATTTTCTTCGATCGCGAAAGCTGATTTGCGGGATTCCGTGGTGATGCGGAAGGATGAGGGGTCGAGAAGGTTGCAGTAGTTTGCAAAAAGAAGCCTTTGTTTCTGGGATATGTTTCTGAGAATATCAAGCTCTTCAATTACAAACCGAAGATCACGTAGAAGACGGTGGTGTGGGTTTTGGCTGACTTTGAATTGCTATCAAGAATAATAGTAATATTAGTAACCTGGAATAATGAAGGGCTAGGTGTGTCATGAACAAGAGAACAATAGGTTTTCACAGTAAATATACACATATAGTAGCAAATATGAAAATAGATAAAAGGAAGAACAAGGAGTTGGAAAATTCGGCAATAACTTACCAGACGTCGCATATAAGTCAAATATATATCAATCAAGTCCACCTTCTTATTCGCGCTGTCTCTAGATCGCAGATCATCCATGAGAGTTAAAAGAATATATTCCGGGCTCACAGCCTGGTATCCACCAATATCAAACGTGTCGTCCGTAATCGCCATTAGTAGAATCTGCTCCTTGGCATTTTCCATGGAGCCTTCTGCCATAGCCCCGTATGTAACCAATTGTTGTTGATACACCGTGTTAAAGAAAGTCAACGGAACGTCGGAGGCTCTGTGCTTGATCCTGTTTTTCACAATGCTCTTTGCTAGCTCTGCGCCGTATACGACCATCATGAGCAGGTATTTGAAGGAATCAACAAGACATGGAGGTATGCGGTATGTATCGCGGTCAAACTTTCCATTCTCAGAGACGCCGTGCTGAATTTCTAGCACCATTTTCTCGAACTCTTTGCAGTGATCTAGAAGTAGAGAAACAACCTTTTCTCCATCCCTGCGACAGCAAAGATCCAAGCGTTGCTCCTGGTCCATAATCCAGAACGAGTTGATATCCGGGACTATGAGGGTGGAACGAAAATGACGAGATCTTAGATGATCAAGTGCTGCCTGGCGGGTCGAGTATTTATCGAATTCATAGCATTTTATGCAGGCTGATATAGGTGTTTGTAGCATTTCCAGATCTCTCGGGCCTCGTAAATCCACGTCGTTGGGGTCGGATATATCTATGATCTCAAAGTCCCCCCGATGAACGGTGTCGTGAGCATGCGACATATTGCATAATTGGGACAGGATCTGAGAAAAGAAAGTTGGTTTAGGGTTTAATGAGGTAATGGGAGAGTGGTTATGGGGGAAGAGCCCTACTATCAAAAGTTCCGAGACCGCTCCGAGATACTTGTCACCAGCCTCGCATCTGTAGTCAATCGGAAGAAAGAAGTCAAGAAACTTGAACAAGTATCCAGCCGCTTGCCTCAAAGACCCTTTCCATGGCGGTAAATGGGCTTCGGTTTCTGGTGGTGAGACGGCGGTTGCACATTTGGTAATATCTGAGACACTTGCGTTGAACAGCTGTTGGACGATTTCCTCGGTAGCTCTCAAAGGATGAGATAATATTCCTTCGTAAGCAGATTCATCTGTATCTAAAAGTTGTGCGTGAATGTAGCTGCAAACATATATAAGGGTCTCTTCTTCAGCAAGATCAGTCTTATCGGGATTTTGAGGGTTCTCCGGAGGAACCCCACCCTCGAAAACGATCTCAGGATTTGATTTTCTCCCAGTGGCCCAGGTGAAGACTGGAGGTACGTTCAATTTGATTTGCGTTGGGTTTGATTGTAATGGCCCTCTCTGAGCTTCCTCGCTGGGTTGCCCTGAGGCGGTTGGGTTCTGAATTGGTGCCGGTTTTGGGTCTCTGTCGCGCCGGTCTGGGACGGGGTCGGGTTGTTTTTGCTCATATTTGATGGGGAAAATAACCGTGTCATTGCTTCTAACCTTCGGGGTTTGACTCTCCTTGCTTTTGTTTGGAATAAAATAGATTCCACTAGCGCCTTCTGCATCAGACGGGGGTTCGACATTCACTATAATGCCAGTATCCGGAGGTACAGGACGCCTTACTGCCCGGTTAATTGGCGTACCATCCTCCATCCGGGGCTCGGCAATGTCACTAGTCGTTTTACGCATGCGGAACCTTTTAGGCCGTCCACGAACAATGAGGGCCGCCTCAGTTGGCTCCTTACACCAAGTTGGCACGCGCTGTACAAGAACCGTTGATCTCCGGCGAACAAAGTTGCGGGGTTCATCATCGTCGAGAGATTCGTGATCAGATGCCCCGTACGGCGAATTGTATCGGGCATTTCTTGGCTCCGCAAACCGCGGCACTTCAGGTACTTCTAATACAACTAAGCGGATATCGAGGCGCAAGATTGGGGAGGTATAGTTAGTGGTAATTGACTGCCAGTCTCCCGATTTGACCGGCCTATCATCTGGCGTGAAAAGCTGGCAATCACGACCGCGAAAATTTATATCTGATAAACAATGATTTTTAATCTTATCCATCAATGCCTGTAGGTATGATGTGAGTAGAAAGAAGCTAACCTTTACCTATGGTAGAACCGGAACGCAGCGGTGGGGTAGAGGGTTATCGGTAGGCGGGGTAATAACTTACAAACCATGTTCGGCAATGCTCCATAGGAACGAAGAATACTCGCTGTAGATGATCAGTTAGACGAATGATCGAGGGCGCAGACGCGGACTGCGGCTTGGGAGGGTCCATTATGTTCAAAGAATGAGCGCCAGTCTCCGCAAAAGAGACTGAGCAGCATGTTATTAAGAAACCTGCAGGGTGTGAGTAGATTTCGGATGGCCCGCCATTGAAAAGGGTTAGAATTTCACTCACGGGAGCTTAAGACGACGGCCCATAGTTGAGGAACATGGACAATATGATGCTTTGGGTACTGGCCTGTTTTTGGAACCGCCTGTTCAAGCTCACGTTGTCGAGTGGCCTCAAGGTGGTAATATGTCTGCAAGAGGCCACGAGTCCGCGAAAGGGACGAATTACTCGTTCTGCGAGCTTTATTCATAGATTCGATCGAAAACAATGGGAAACACGTGAAAATAGCGGACTTTTCTTCGAGCGACTTATTCAATCCTGAAGGGTCCCGGCCAACACTGCGAATAACGAAATTTTCTAGATGCTCTCCATCATGAGTAGGCCGAAGTCGAGCACGAGCCCGTTCCAAAAGCTTCAAGATCAGAGCAGCATCTTCCTTGAGTAATCCGGGAGCTTGCGAAGCAAATTTCTGCCGAGGCTCTGTTAGAAAAATTGGGACAGACTGTACGGGGCTGAGCTGGTACGTACAATGAATTCATCGAATGTTCTTGCCTCTCGCTCCATGTGACTGGCAGTTTATTGTCAGCGGAAAAGCAAGATACGAGGAACAAGGAGCTTAGACATACGTCCAAGACATCTGGGTATTCTGGCTATCCATTGTAGTATCTTTCCGATAGAGATCTATTTTTCCATGTCCTGATATCCGGGAACTGGAAATATCCACGCCTTGGCATCCAGGGATATTTTGGCGCAGGAATTTATGGGCTTCGTTCGTAGCATTCTGGGTTACTGGAAGCCTCATATTCACGTCAAAACTCAGTGGTTCTCCTGTTTCCTCACACTCTGGAAGTCGATAATCTCGCACATAACCATCTTCTTCCACCTCAACGGTGGACGAAGAACTGTATGCTATCGGTTCTTCATCGCCAGTGAAGCGCCGGGTCGCGAAAGTTGAGTGACGAGATCTATAACCTGTGTTGTTCATCGTAGACAGAGTGGTATGTCTGGCTTTCAGCCGTTTGGTGTGCTCGAAAAGCTCCTCCGATAGCTCTGGCGAGAGGTACTGCTGAATGACAATGTAGTTTGGGTCATCCTACAAGTCGATTTAGTATCTCAGTCTCGTCAAATCTCGGGATTAATTGGGAGAAATCGCTTACCTTATCCCATTCCCATGGTAGTGCATACGCCATCAAAGTGTCAGGAAGCAGATGTTTGCGATCGACCTAGTATATTCAAGCAATATGAGTATATTCAAGATGTACTAGTACGAAACGCAAGGTGAGGATGCAGAAGAAGTATCAAACCTTGATCCACGTGTATTTGTTTTCATCCGTATTCTCTATGGTACTCTCCTCCTCAGCGTACTCGGCGAGTAAAACCCGCAGTTGTTCCAAAGAATGGCCAAACCGTCTCTGTACGCGCTCCCTGAATTCAGCATCACCCATAGGGACACCTTCTTCTTCCGTCGCTTCGTTTCCATTCTGCTTCCTAATAAGCTTTTCTTGCGTGTTTATCTGGTTTCAACAACCCACCTCTTCTACCACTTGGCTGGCTTTTTCACGGAGCCTGCTTTGAACCTGCTCATCCAACAACTGTTGGGGCACTTCATCTTCGACTTCCTTCCGGACGGGTTCAAACCTCGCGTCTTTTTCTCTCTGATTTGCTAGCGCTTTCTGGACTTCTTCTTCAATTCGTTTGCCCCAGTCAAGTTTGCCACGTTTTTTGAAGAATTGCCTTGCGTTTTGGAGATCTTCCTGAATGTTTCTTAATTTTTCAAGTTCTGACAAGATATTTTGATGAGGGCCTTTTGGCCTTGGATTTCTTCCTTGCCGCTTTGGGTTTCGTGTAATTCGTTTGGCAGGTGGTCCTTTGCGAGCTCTCAAGTTCGATTCGTTCTGTGTATTGTCTATTTCTTCGCTCTCCCACTCGCTTTCGGATCCCGCCCTGGATTGTCCGACGTGCGTGTTACTTGATGTCGCATCGTCTTCAATTGATTCTTGGCTCTTTTGCCGATCAGGGGTGGGATTCCCTTGCGTACGAGAGGCCACTGCTTGTGGGACGCCTGAGGTTTGCTGCCCATCATCTACTCCGACTGAGTTGAGATCTCCCCGATCGGATGAAATATTCCCCTCTGCGGTCTCCATCTCTTCACGATGATCGGCTTTCCCCTGAATGCCCCACGAGAGCAAAATGTGCCCTTTTTGGCAACACAAAGATCCTCCCACTTTGGTCAGTGGAAAAGGAGAGAAATATTCCCCACTCCCTCGTGGGCTGCGAGCCGATTGGAAAATTATCCCCAGCCTTGTCTCACTCTTCGAATCAACAGGGGGGCTTCAGCTGCGGCTCTTTTGGCCCTGAGCAGCCAATAAATATTCCCCACCCATGCTTAGCTTCAGTGAAGACTTGCGGGACTTTTGCCTTTTTGGGCTAATAATAAGACGCATGAAGTCCAACAAACGGCGCCAAGGAGAATAACCTGACATCTGATTGATTGGCGGTGCCAAAGAGAGATCTTGCAGGCAGCACCAGCAGCACCACCTGACTCCAGTAGTCCAGAAGGCTGCTCATCTCATCCACGAGCGGGGAAGAAGCAACTACTCAAAAAGACATTTCAAATATTAGCTCCACACCAACGCTCGGGGCAGTCATATAGATGTAATTTTATGCTGATAAAATTAAGCAAGACTCACGATCATGTTAGAAGTAACTTGAAGATAGCGATAAGACTTTAATGACGGAGCTAGAGCCATTCTATAAAACTTTCATAGCCATGAAGGATTCAGGAAAAATGGTTCAGAATTAATTGATTTTACAAGGCTGCGTTGGTGGGAGCATCCAAGTGACATCGACCGGCTCCTAAAACAAGATGGGGGCACTACTGGCTGAGCCGAGGGAGTAATCCGACCCACCAACATCATCTCGAGACTGGATGTGACAATGCATTTGCAAAATCATAGGAAGATAAGTTTGGCATTAATTGTTCTAGCCCAATGACATAATACATCCCCAGAAATTTGCTGCCGTTGATGTTAAACAATGCGGAGACTGAGAGACAGCCACCATTTCCCTTGACTTTATATTTACCCGTCACTCTAATGATAACATGGAGTTGGTTTGCCTTTTGCGTGGGGGGGCCGCTAAATCCAGATTTTATAAAGTAATATTGCGCTTTGGAATTTCAATAACTTCGAAGCAGAACAGGCAGGAAATTATAGTTGGTTCAAACTTCGGTGTCACTGTCACAGGGAAGTATATAAATCGAGTCAGGTGACTAGCCTGCTGGATGCCAACTGACATAAGCAAGACACGTTGCTGGAGTATCCACGCGTAAAGTGGTGGTTGCCTTTCGCGTGACCTCGTTTGATCGGAGGAAAAATGAACCCAGGTGAGACCTACCACAACTCCCTTAGGCAAGCACTGGAGATATGAGGAGAGAGCTGCAGGACGACCTAATTTTGTTCATTCTCCCAACGAAGACAGTGTCCTGCTGCCGCGGCACTGCAAATATCTTTCATTAATGACCCCGCCTCCCTCCCCCAGATGCCACTCCGACAGCCAACTTCCCCTCTCTCTTTCGAAGCATGTTTGGACCCCGCGCCCAGCCTAAACAATGATGATGTAATAGGCTCGGATGATAATTTGGATGAATTTAGTTTGGCTGCACAACACCAAAGAATTGAGAAGCTTGCCGAAGCATATATACAAGGCACACCGCTCTTCATTCTTTCCGCTTCTTTACGCGGTCCGTTGGAGAGGGATTGGTTAAATCCATGGAGGAAGGATCGGAGACAAGCTATTGATTCACGAGAAAATAACGGATGCCTCCAAAAAGACAAACCAAAGGCAGAGAAGCTGGTTATACCGGAAACGACCCCTCGAAAGCGTCCCCAGTTCGAAGTCCCGCGATCGAGGCCACGTACAATTCCACCAACTCCATCTGTTGCAAATTGTGTTGAAGAAAACGATGCCGCGTCTTCCATTTCCCATACTCGAACCGTAGTGTCGCAAGGAAGAGCATCGGGCCGGAACGCACGGCGGTCTCCCAGCCTCCACTCTGTTGATGATACTTGGTTAAGGAAGGACCGTGTCTCGCCTCGATTCCAAAATATAGACCCTCCTACATCGCCTACTGCATCAATTCCCTCTAGACGTCGAAAATTGAAAAGTCAGACAGGCAGGGTTCACTTGACCCAGAAACGCGGTGATATTGATGTCTCCGCACACATAAATCCCGGGTCTCATACCAGCCCTGACTTCGGGTATCGTCGTGAAGGGACTGATGCGCCCTCTCCTGGAAATACCTGTACATCCGAGTCTGATAAGCAGAATATTGATGCACACCCCGTCAACCCAGACACATCTCTTCATATTATATCCTCATCGTCGCAGTTACCAAAATTCGAATATCGTCGAAAGAGGTTTGGTATTCCCAAGGTACAGCTGGGTGGAAGTACCTCTTCTGATCCCGAGGACGGTGGGGCAATTGACAATGATGCTGCCGTAGCCACACAATCCTCTTCTAGGCAGGTAGAAGCCCATCGAGAACATCTCTCGCCAAATGGAAACTTAAATCCCCAACATGCAGACAAATCCCTAGATGAACCACAAGACTCCCTAGCCTTGACAAATGCGTCCGATACTATCGAAAATTTGACCGCCTCAAATTTGGGGAGAGAATCTGCTAGTAATATTACGAAGGGTAATACAAGTCAGAACTTGCCTTCGGCACAGCATGCGCAAATGAATCACCCTATGCCGGATTACGTTACTTCACTTTATTCTATTAACCTCTCTAAAGGCAATTCGAGCCATACCGAAGAACAGGTCCCGGATGCCCAGTTCTCCACTCAGGCAGCTCTTCAACTGGCGCAGAAGTCGTTCCAGAACGACCTCAGAAGTCCTGAGCATAGCCCAGTGGCCTCGAGGAAGAAACGCCGTTCATCCAAGTCATCGCACCCTCGCTCTCCAGATTCTACCAATATTACCCCATTCCACCAATTGAATACTCCCGAGCGTTTGACTCCCAACCAACGTACCAGGGCACCCGAAACTGCGGGTGCTCAAATGATCAGTACGCAGTATATCATAGATGCTGTCACCCCCTTTACTTTTAGTGCCGACAAGAAAATCGACTCTCGGATCCTATCGTCCCGAAACGAGAAGTCCGCATCTAAGAAACAGAAAACAACGAGTTTCGCTCTGTCCTCTCCCTGTGAAATCCCGCCGAATCAGACAACATTTAGAAATGAGAATGACGGAAACTCTATGCCGCAACCGTCCCCTAATCATCACAGTCTTCTGGAGGAGTCGCAACCCAGCGGACTACCAATGACCTTGACTGGTACCACACCGCCAACAGCCCAGGATGGTCAAGGCGCAATTCCAGGAGTCGACAGCTTTAATCTCAGCAAAGCTATCGCAGAAGCAGGCAGTTGGTTACAGCAGAGCTTCGAAATTCAAAAGGATCTTAAACAATGCTCAAATTCCAAGGGTGCTCGATCGCCAGCAGACCCGGGACGCATTGCTGTCGCCCTAGAGGATAATAATAAATAAATGCTATCAACTTTTCGCATTATAAACAAGCGTTTTTCTTTGGGGCCGTTGCCTATTTTGGAAGATTATTTTGCATAGCGAGGAGTTTTTCCCCCCCTTTATTATCTTAACCAATGTCCGGTTTTACGAGGTCCATTGCATATAGGCGATCAAATAGTCTTCTTGCTTGAATTTTGATGTATTATCCGTATATAATCTACAGAAGATGTTTGTGAAAACTTTTTTACGTATATTCAAAGGTGGCGCTCTCCCTGAAAGTTAGTCGCTGACCCTAAGTATGACGTTTGGGTTGATTGCGGCAGGTGGTCCAAGCTCTCCCAGAGTCTTGGCGCCGCGGAGCTGTAGGCTATCACATCTCCGCTTTGGTGCTCCTCTTCTTAAACATCGTCGTGCTGCTCCTCGGTTCATGGCGCGAGCCACATCAAAATGGCTCTGACATCAGTAAGATTTACACCTGTGATTAGTCGCCTTTCATTTGAGTTACTGATAAACTCCCTCTTCCGTAGTGGAAAGCGTTCAACTTCTTCGATGTTTCTCCCGTTAAGCTCCCAGAGGAGAGCTTGTCCCTTTTCGACGTACGTCTCGCCCTTCCTTGACCTCTTGTGTTCATTTCCCTCCTAGAATCTCACTTTCCCAACAGTCCGGTGTATCGTGCCTGTGTACAGGGTCCGCAAACTTGTTCATCGGAACTACCGATGGAAATGTCCATACCATTTCCCCAGCGTTCAAGGTTGTACAGTCGTTCAGCGTGTCGGAAAACGGCTCGATAACCCACATTAAACAAATTGATGGAACGTCACTTCTAGTTACGATAGCGGAAGATTTGCTGAATGAGGCAGTCTTGAAAGTATGGGCTTTGGATAAGCCAGAAAGGAAAACTGGGGCCCCTCGTTGCCTATCCACGACGACGGTGCAAAATGCAAGGAGGTTATTTCCGGTATGTCGCTGTAGTTCAACAAAAAAGGTTTTATTTGTCGCGAAACTAAGGTGTACATCTACAGGTTTCTGCATTCACGGCACTTGACGATTTATCTCAAGTGGCAATCGGATTTGGTAATGGGTCGGTGACGATCATCCGCGGCGACTTAATACATGATCGTGGCGCTCGGCAACGTATTGTTTTCGAATCAGAGGAACCTGTAACAGGGCTTGAAATACAAAGCGGGCCAGTCACAACACTCTACATATCTACCACAAATAGAATCCTTGCGTTAATCATTTCTGGTAGAGGACAAGGACAGCCGGCACGCGTGTTAGAGGATACAGGGTGCGGAGTTGGCTGTATGACTCTAGACCGGAACACTAGCGATATTCTTGTTGCAAGAGAGGACGCAATATATACATATGGTCCACACGGGCGGGGCCCAAGCCTGGCTTTCGAAAGTCCAAAGAGTTCAATCAACACGTTTCGAGACTATGTCACGCTAGTCTGTCCACCGAAAATTGCGTCATCGAAATCAGATACTTTGAGAGATTTTGGTATCAGCAGAGATGTCGAGATTTTCAAAAAAACCATGTTCACGCTCCTGGATACCGACCTAAAGTTCATCGCCCACTCAGAGTCTCTCACGTCATCTGTGAAATATGTTTTCAAAGAATGGGGCAATTTGTTTATATTAACTACAGATGGAAAGGTAAAGGCGTCGCCAACATTCTTTCCTCCTTCAAGGCTCATATCTTTTAGATCCATCGATATCGGGAGAAGAGCCTCCAACAGAAGCTTGAAATCCTCTATCAACGCAACCTCTATATATATGCAATTAACTTAGCGCAAAAGACTGGGGTCGATACTCAGCAGCAAAACGCCATCTACCGAAAGTATGGCGACTTTCTCTACCAGAAGGGCGATTATGATACAGCAATGCAACAATATCTTCGAGCAATTGATAATACTGAGCCTTCGCAGGTGATCCGAAAAGTTAGTGGACTGTTTGTAAAGAATCACTTTTCTTACCTTCGCTAATTTGGGTATATAGTACCTTGACACACAACGAATCCATAATTTAATCGAGTACCTTGAAGAGCTACATGACCACGATAAAGCTTCGATTGACCATACGACGCTGCTACTCAACTGTTATGCGAAATTAAAGGATACGGAAAAACTCAACAACTTCATAATGGCTCCTGGTGAGCTCAAATTTGACCTGGAGACAGCTATTGCTATGTGCCGGCAAGGTGGCTATTACGAGCAGGCTGCCTACCTCGCTACTAAATATGGGGAGAATGATATGGTTGTAGATATTCTTATTGAGGACTCGAAAAAGTTTGAGGATGCTCTGAATTATATCTGGGGGTTGGAACCTGAGCTGGTTGGTGTTGAAATGATTTCAATCACAACAACATACTGACGATGACTAGGCCTACAGTAACCTAATGAAGTACGCCAGGGTTTTGTTGTCTAACTGCCCCTCAAAAACGACGCAGTTCTTCATCGAATACTACAAGGGCGAATACAAACCAAGAGCAAGCCCCGAATTTATAGAATACCAGGCCCCCAAACCCCGAACAGCTTTCTCCTCCTTTGTGGGCCACCCGCAGGAGTTCGTCACCTTCCTTGAAACGCTAATCAGCAAAAAGGACATTAAGGAAGAAGATAAGATAGATTTGTATACGACCCTCTTTGAGATGTACTTGGATGCCGCAGCTCTGAAGAAGGATCCTGCAGACAAGTTGCAGTGGGAGAACAAGGCTAAAAAATTGATTGAAGGAAAAGATGTACGTGATGAAATCTCCCTTTGCCAACATTTCTCCTAACCCCTGTTAGATTCCTATTTCGACTTCGAATGTCCTGCTACTCTCTGACTTGTCGGGCTTCCGAGAAGGGTCCACGCTTGTCCGAGAGCAAGAAGGTCTTCGGTCAGATATTTTCCGATCATTCACTTCTGCTAAAGACACTCAGGGAGCGATCAAAGCATTGAAAAGATATGGTCCGGAAGAACCGCAGCTATACGTGGATGCTTTGACGTATTTTGCCTCAAGTCCTAAAATTCTTGCAGAGGCAGGGGACGAGCTTGATGCTGTTCTCAAACGTATCGATGACGGTGGCCTCATGACTCCGCTCCAAGTGATTCAAACACTGAGCAACAACGCTGTTGTCACTATGGGGCGGGTCAAAAAGTATCTGAGCGACAACATCGAGCGGGAGCGAAAAGAGATATCTACCGTAAGAATTCTGTTCAAGCAATTGACTAAGGTAGAGCTGATTTTTATTACTAGAACCGCCGCCTAATATCCAGTTATAGCACAGAAACTGAGAGCAGGATGCAAGAGCTTGAACAACTTGGCAACAAGCCTGTTGTTTTCCAGGCCCGCCGGTGTATGTCTTGCAATCGGCCTCTCGAGCTTCCGACGGTACACTTTCTTTGCAAGCATTCATTCCATCAACTTTGCCTGAACAGGGTCGACGATGATGCTGAGTGCCCTGTGTGCGCCCCAGAGCATTCCACGATTAAGGCCATTCGGAGAAGACAAGTTGAGTCTGCAGACCAGCATGATCTTTTCAGGGGGGAGCTCCAACGCTCTAAAGATCGGTTTGGAGTAATTAGTGAGTTTTTTGGAAGGGGCGTAATGCGACCACAGAGCACTATGGAATGATGGAACCACCGAATTGTGATAGCTTTGTTAGTTGTACATAAACCACCAAGTGGAGTCTTTGCCTTATATTTAAGGCCACGAATATAAGGCCACGGAAAACGCACCTTATCATCACGTGTCTACGCGTCATTTTCCTGGCCACGCTCCCAGCACGCGAACAGTACGGAGTAAGTGTGAAAGAGAGTGTTTAGCCAAAGCGCGATACTCCCAATTTTTAGGTATCGAAATATACATGGTTTTTAGCTTACAAGCTGCATCATACACAAAATGTCTTATGTACGTGTGATTCAGGATTCCGACGACGAAGACGACCCATTGTCAGAGCTTCCCCCAGCGCAATCTCATCGCATCCCGACCACGAATGAGGACACACAGGATCGTGTAGATGGCCACCAAGCTCACGATGGCGACCACGGGTTTCAGATCGGAGTCAATTTTGATGAATTTTTACAGCCTAAAGACGCAGTGCAGTTTCATCTTACGGAAGACCGGTGGATTCCGTCAGTTGAGAGGGCAGGTAAGATTTCTTCATTTAATCAACTACTAATTTACTCCCGTTGTTGCCTTGGCTCATCAGGGTTATTGAAATTCTAGCTTCCATGTCCCTCGGTGTATATCGCTAACAATGGCAATAGATGGAATAGGTACGGTCATGACGGAAATTAGCCTTGCACAGCAGCGGCTCCTCGACGACGATCGCCAGGTTGTTCCGAGTGAAAGTCACCCCGCCCAGCTTCCAGCGGATATAGAACCTACACTCGAACCTAATAGCAACGAAGGCACCGCATATATTACTTATGGTAATGGAGCAGACAGGCTTAATTCTTGTTTGAATGTATCGGGAGAACCACACAACACCGTATCCAGCAGCGAGTGGTCGCAATCGGCCCCTTCATACAATCTATTCGAATCGTCATCCATGCAGCCCTCATCCTGTCACCTTAACCGTGCCGACTTCCTTCAAGACCCAATTCAACCCGGACCTATGCTAAATTCGCCGCGACGATGGAACTCAATGGAAGCAACGCCATATTCCCCTCACGATACCATACCATTTTCATCAGTAGTTTCACCTAAGGTTACCAGAACTAAGAGTGATAGTGTAGCCATGCCTGCTCTGCAACCCTCACAGACGAGTGTTGACGAACTCGCCATGCCTATTGTGGTCGAGATACCTGGGGTTGAGAAAAAGCCCTTGCGCAAGAAGAAATTAAGTATACCGGACAACGATGAAGATGACGAACTAGCTCAGCCCGCAAATACCCACGAGGTTTTATTAAATAACCCGGAGAAGCGGAGACCGGGGCGGCCACCAAAGAACCAGAAAGTCCTCCCAGACCAACCCAGCATCACTGGTCCGACCAACGACATAGTAGCTTCCGCTACTTGCTTGAATGGGCAGGAAATGGCACCAGGGCCGGGGATATCCCCTTTATCCAACGGCCTCGCAGAGAATCAATTTGTTCAACCTCAGGTCATTATCAACGGCTCCAAGAAAGTCCACCAGGAATCCCCAACAGGAGCTTTCGCAGATACAAAAACCGCTGATACGGATGAAGCATCTAAGAAACTCGCAAAAGGGCCCAAAAAGAAGAAACTGAAGCGCGGCAAAACAACTTCCGTGACTCTCAAGAAAACCTACGAGTCGGATGTCGAAAACGACGTGATCTGGGTTGACGAGAAGCCTATCCTACCCCTAGCCCAAAATCAACAACCCACGACCGTTTCAATCGAATCTGATAACAAGAATATTCCTGAACCTGTAGCTCCAGCACCCAAGAAGCGCGGGCGCAAAAGGAAGCAAACTTCTGAACAGCTCGGTGCCGAAGGAGCAGCTATTAGCCAACCAAAGGATGATCAAACGCCCCTCCGGCCACTAGATGGTAACGATCAAACCCTATCTGCCATTCCAGATACCGAGAACAAAACCTATCCCACTCGTACTACAGATCCTCAAACCCATGACCTCAGTGCCATTACCGAGGAACCCCTTTGCTCACCCATCAAAACCTCCACATCAGTTGGAGTAGACGCGGTCCAACCCCCCGAAACACCGAAGAAAGCAAATGCACAAAAAACTCCAGCAAAAGGGCCAACTAAACATAGTCCAATTTCCTCCACCACTAAAGTGCCTTACCGCGTTGGGCTAAGCCGAAGGGCTCGAATCGCTCCATTGTTAAAGATCGTTAAACGGTGACCTATATTATTTTACCCGTCAACAGATTTCAAGTTGCCAATTCAGTTCTCCACATCTTATTACTTTTCGCCCCGCCAAGATATGCCTGGGCCCTGAGCAGCGAGTGTTTCGCCTTATGACTCTTTATCTATTAATTGTCTGAGTGGTACCACGTCTCCGATTAATAATTTGCATTTTCCTCATATTGAACATAACATTATATGAAATAATGCTACACGAAACGAACTATGAACCTCTTACCAAATTAGGGGAAGGAAGACTTCGGGTTAATATGATTTCACTTGCGTTCTTTGTTTTTATAGATCCTTATACCTCTCTAGTCCATTAACCCTACTCGATATTTAATGAAAAAGCCTCAGGACAACCGGGCAATAGCTTTTTCATAGTGTGTATGAGAGAACTCAGTAGGCCTTGCCAAACTCTATCCGATTATTGAACTTGATTAGAAACTAAGGGTACTAATGAGAGTGTAGAATTACAATCGCTTTTTGTTTGCTCAAATGATAAGAGGCAACAGCAACAAGCCCAGAACTAATCATCGTCAATCCCCAACACGCCCACAAATCAATGTCAATGTATAAAACCACTCGAAGAAAAGAATCACAAGAAACCAATCGAGGGATAGTCTGAAAACTATTTTTTTTCACCAAAGAAGTGCTATCGCCGCTAAGAATAGGAGGGCTTGAAGGGCTTCATTCCATCGAAACGTCAAATCTGCGTCTGATTTTGAAAGCTTTTTACTGCGTCCTTTGCTAGCGGATAGGGGATCGGTAATGGCGACCAGGCTCTCAGATCCTGTATTTCCTTTGGAGCACCAACCAGCATTTGGCTGGCAATCGGCTCCACAGGTATTGCTAGAATTCCCGCAATAGCCACCGCTACCACAACACCAGCCAAAAGATGACCCGGCGCAAGTCACACTCCCGCCACATCTTCCGTCCATTGAGATACTACTGCCTGTCCCGGGTGTGGAGCTATCCGGTGCCTTAATGAAGTTGTCATCCTTCCGGTACCAAAATTCCTTGGGATCACCCAAACACTCTCCCACCGTAACTGCTCGATACCCGTGGCCTAGTATTTCCTCCAGCATATGTTGGGTAAGGTTGTGCACAGTTTGCTCATGAACGTCGTGGGCGATGATGAGCCACGATTTGTCCGAAGGTTTCCCAGAGAGAAAGTTTTTGTCGAAAATGTCTTTGGAAAGCTGGATTGCATCAGGACTATCGTTTCGGAAGTCCTCAGTATCAATATCGTACAAAATGACATGGTAACCCAATTCACCCATATCATCCAAGCATCCGGAGTCCTGTGTGCAGCTTGAATAAGGAGGACGCATATAAGTTGGGAAACTACCCAGGATGTTGCGAAGTGCAACCTCATTCCAAAGAAGCTGGGTGCGTCGCTGAATCTGAGAAATTTGGTTGAGGTCTTGGTGTGACCAGGTGTGGCTCGCGATCTGATGCCCGCTCCTTTGCATGCGTTGGATCAAGGCAGGCCATGGCATACTCGAATCATCTATCTGCCCTTTGCCGTTATTGTTGCCGGTGACGAAGAAAGTGGCCTTTGCATTATAATAGTCCAGGATATCAAGAAGATCACCAGTGTACTGATTGGGGCCATCATCGTATGTTAGAGCAACAGTTCCTGGGTCGATACAGGAGCGGATTGCTTGTGGGCCATAAGGGACGTTGCCGATTCTAGGTCGAGAAATTTGTTCGGTTGATGGGCCCCCGGGAGTAGCATGGGCATCACAATGACCGTAGTCGATCTGACAGTCTGGAGAACGACAGTGGGCGGTTGTATTTCCACAGTATCCTGGAGATATTTAGTATAGGGCCATGGCCACATGAATGAACACGGTTTACACACCCGCCGTTGAGCAACAGTTACCATCTGCACAACGGCCAATATCTGGACCACACCTATTGCCGAAATCACGGTCCATCACATTCTGATTTGCCATGGGTTCTTGGATCTCGGATACAATGTCAGGCGTTTCATCATCGAGGCCCAATGATATGCTATCTCGAGCAATGGCATTCGCCGCAAGAGGAAGGCCTAAAACAGCGATAAAGTAGAGGATTTGCATTGTGAAAGCTCTTCAGTCTGATAAAAGGTGCTTTTGAGATACGATACGAGATATAAGAAGAATTTTTAAATAGACCTTCTGGATTCCAAATGTAGGTTTAATGAGGTGATGGTAGAGAAACATCGTGGGCAACAGGCAGACGCTCGCCATGGTGTCTACGACTGCCCTCGTTGAGGGAAGTTACGACCATAGCATCTAACCGTTGTACAGTGGAAAGCAGGTGCAGCCAGGAAGGAAGGAAACAGCACCGCTGATTATTCGGCAAGAGCGACGGTGCAGGTGTTCCCTTTAAACCACTGGGTAGGTACTGGTATGGAAGTGCCTAAACACAGACAGGCCCTGTTAGTTTAGAGGTGTACATTTATTCCATAGGCTTTGAGCAGAAAGGGTACTCGTCCTACCTAGGCTTACATGACGTCTTCTAAAAGCCTAATGCTGGGGGCGATCAATGGCACAATTTATAAGTTCTAGTTTTCGCTTTCTTACTGCAAGAGAGTACGACAAATATTATTTTTTGAATATTCATTTTAAATTGCATCATTAGCCGAGAGTTTCGAAAACTCCAAGTATCAGGTATCTGGTGGAAGGAAAATAAACCACCTCGTTAGACACCGTCGTATTTAGGCCCTGGTTGTGTTGGGGGGGGGGGGGTTGCTGGTACATCAAGCAGCCGAGGGAATAGACCGGGAGCCATCGATTCGGGACGCCTACTGCTCGGGTTAGAATGAAAGTTTTGAAAGTTTTGAAAGGAAGCACGTATGCTTACCTCTAAATCCTCCTCGCCGACAGCAGAAAATATGAAGGGCGCTAAGGTCGGGAGATGGGGACCAAATTTAGCTGGGATGCTCCTCGCTATACTACCAATCACAGCAATTAAATGCCGCTGCTGAACGGTACTTAATTGGGGAGATTTGAACCTTTGCACAAGTTCTGTGACGAAGGTATTGAGTTGGCTATCGGAAAAATGCAGCACTAGGGTAGAAATGGCCGCTAAAGCCCTCTTTGTGACCACGGTTCCGGCCGTGTCGTTATCGATGATAGACACGACGGCCTTCTCCAAAGCGGTCAGTTCAGCTTCCTTCAAAAGCGTCCCAAAGCAGGACGCTACTTGAATCACGACATCGATAGCATCACTACTAAACCCTTTAGAAGGATCCTTCTCCAGCATACCCCTCGTAACGGAATTCCTCCTCCTAGTCGACGAGGATGGGGTGTGGCCGACCAAACGGGGGATCAAAACTCTAGAAACGGCGGAGTATGCCATGGTAGCATCCTGGCTCGGGGGCTGCCCAGGCTGGGGACGTGGAAGGGCTGTTACTATCACTCTCAAGGCAGTGTTGGGGACCGAAGTGTCAATGGTTTGGGACGCAGTCAAGTTCGATAGTTTCTCAAGGAGGGTAGTGAGACTTTCAAAGGGTAGCCGGACGACGAGAGGGCCGATACTACAGGCATCATGGAATTAGCAATCAACACAATGTTTGTGGGGGTCGATATCGCAGTTTGTACCATTTTAGCGCTTGGTTTTGGACGTCACCATGCTGGTCATCCAAAGCCTTGAGCAACCCCTCAGCGAGCTTTGACGAGGAGAACTGGTCGTGTGCTAGGTACGAAGAGCCGGGACTGGTGAGGATTCCAAACAAATCATTCAAGGACATATATCTCATATCCGGATCTGGGTCATCTAGCTTCGAGAGCAAACCATTGAGGTTCTGCTGCACTGCCTGTCGATCCGTCATTGCTGTGGGAAATGACCCCGCTGGCGGGCAGGCTCAGGATAGAGTGGTTGGAATAGGTACAGCCGGGAGACAGTGCGTTTGAACTACAGTATGGGGCAATAAAATAAACAGTTGGAGTGCGATAGGAGGTGAAATCCCTAGGTAGACTAGGCAGAAGCAGAGAATGTCATATCAATGAGACAGACAAAAGAGTGGTGACAATCAGCTCTGTTGCCTGAGGCCGTTATCGCCTAAAGCTCCTACGGGACACCGTATCATCCTTCTGCGCAGGGATTTCTCCCAACCTCGATACGAGAGTGAGCAATCAGAATTTCCACAATGGATTTTTCATTATTCTTCTCAAGGAGCTTGAAGGTCCTTGAAATGGTTGTTTCAATCCATCACTATAGTAAATCCAGAGCCTCACGGAGCTTGTCAGTCAATCCAAATCAGCCAAGGGGGTCATAGTGGCTTCCCCGCATTCTCGAAAATTACATCACCTGTAAATTTACCATCCGACGCTCAGGGTACTGTCCTAGGAGTCACCATCCATGTCCAATTCAGCCATGCAGGAAGCAACAGCCATGAGCCGCCCCCGTTCTCCTTCTCCTCATTTCCAGTTCTTAGACCGGGTGTGATCTTCCCCTTTCCCAGGACCACATCCCCATAGAATCACCATCTTCTTTCTCGTGTAGTTTTCGTCCCAGTACAGCGCTACAGAAGTATATTTTCAACCGGTTCAACATGTTCCTTGCGAGATCTCACATCGCACGTGCTTCAGCCAGAGCCGTCGGCGCTGTCGCCAGGAACCCCACGCAGAAATTCGGACGTCGGACGTATGCTGCTGCGCATGCGATCAAGAAGTCTAGCGATCTGCCTTGGTGAGTCCTAGTGATACACGCACCACCCCCGCGGATATTTGATTCATTGGCTTTCAGGTTTGTCGTGTCGGCAGGCATTGGAGGCCCAGCGATCTACTATGTGTACCAGTCTGGTGTCAAGAAAGATGACCATCACGGTCTTCATGGAGAGGAACATGGGGCCGATAAAGGAGGAGATCGGGGCTTGAGCATGTAGAGTTGAGGCTCACCCTACGGCAATGGGGCATACGCTCTGGTAGTGCGCCTGAGGTGATGTGTTGACCATCCCACAGCCCATGAGACAGGGTAGACAGACACGGGCTAGTTGTTTGACGTCGCTGTGGCTGGAGGTGAAACATCCTGTACGGAGATACCACAATAATCCCATGGGAGTAAACCTAGATTCCTATCCCAATCAACCCTGCATCGAATGGTAAATTGGAATGTAGGATCGCATCAATCTTGGCGGCCTACAATTGAGGACATAGTTGCAAAGCTACCACCACCACCCAGACCGCCCCTTGGCGCGGGTTTTTTCATTAACATTATTATTAAGAACGACGAGTAGCTATCCCCTGGCGGCTACCTAATCCACATTCACTCCTCGTAAAATCGTCGTGTTATCCACTGAACTGCGTCCTCTCGGACGCAACATGATCCAAGAGTAGAAAAAAGAGGCGGAAAAAATTTGCATAGAAACGAAAATCATAGACCATGAGCACATGCAACAACCTGTAAACAAGAAAGTGTTTTGAAGTAGACTGCTATAATATTAACATGCCCCTTTAAGCTGTACTGTTGAATGGGACCAGAAGGTGCAGGCCGATTCCATTCCAGATTTTTACGGAGAGCTGTCTCCGACTTGATAGGCTCTCTTTAGGAAAGTTCTTGCGACATTATTTATCGAGTTATCGCTTAGCCGGCCGGCCATTAATCACAACCTGTGGGGTCCGGTTCTCGCTGTTGACATTGCGAGCAGTAAGGGAAGATGAATCAATGCCGGTGGCAAGCGCAGCGGCTTTGCTCGCCTCCTGCTCCAGTTCTTCCTCCTCCTCATCCTCATCCTCGCTCCTTTCATCCTTCGCAACACTGTTGAAGATGTAGTTTTTCAGGATACGGAGGATCAGGAAGAGCCAAAAGAGATTCACGGCTTGGAGACTAGCAAGTAAGGCGAAAGTGATATACTGACTGATCCAGCACTTGTATTGCTGAGTCTCCCAGTTAAGTTCGAAAGGCCCAACCGTTCGAAATTCGGTCAAGACAGCCCAGAGGATCTTCAGGTTGAGATAATGTCGAAGGTAAATCCACATCCCTACAAACATCCCAAAATAGGGAACGGTGATGAAAGAATCAAGGTAGTTCAAAGTTTTTGAGGTCTGTGGCACAGAAATGTGAGTACGCAGTGAATTATGGGAGATGAGACGTATACAGAAATAGATAACATACCGCAAGGAAGAAGTCGGAGACATCATGAGTAATATATACTCCAATGCCGATGTAGGTAAAGTGGAAACGATAGCTTAGTCCGATAAGCGCCAGGGTAATAATGTGGTGGCCCACGAGTTCCTTGAAATCCTTCCGTGGTTTCTCCAGTTGCAGAAGCAAGACAAGAGCTTGTTGGGCCCAGTAGCTCGCTTGAATCAGGTAATAGGCCTTGAACAGGAGCTCGTGTTCGCGGTGCGGGAAGTTTTCGAACATAGCGGTTGTGTTGAAATACCAGATATCCGATCGACTCATAACGTAAAGGCCAAAGGGCCCAAAAATGGCGAAGTACATAGCGGTGTACATCTGCTCCATAAACCTCGCCGTCTTGCCCTTTCCTCGGATCCCACAGTAGGCGGCCCATGGACGAATTACACATTGCATGAGGAATTCTCGCGTAAATGACAAAACAATTGTGTAGAAGCAGACAAAAGCAATGTCCTTCTTGCCCTTGCCATACATGATTGGTCCACCAGGAGTCTTCGGGGGTTGGGGGTAGGATAGGAAGATCGCGCTATGTAGCGGGTTGGAGGGTGTCGGGTTGACTGCATATGCGGTGAGGAGGACGAGAAGCATGAGGAGAGGGAGAAGCCATGTGTGCTTCAGGCAGGTATCTTTGAAGCGACGAAGGTAAGATCGACTCTTGCGGCGTTTTGAATGCGGTTTAAAAGTCCTTTCTGCGGGCTGTTGTAGTGCCACAAGAACATAAATTAGTCATATAAAAGAGGAAACACTGCCTCGGCAGGTCCGGTGCCATTCCATACCTTATCCCACGCTGGAGGCTCAGGATCGATCGGGCTGACTTCGTTCATTGTGGACATGGCTGGAGCGCCAGTGTCGCCTCGGATGTCCGCACCCAAGTTACTCGACTTTCTTTTAACACGGGCCATTGTCGGATTGTGTAAAGCTGGAGAACTCTCAAAAATTATTCGCTACTCCTCCCGCTCGACTGGCGAAGCTTCTCCCCCAAATCACGATGAGAGTGATACACGTGGCTCGCTTGGAAAGTGTGGGAGTCGAAGGGCGTCGATCGATCCAAACGCAGAACGAATCAAAGGAGGGAAGATGGCCAGGGAAAGGAAAGTGAGCGACGCTAGGTCTGTAAGGAAGGGAAAGGAAATAAAATGAGAAGCAAAAATATCAACAGGCAAGAAGGGAAATCAGGCAAAGGGAGAGGAGGCAGGATTTTCCCGCGTGTCACAGTTCTCGCTTTCTTCCGATGTTTCACGGGAAGAAATTCATCCAGGGGTTTTCTCACGCATCCGTTTTCTTTTTTTCTCGGGCCCGTTTTTAGTCCGACTCCACTGCCTCCTTCTCCACATTGATCACTGCTCTTGACCACTCACGCGCCATACTCTGGCTCCAAACTTCAGCACTCTTTGACGACTATCGACACACTACTCCGTATCTGGGATGGGCCCCTACCTTGGGTACCTCGGATTGGCCTCCTCCATACGAAGTTGTTGGTGAGAGGCACAAGGGCAGAGTGGTGAATGCGAAAAGATTGGGGGTCTTGGCTTTTTTTTCCTTTGCTCACCAAACCATGGGGCAGAAATGAAGATTGTGCAATCCACTCCTCTGGTTTCATGGAACCGAGGAAAGAGATGATAGATATACGCATTGATGTCTTTGATCACGGCAATGGCTCCCGAAGATCAGTCATTGCCGTGGACGAAATTATAATTACATCATCCCTTGCTTGTTCTCCCTCAGAAGTCGAAACTTTCTCATTAACCAGATTCTAGCCGGTTCTTTTTTTAAACACCCCAGCTGACGCCCCATCTCTCTTTGATGGGCTTCTTCCCTGAACAAAAATAGGGCTGAGATGCTTGGGCAATGCTGGAGATTAAATACACGGGTCATGGAGGTCGCGCCAAATGGTTCCCAAATAGTCAGAATCCCCGAAAGAGAGAGGCGCAGTCAAGCCGATCGTCGCACGAGAACGGCTGCTCATTCAAGATTGAAGATTGCTTGAAGAGCAATGGAAGCTTAGACTTTATGCCCCCAAAGTTCTTCCTGAGCTCCGGATTGGTCGGCGGATATTGAAAGCTTGAGACAGAACCTCGTCGGTTAGTTCAATTCGTCTCACTAACCGATTTGAGTAGAATTTTGCGCCCGTGGCTGTGGTGGAGCTTCTGCATAATTTTGACTGCTTGATGTGAAAAACGGATATCCAAATTTTCTTTGCTTGGATCTTGAGAACCCTCAACTGTAATCACTAGGGAAGTCAGCCCCCATTCGAGGAGGGATCCAAGTATAGTTACCAATACGGGCTGTGTTGAAGGATGTTCGACTCCTCATGGCGCCAAAGATATAAAAGGCGGATAAAAACCATTCAACGAGCAGTTTTAAACCCACTCAAGCCTTCAAATACGAAGATATTCTTTTGATATCGAGATATATCTACGCATCCCTTAAATATTTGATATTTTACCCATCTTCCTCAAAATGCTCATCAAAAGACTCCTTGCCCTCGGTATCGCAATGGCCGTCCCATGTGCCGTCGCCTGTGCGCCAACAGAGCCATACCCTAGCGACGATATATTCGTCATTGGGGATGACGGTCCTGCCCCCCCAGAGACTTTGGGCTACGCCATGAATCACATCGGCCTGCTCACTACTAATCTACCGGCCATGAAGCACTTTTATGGCGACATTCTTGGAATGCGCCTGATCTTCGACGTTCATCTTACCCCCGAGTTTACCGTTACGTATATGGGGTACGCCCAGGGCGGAAGAAACGGCACCGGCTTCCAAACGGGTGCAGAGATGAACAGGGATAAGAATAATCTTTCCGGTCTCCTCGAGCTCGTCCAATTTAACGTTTCCGATGACCACCTCAAGGCATCCGCAGAACGTACCAATACCTTCGGTCATGTCGGTTTGATTGTTCCTGATATCGTCAAGGCGCAGGAATACCTCGAGAAGAATAATGTCAAGATCCTCAAGAAATTTGGTGAACCTGTGGCTGAGTTCACAGGACCTGTGCCAAATGCATTCGGTATTGGGGAGTTTGCAGGTGCTCATATTGCCGCGAAGAAGGCCCTCATGAAGGCTCAAGGTCTCATTGGACTGCCGTTCCTAGTGATGGCTCAGGACCCTGACGGAAATTTGGTTGAGATCCAGCAGCAGGACCAGCCACAGGGGGTGCTCTAATTCCGTCGCTGATGTTGCAATAAACCCACCATGAGCCCAAACGACTGGATTTGATGAATGGGATAGACTATGCGACTATGAAATCCCAGATATGTTGACATTCGTTCTTTTTCGTTTTTTAATCCCTAATTCTCGGGATAAGCTATGTATTATATTTGTTTAGACTGCTGAGAACCATTGATTCGAGTTCTGAGTGTGGTGTTCCACGTAAAGAATCAACCATACCCACAATCATCTTGTTCCTCATTTCAAGGTAGTACTCCGGGGGAGGCCTCACATCTCCACACCTGGCAAGTGTCAACATTAATTTCATACCTTTCTTGTGCGCAATTTCAAGTCTGATTCTGAGATAACTGGACTATTACTTCAAAAGTATGGTTCATTTTGTATTGACAATCCTATCTATGTTGTACTAGTTGTGTAAGGACACAGCAAGTGTTGTCTTAAGGGTTATTGTCAGCCCCCCTCCAAGAAGTATCACCAAATAGATATTTCATTTGACTATTATCTCCATCTATCAAGCACATATGTAAAAATTCCATAAGGCTGTCAAATTCTAAGGCTGCGTGGGGCCAGCCCGATTAATAGCCCTCCTCCGCTCTTGCATAAGGTATTTCCTTTCCTTTCGGAGGTTGGAGGCATACCGTACACCAAAACCGTGTTGGAATACCTCTTTTATCTCCTCCAGACCCAGTCCCGAGACCTCGGGGTAAAAGAAATAAATCCAGAACCAACTGATACCGCATATGGCCGCGTAGAAGCCAAAAGCACCAGAGATGGTCATAGCATTAATCATGGACAAAAACGTACTGGAAACAATGACGTTGCTTCCCCAGGTAGAACATGTCATCCACATGGTACCCATGGCACGCACTTCCAGAGGGAAGAAATCGGCGCTCATCCATGCCGTGTTGCCAACTGAGACTCCGTAAAATATTACAAACCATATTATGAACACCAGCACAACGATTGCAGGGGGGCCCACGCCTCCAGGCTGGATATCGGTGGCGTTGACATCCACATGGAGGTAGCGGAAGGCTACCGCGACGGCGATCAAACCGACAGACATGCCCCAAACCGTTGAGAGAAGTAGACGTCTGCGACCTACTTTATCCACAGTCATCATGTTTACCCCGGTCATGATGAGATTCGTCCCGGCAACGACGAGGCCAACGGCGGTTGGATTGTCGAAACCCACCAAGGCGAAAATCGTGGACGAGTAATACATCAGAGTGTTGAAACCGCTGAATTGTGATATCACCATGAGGCCACAGGCGCATACCAAAGCACGAAGGTTTCCGGGGATCGTATGCAGCTGTTTTATCTTCGACCACCCACTGGTGCTTTCGTTCATCAACCGGGCCTCCTCGCAGGCCACAACGATGGAAGTTAGCACCCCGTCAATCTGGGTCTCCGAGGCTTCTCGATATATTTTCCGTAGTACCACCTGGGCCTCTTCATTTCGACCGTGGTAGATCAAATGACGGGGAGATTCCGGGCAGAAAGGCATAAGGCAGGCCAGAAAAATAGGTGGCACTCCTCCTAGTCCCACCATATATCTCCACCCGTGATTGACATTGGCAAAGGCCGCTCCTATGGCGTACGCAATGACTTGGCCTCCAGTGATTGACATATTGTTTAGCCCAATGAGCCGGCCACGGGCCTGAGCCGGCGCAATCTCCGCCACATATAATGGTACGACCATGGCGGCTGATCCAACACCAAATCCAACGATGACCCGACCCACAGCCACCTGAGCGATGGTGTAAGCGGCAGCTTGCAGCACAGCGCCTGCAATGAATAGTACACATCCTAGATAGACGGCCATCTTACGACCAAACTACCGTACAACATTAGAGTCTTCTGACGCAGCCAAGCCAATGAGACGAACGTACCTTGTCGGCTGTATTACCCGCGAATATCGCCCCAAAGAATGCACCACCCGAGCAAAGAGAGGTAATGAGCTCCTTTTCCGAGCTGGTTAATGGACGACTATTGAGACCGTCCTTAACGTATACCAAGACAGCAGAAATGATGCCTGTATCGTATCCGAATAACATTCCTGCTATTGATGCCGACAATGCAGCCAGCCACAAACCAGCTGATGGGTTGCTTATCAATATCAATTATGTCAGTTTCCTTTCCAGCCGTTGCTTGGTCAATTGCCTCAATATGAATATCGGCTGGCTCAATCTTAGACGAGTCATCGAGGCTGCATCTCTGCTGCCGCTTCGACTGATCTTCAGAGTTGGGTGGGAACATAACGGACGCGGAGCACAAATAGGAATGAATATAAACTAGTCAATGCGACTGAAGAATAGGATCTGGAGAACCGAACAATGGAATAAACGGAGGGGGATGTATAGTAGTCCGATCATAAGCAAAGGTAACGCTATCCGCACCCTCCTTCCTCCTTTATATACCTGCGCATGCCTCCTCCTCCTTTTGCTGAATCAACGAGGACAACATAATGCTGTGTCCTCACTCCTGCATTCCCAAATGGACATTTACCCAATGAACGTGCATCCCTGTCTCTCACTCAATAGCCGAAGTGCGGGGACGAAATCCGGGGAAAGATTCGTTCCCGTTGCGGGGGGATACTAATCCAGAGCGAGTAAGGCATTGGCTCAGTCAGCGGCACTGCCCACGAGACATTTTTGTCGTCAGATCCAGTATTGTGCCTTTCTTGAAGTTTCGTACGACCGAGCTCCTCACGCTGTTCCACTCTGTGCCGAAGTGAGAGGTATTTGACAAGGATGTGTGGCTGACTCGTCCGATCAGTTGCTGATCCCCCCCTGCTGAGTGGCTGGCTACGGCTCACCCCGCTGAGCTTCCTCTCAACAAAATATCCCTGTCCAACCCCAGACAAGAAAGCGCCAAAAATTGCCTTCCCAGAAACTGGAGAGCGGTGCTCTTACCTCTCCTTTGCGGCTCGCTCCCAACGGGGAACCATTCCCCGGGTCTATTGCTCGGAGGAAAATCCCCCAAGGGGTGGGATCCCCATTAGTAGCACAAAGAGCGAAGCTTGGAAAGAGAGTTGTAGTATCGGATGAACTCCCAAGCCTTGAACTTTCGGGCTTTGTGATCCGGCCAACTGCCTTATCCTCAAAGCGTTGAGCTCGAACCGCTAACTAAATCTTAGTATCTCAATCCATGAGTTGCCGACAATTAAAGGCGGGAGGAACGTTGTTTAACTTTACTCAATGGTAGAGTGAGGAGATTTTGGTTGGGGCATCGCCGCCTAGGCCTTGATACTAGTAGTTCGGTGGAAACTTATTCCTAGTACCTCATTGCAGTAAACCTGTTTCATGGTTGCTCGTCTTGTCCTACACCGGGTATTTATTCCCCTCATCGTCTTTGGGCTCCTCATCAAGTTTGCGCGAATCAGCCCATCGATCGAATTTGATCTTCTCGGCACTTTCCGAAATATTGGCCATGTAGTAGAGACACAAGGAGGGTAGTCAAGTGGTCTGGGTAGCGAAAAACTTATATCGTTTTATAACAGAAAATTCATGCTAAGAGCGATTCGAGATTTTGAGAATGGTCATTTCGTTTGTACAAGGGAGTGCACAGTTGAGTTGTAAATTGATTGGCTTTGAATTGCTATTGGGGAAAAGACAACAGCACATCGGTATCGCCTTAGGCAGATCAATCACCGGGGGTTTCCCATTAGCAAGTGGGTTAAACAGCCTGATACACGGCCTGTAAACCTTGAAGGGCCTTCACCTTCAAGTCCGATGTGAGGGTGAACGAATCTCTAGTAATGGCAGGAAGAATACCGGTACGCTACAAGTGCGGTGCTCATTATGGTTTTATCTATTTATCTATTTATTGGTATCGGGCCGAGGAGAAGTAGTTTGAAGTATTGATATCTTGTCATTTCTTGTCATTTCTCTTTTTATTAAAAAAAAGGTCGTAAAAGTAATACATAAGACTCCCTCCCCATCATTCAAGAAATCAAAAAGAAAAAGAAAAAGAAATTTTACATGAGAAAGAATAAGAAAGAAAAGACAAAGGGCCCATCTAACTGGCACCGCAATGCTTTCTTAGTTTTGCGACATTATCTCATCCTGGAGAATAATTTATGCAACGGGTATCTCCTCATGGATGGTGCTGCCAACGCGCTTCTCCTCATCAGCGTCGAAGCCAGTCTTTTCTAAGACAGCAGTACGATTGAATTCGCTCTTGGTCTTCCAAGCGGGGGTACCAATGTAGCGAATACCGTTGGGGTTGGTGAAGATAGCCTCAACATCTTCGAGGGTTTTACCCGCAGTCTCGGGGAACATGAAGAACACGTGGATGCACATGGCGGTACAGAAAACACCGAAGAGAATGTAGACTCGCCACTCGATGTTGACAAAGGCTGGGGGCACGAAGTAGCCAAGAGCAAAGTTGAAAGCCCAGTTGGAAGATGTGCAGAGAGCGTTGGCCTTACCACGGACACGGAGGGGGAACAGCTCAGGGGGGTAGATCCAGGAGACGGGGCCCCATGTGATAGCGTAGCAGGCGACGAAAAGGTAGGTACAGGCGATAACAGCCTTGCTAGGAGGACCACGGATAATCCAGGACTGGGCGGCGATATCGTTCAGACCGTTGGGGGGTGCAGCGTGGCCATAGCTAGCCATCAGGCCACCGTTTGCGAACAGGAAGGCCAACATGCCGATGGCACCGGCAATGAGCGTAGGGCGACGACCCCAGCGGTCAACCCAAATAAGAGCGGGAATAGTCATGACCACGTTGATGACATACTGGATGGAAGAGGAAACAAGAAGGTTGTCGCCCTCCAAGCCAGCCATGGCGAAGACGTAGGTGATGTAGTACATCATGACATTCATGCCCGTCAGTTGAGACCAGATCTGAGTGAAGATGCCGACATGAGTGCGGTTGATCATGTTGGGCTTAAGGAGCTCGAGGTAGGACACATCTGCATTCTCGCGCTCGAATTCGCACATGCTCTTAATCTCCTCGAACTCATGGATGACAAAGGGAGCGTCGGGATCACCCTTGCCGTGGACTAGAGTCAGGACGTCGCGGCATTCATCCCAACGGTCCTTGCTCGCCAACCAACGGGGGGACTCAGGGAGGAGCATCATTCCAAAGAAGAGCAGAATAGCGGGAATCATCTGAAGACCCCAGGGGATACGGAAGGAGGCGGTGCCAGTAATGTAGCTGCATCCATAGGAGATGTAGAACATGATCATGATACCCCAGGTGATAGCCCATTGCTGAAGACCGACAAGACGACCACGCTTAGTGGGAGGGGCCTATTGACAAACTGTTAGAAGCTTCGTCCCAGAAAATTAAGATTTATTGTCGGGTAGCTCATAGAAACATACAATTTCGGTGATGTAGACGGGGACTTGAGCGGAGCAGATGCCGACACTGAGACCGTTGATGATGCGGCCAACAATCAGCATGGCAATGTTCTGGGAGGCGCAAACGATAATAGAGCCAATACACCTATTCCGATCCGTTAGAAAAGCTCTGCTACCACAATCTCAACCTTGGGAAACTATGAAGCACGTACCAAATGATTGCACCAGCCATAATAGCTTTCTTTCGGCCAAACCAATCCGAGACAAATCCAGAGATCAAAGCACCGAGCCAGGAACCTCCAGCCATGGCAGCGGTAATACCGCCCTGCACATCTGCTTTGGGGCCCCTACAGATTTGAAGCCCATCGTCGCCGTATTCAATGGGACCCTGGTGAAAGTAACAGAGGTAGGACCTTGTGTTGATGATCGCCGACATGGACGATATATCGAAACCGAATAGACCACCGCCAATGACGGCGATGGCCGCAATAACGTAAATATTGCCAATGGCCATTGTGAAGTGAATGTGGTTTGGAGAACAACCGAAGAAAACTGGGGAAGGAGGGGGGAGATGGGTAACTTAAATAGTTTTCCTCCTTCCTCATTCAGAGAGTGGTCCGGAAGTCATCTCCCCCGAAAGGAAAAAAAAATGAGGAGATAATTACGTCGATGGGGAAAAGAAACCCTGCTGGCTACTACATGGCGATTCTCATGGCAAACCCTAAACCACGGGCAGCCGTCGCATGTGTCCCGACCCGAATCACGGAGATTATTGAGAACTCTGGCCAAGCCCGTGACAGAAATGGCTGAGCCCGAAGATGACATTAAGCGCATTTGGTTAGCCAAGGCTCGATTACGGTGCATTTACTGGACGAAAGCATCTTGATGGCCCACCCGGAATGACGGTGGTGGCAGAGGGACAGGCATTCTCTCGGGAATCCGAACCAGGGGGCGAATTCTTCCATTTTCCTATGGGGAAATCCGTGGGGAGGCAATTGTTGGTCTGGAGAATTAGGGGGCTTGGGGCTTTGAGGGGATCAAACAAGACAAGGGAACAAATCAAAGCTGGAAGACATGAAAAGGACAATAAAAAAAATATGGAGGCAAACAAATTCAACCTCGGGACGACCGAATGCGACCCTGGACGGAGAAAGGGGGCAAGACAGCCACTGATTGGAAGTTGAAGGAAAAGGAAGAGAGAAAAAAATTAATGGACCCATTGGATGGAGCCAAATTCCGCCTTTCTCATTTGCCCATCCAGAGTTGAACCGTGGAGTGATCCGGGGAAATCCACGCAGATGTAACTGAGCCGAATACTTAACTAATGAAGGTCGAGAGACCAAGACGGCCGGGAACGACAACCTGGACGAAAGCCGGACTCGAAAACAACCAGGAGCCGGCCGATGAGGAAGCCGAAGCGGGGTGGATCAGCAGCCACTGATGCCTATCCCGGCGGTGGCTGAAAACTGAGTTCAAGGGCACAGAATTATTCACGGTTGGACCTGGTGACAGGGTTGAGAGGGAGCTCGCACGAATAGTTCCAATCAGTTGAATCTGCTGATGGAAAAGGAAACAATTTGGTTAGCAATGCTACTGATTAAAATTAGAACCCCGTAACAGGGGGAGGGGGGAGCGTCATAGTGAATTTACTGGAGAACAGCAGAGATTGCCCAGCCCATCAGCGAAGAGAGAGCATCCGACCACCCCAGTTAGCTCAACCGACTATCACCAGACGGCCTACTTCGAGATTGGGTTTTTTTTTTTACTTTATCCGATGGGTCTGCCAATCGTCAATAATAATAATAACAATGGCTGCCTGGTACAAGCTGTTTGCACTGCAGAAGTGGAGGAGGCAATTAAGCCTCCCATGAAAATAATTGGGCAGTTCGGGAAGTCATGAGTGGTTCAGGTAAAATTATTATTATTGAGATCTGACGATTGGAATTAATGGTAGAGCTCAATGGTTGGCCCATCCGAATGTTGAGATGAGATGAGATGCAATGAAATGAGCTGATGCTGGCAAGAAGCTGGTTGAGAGAAATGTGGTGGTGGTTCCAGAAAAGACCTGGAAATCACCAGGATCAGGCAAGAAAAAGAAAACCCCACCTCTCCAAGTCTAGACTTCAGATATTTTCCAGTTCACATCTCAATTCTCATCATCGAATCATGCTATAGAGAACAAACAAACAGGCCGAGCACAATGCACGCCGACACTCCAGTACGTCCAACAAACACCAAATGCCTACAATCTAAAATCCATACACGCTCTCCAGGCCAAAGATACCCCTTCTCTCTCATCCTCGACTCTGTGGGGAACATCCATACCTGCTCATATCACACCACTCCTAATTGTCCCCATACCATAAGACTTCAAAGTTCAAACAGCCTCTCGGGAACAGAATCCCAGCACATGGTAATCAACCGAGACCTTGCAACCTTGCCGGTATTTACCCGACATCCCTCGCCACGCCAAGGATAAATTCTGCGCCAACTCTTCCGCTTCTCGCTTAGCCCAATCGTCCAGGTCACAGCCACAAAGGCTTAAGCGAGACATTAACTTTCCTGACCTCTGTCTCACCCTTATTTCTTGACCTGCGTCATGAGTCGTTCAGTGAAACGAGGAGTATATGCCAGCGCCCAGGATCAATAAAGCTCATCAACCAGTAAATAAACCCGTTTCAAATTATAATTGGCCCGGACCATCCGGATGTCGTTTTCCAAGGGCTATTGGGCTCTCATACTGTACTGCCCAGATTCAAGGGAATGAAACTTTTTGCTGAGATACCAATGATCTTTTTTTTTTTTCTCCCGCAACCAGCCAGCTGCATTCAGAGGCATAAAATTTCGAGGGACGGGCACTTTTAACCAAACCATGCCATAGGTTTTACATTATTATTACTCATAGTTTAGGATGAAAAGTCACATCACTCATTACTACTATGCACTATTAAAAAATTAAGGATATCCGAGTCAGGCTGTCCCACATAACTTGAGAATCAACCTGCGAAATATTTGGGGTATAAACAAGGGGCAGCGATAATCATTGAGGAGTAAAATAAACACCAAGGGAAAAAGAATTTCCAAGAATATTCCCGTTTGGGACGCGGTTGGGTAATGGAAATTATAATCCATTTTGTTGGTTTTCGGTTTTTTATAATACCTTGTGATCTTAGACAACCAACCCCCATTCCGCAAGGAATGACCAAGACGTTGCCTTGCCGCCACGCTTATATTCCTCTGCGGTAACCCCCAGACACTCTTCCTCTTCCCTGTCTCCGAATTTTGTGAGAGCAACAAGTTGAACCTTTTGGCCCGGTGCTCCCAGCATTCTAGCGTCCGGGACATCCACGTACCAGACGTCTCCGCCCCCGTTCGGCCCAGTGCCCCGGAAACGCGTCAATACAAGCCAATCTTTCTTTCGGCCATCCACCCCGTGAGTAATGAGTGCAAAGAGCGCCGGTTTCTTCCGACAGTGCCGTTCCAAGCTGAAGTGCTCGCAGGCAAGATTGAACTGAAACCGTAGAGATCCCGTTTGACGAATGGCGATTTGTTTACCAGTTGGCCGAATGGACATGTCTCCGATGCTATATTTGTGCGTTGAAGAGTAGATTTTCGGCATCTCCGCGCCAAGAGGTGAATTCGGGTTGCCTAGGATATATTCCTCCCAGCTGATCTCGGGCCGCCCATCATCCCGGAAAAAGTGATTTCGGTCTGTAGGAAAATGCTCAAGTCCAAACTCGTCATTAGATTTCGTAAAATGAGCCGGGGTAAAGTGCTTCGAATACGGTTGTCCAGCCCCCGACACTGATCCAGCTCCCCAGCAAGCATCGACCAATTTCCAATGGCCATTGTCGATTCTCACCGCGTTCCAAGCATGTCCCACTGAAAAGGGTGGTAAACTACTACCCGGGGGAGGAGCATCATAGCCAAACCCCTTCCCGTGGCCGGAAACTTTGATTGCTTCCAGTCCCGCACGAGTTGCAAGTTCAGCAAAGAGATTGGAATATCCCTCACACACTGAGAGCCCTCTAGAAAACGTGCTCTCGGCGGTGTTTGACTGCCTTTCACCACTGAAGAAGGCTACTACGTCGTAGGCAATGTTATGATGGAGCCAAGTGAAAATGGCTCTTGCCTTGTCCGTCGACGACAAAAATGGTGCCGTAAGCTCTCTGGCTAGCCATCCCAGGTCTTGCGTCGGAAGAGTCTCTCGTGGATACCGAGATGCATGGGTGTCGGGTCCCGAAAAATCACGGCATTTCAAACATCCCGAACTCTGTGCCGGGGTGGGCTGCCTTGGAACATCGAGCCTTGGCTTGGTAGCCTGAATCTGCGAAAGGTCCGGTCGAGAAGCTAAGGGGATGGGTGGTGGTGCTGGTGACACATCATTCGGGATCTTGTCTTGGCTAACCCCATTCGTACCATTCACCGTGTTTTGGGGCTTTGTGGCCGAGAATCCTGACTTCTGAATCTTTCCTAGTGCATCGTTTGATAGAGTAGGCGGGGGGAGTCTCTTTGGCGGCGGTCTGCTGCTCACTTCATCCCTGGCAGCTGGCGATCTGTCGCGAATATCCCTGGAGGGTAGTCGTGGGGGGGGAGGCCGGGACTGGGACCGGCTACTGTTGGTTGTGATGCTCTGGTTGGAGCTCTGACGAGGAGGAAGAGTAGGCCGGGGCGCAGATATACTTCCGTTACTTGTCGAAGTCGTAGGTTTGGGTCGCGTCGGTGGTGTTACGGGCTTCGTGTCCTGCCTTTTAGGTGGCAAAGGAGGTAGTTCACCAGCACCCCACGCCGGTGCTCTTAGCACGGGTAGGGTCCCCGCACTTGTAGACGTTGATCGTGAAACATCAGAAGACGTAGAGTCTACTGAAGGTCTCCGTGATGGTAATGACGGAACTAGCTGTGTCGAGGCCTTGCGTGCTGGCAGGGGCGGGGGTGCCGCGGATGCCTGCTCGGTCGTCGGCGTTCGGCCCCTAGACGGCAGCGGGGGGGTCTTCTTTTGCGAAATCTGAGGGGGCGCATTGTTGTTGCCGGGCAGTGGTCGGGTGGGAACAGGAGGTGTGTTGCCATTTTGAATGGCGTTGATAGAGTTCGTTCGGGGAGGGCCTGGGCGGAGAGCAAAGGCAGTGGGTTGCGAGCCCAGCAATGGCGATCCCGTGCCGGCCTCAGTGCTCTGTCCCGCCTGTGCCTGTTTCAGAGCCTTGATACGGTCCTGAATAGACAGCACCTGTGTTTCTTCGGCCATTATATACAAGATATTTTGTTCCTATTTATCGCACAAAGGGAAGGACAGGAGAAAAATGTATCAAGCAGCGAGTATCTCCAAACTGCGATCGGCGTCCGAGGATGAAGCTAGAAACCGGATTGGGGCAGCTTGGCGATGCTGCAATCAGCATCAAGGGTTATTGGAATGCAGTGAGTGAAGATCGCTCTTTCAGATGAAAATATATTAAAGATAACGTAAATCAGGATAATGTGAAACGGGGGGAGGGTTATATAAGGGAGAGATAAAAAATTTTACGCCCCCGCATGAAACCGCCTGTTGGTGTTGGAAAATGAGGCTGTGAGTTGGTATCAAGTCCGATCGAGCCTTGTTCCTCGCAGGAACCGTACCATCATTCCCGTATCCTTGCGTCCTCTGATCGAAATCTAGCCCTTTCCCCTTGTTTACATCATAGCTGATTGGTCCATAATTCACCGCCCTGGTATATTACAACCAACGTTACCGGAGATAAAGCCCCCCGCGGCAATGAACACAATCACAAAAGCCAGGTTTCTGGCGGCTACCCCCCAACTGCACATGGACGATTATTATAGCTTTGGGCACAGTTTGCCCACAAGTGAACACGTTTATATCTACGGCAACATTGTTTGGAGGGTGCTTTCTCTGATCGAGATTAAAACTCAATGTACAAGGAGCGTTATTTAAATTTGTTTTAAGTTACTAATATACTTAGGTTTGGTGGCTAACGCCCCAAACTCCGCGCCAAGTATATATCTCACACTGGAGCTTTGCTTTTAGGCAAACATCCAAATCAACAGCAAAATTGACAGCAAGAACCAAAGGGTGATTTTAAATATTTTATGCTAACTAAGAATAAAGAAGGGTGGTAATATTCATGCTATCGTTACCCCCCATGGATCCATTTCGGCCTGGATACCCCGAGCTATTTAAGGTGCATGCACAAGACGTGCGTAGAGACTATAGGATGTTGAAATAAATTGGAATTATGCGTCGGAAATTCGTCTATGTTTGGAAAACCCATGAGATTAAAGGATAACATTTTCCCTTTCGGCTTGTTCCACCATTTTCACCAAGGCATCTCCTATGCCGTATGAGAATGCGTATCCTCCTCCTCCAAAACCATAGGCGGACAAAAGGACACGACCGCCAATTTTCTCGGAATCTAGACGAAACCCGCCGTCTCTCGATGGGCGAATACCGACAATGTAGCTGAGAGATTCTGTAGATGGTCGCTGTGGTACAATTTCAGGAGCGAGGCGATGCGCGCGTGCAATTTCATCCTCTACTATCTTCATATCGACTTCAGGTGACCTATTGTTGTCAGCTCGAAAATGTTCTCATGAGGGGTACACAAGCATCAGCACTTACAGATTATCCCTTTGTTTGACTCCTCCTAGAATCACCCCGCGTGAAAAAGGACGTGGGATTATATAAGTGTACTCCTTGCCATTTCTGAAGTACAAAGTGTGGCATTTATCGGTCTGTAGGAAGACATTTTGGCCGCGCTCAGGAAAACATTTACTATCCTGAACGTCATGGAGTGTTTTACTCCCGAGCCCGCTGGCGTTGATGAACACGCTTGACTCGGGGAATAAGTCATACAGCTCTGCGAGAGACTTGACTCGTTTGCGGATGAACTGGCCACCGAGGGATGTTATCTTCTCTCGTAGATACGGCATGTGCCGGGTAGGATCCGTAACGACTGTCTCATACGCCCACGCACAACTAAAATTTGGAGGATACTCGCCGGATTTCAAGTCGCGAAACTGGAAAAAGACTTAGAACTGATCGACATGTAGGAAAGATTTTCGCAATCGTACCTTAGGTAGCACGGTCTTCCCCCACGCCGAGGAATTCTCACATGGGGGTCGCTCTACATACTCCCGAGAATCGACAATGCAAACCCCAGATTCAGGCTCATCCTGCGCCATTTTAAGCAGGTGGCGATAGGAAACAGCCTGAATGTAGCGGTATTTTGGAGTGATCCCCCCTGCGGCGTGCCACGCTGCTCCTGCCCACGCTGATGAATAAAAGAGATTCTGATCTCCCGGTAAATACTCAGCTACTAGAATAACCCGAAAGCCGCCGAGAAGAAGCTGCCTCGCCGCAGCACATCCGATGATGCCTGCACCAAGGATTATGATAGGACGCTGTGAGAATGGCATGCCCTGGAGTGAGCCCCGAGGTTCGAAGTCACCCATTTTATCATGCGGATTGGCCTCAAAGCTTTGATAAGTCCTGCCCTTCAAATAAATACCTACTAGGAGCCCTCCACTTCCAACATACTAGGTATGAATATCAGAGTAAAGAGAGAATTTTTTTGGCAAAAGGAGGAAGAGCCTTTAAGCGTGCAAGGGAAACCTGGAGATAAAATAAGGCATAATCATTGTAACTAAACCGAATCTTGGGGTGGAGAAATTTATTTTATTTTATTTTATTTCAATTTTCTTTTCGACAGAATCATGACGATCATTTCAGCGCCGCCTCCTCTCTGAGTTCTCAAGAGGGGTTTCGTGTGCCCTCGTGGGCTTTCAGATAAAGGTATGGAAGCGTCTGGATCCAACCACGGTCGGGTCGTCCCGCCATGGAGTCAAAGCATGTCCAAGGAGTGCCGAACCCTGATGTTCAAAAGTATCCTGGTCATTCCACCCAGGAGCTTGGGAAAGCCAACTGTTGGTTGCTGACTCGTCAGCTCTCCAGATTGGCGAATCCCACCAGCCCATGGTGATGTCAATTTAGCTCTTTTTAGAAGAATTGGAGCGGACTTTGCCGACAACGCTGAGCAACCCATGATGCAGGCGAAGGCTAGTCTCGTTTTAAACCTTAGCCCCAGTATCTTTTTGTATATCTTTAATTTTATTTCCGCGCTGAGAGCAATCCTTTTGGGCTCGAAATACCGCGGGAAAAATAAAATGAAAATGGGATGGGCCATGATGGGGGAGAGAAGAGTAAGAAGAAGAGGGCGGGAAGAAGAAGAATACGAGATGATGATAAATGAAGAGGCGGTGGAGAAAAGAGTCGAAAACTCAAACTCAAGACTTTGTTTCCTTCCATCTCTCTCCACTCCGCAGTGAGAGTTAGATTTCATTTAGCCCCGCATTCTTTGGCATTATCGATAGGTGTTACTCTTATCATACCAATTGAACGAGCTTTGCCGCTCCATCCGCCGATGAGTCCCCAGTTCGACGACTCGTTTATTGGTGGGAGCGAATGTTGGTCTGTGTTCCTCCAAGCTGAGGCGAGGCTCTAACTGTACCTGCTCCACCCTGTCACTGGCTACTGCCGAACGCGTCAGGGCCAGCCTGTTTCATCAATTTTACTGGGGCTATTATTGACCAGGCCTCCCTTGGGGGTCTAATCGCCTTCGTATTCCGGGGATGGCGACGGGACTGGAGGGGAACACTCCCTCGAAGGAGGCAATTCAGGTGCGTTGTTAGGCTGCCTGTGTCGCGATCCCTTGCCGTGATTGGCATTACGTTTCCTCTAACCCAAATTTCAACTTCGGCTGTTTATTCGCCTTGAATTTCGTCTCTGGGGTCCTGCACCTATTTCCGGATCGGGTAATGGCTGAGAGGCCCTCCCGATCATTTATGCACCGTGCACCGCCCTCCTGCGCCGTCTATGCATATGTGGGCTAATCTGCCTATTATTTTGCTCTGCTAGGAATCCTTTCTTGATAATAGCGGACACAATCCTCAGATTAGCGTCCTCACAGACCGTGATGCAGAGAAGATCCTGCCGTATGAGGCAGACGACTCCCCATTTCCCGAGGTGCGTGCCGTCGTCCGACCAGTGGACGATGTGCAGCTACCTCTCAACACGGCTCGAATGTGGACGATTGGCATATTATTCACAATTGTACGTAGTACTCCGCTCATTATTATTCCGTCGAGCATTCCACGAGATAGCTATCCATATAGCTCATATGAGCTTACACCTTGTTCCTGGTAGGTTGGAAGCGGGTTGAATCAATTCTTCAGTCTGCGGCAACCGAGTGTTATGATCAGTGCGCTGGTTGCCCAGCTTGTGTCTTATCCGATCGGTTGTGCATGGGCGCGCTGGATTCCATTGGGTTGGTTAAATCCAGATCGCCATTTTAACATAAAGGAACATGCCCTTATCACGATTATGGCCAATGTCTCCTTCGGGTCTGCTGCTGCTACCCAGGTGATCGAAGCAATGGTTAAATTCTATGGGATGCCATCCCACGGAGGCTTTGAAGTACTGTTGACTATCACAACTCAGCTCTTTGGCTTTGGTCTGGCTGGGATGGTCTCACGCTGGCTCGTAGAGCCAGCCACGATGATGTGGCCACAGGTTTTATCCAATGCCGCGCTGCTGTCGACCCTGCATTCAAAGTCTAATGCGGTCGCCGATGGGTGGGTTATTACAAGGTTGCGATTTTTTCTCCTTGTCTTTATCGGTGGAGCTGCTTGGTACTTTATTCCGGGGTATCTCTTCACTGCATTGAGCACGTTTACTTTTGTCTGCTGGATGGCACCAACCAACGTCGTGGTGAACCAGCTGTTTGGACAAAGAACTGGACTTGGCATGTCGCTGTTGACCTTTGACTGGGCGGAGGTTGTCTTCGCTAACCAAAGTCCCCTGCTGGTCCCTTTTTGGGCCGGTCTCAATGTGATGGGGTCCTTCGCGCTTTTCTTTTGGGTTATCGTGCCCGTAATCTACTATACGAACACGTGGTATTCTGCCTATCTGCCTCTTCTGAACCCCAATACGTTCGACAATACAGGGCAGTTTTACAATACTACACGCGTGATGAACCCCGATGGCTCCGTTAACACCGAAGCGTATCGCAACTACTCACCTATGTTCATACCAGCGGGCTTTGCGGTGACCTACGGTGTAGCGTTCGCTAACCTTACTGGAATCTTCGTCCATACCGCCTTATATCACGGGGAGGATCTAGTAGAGCAATGGAGAGGACGCAACAAAAAAGATGTCCACTCGCGACTCATGAACTCTTACGCTGGTGTGCCTTGGTGGTGGTTCGCTGCAGTGACCGTGCTGACATTTGTGCTCAGTATCGTGACTAACCAGGTTTGGAGCACAGGCCTGCCAGCATGGGCAGTCTTGTTAGCATTCTTGCTGCCCATGATATATTTCATTCCCGTGGGAATTGTTAAAGCCATGACAAATATCACGAGTAACCAATTGAACCTAATCACCGAGTTCATTGGAGGTTACGCATTTCTTGGAAGACCTGTAGCTAACATGACTTTCAAGTTCTACGGATATGTGGCTGTGTCTCAAGGACTAGAGTATGTCCTCTTAATAAGCGTGTACGAGGAACGCATACGCTAACTTAGCTCTAGGTTTGTGGCCGACATGAAATTAGCCCATTATCTACATATCGCCCCACGTACGTTGTTCGCCGCCCAAGGGTTGGCCACGGTTATCGGAGCGATCGTCCAGTGTGGGGTGACCGTGTTCATGATTACCCGGATTGAGGGCGTTTGCACCCCGGATGCTGATGGTGGATTCAGTTGCCCCCATGGTCGAGTAACTTATTCAGCATCCCTTATATGGGGTTAGTGTTAAGCATGCCTCTACCCCGCCTCCCCCTACTTACGCTAACAATTCCCCAGGTGCCCTCGGTCCTGGTCGCAACTTCACACCTGGCCAGATATATGGGCATCTGCTATGGTTTTTCCTAGCAGGACCAGTGGTGGTAATCATTACATACCTGCTAGGCCGGCGATGGAAGAAATTTAGATATATCTCGTGGCCCGTGGCGTTCGGTGCCATGGGTCTTGTGCCGCCAGCCACGGGTATTAACTTCTCTTCGTGGTGGGTGGTTAACGTTATTTTTAATGGGATCATCAAACGGCGTCGACCAGCCTGGTGGTCTAAATATAGTATGTGACGTTCCTGCCTCCCCATATCCGTATATATACCCAAAACTCTTGAACTTATAGTCGCCCAGATTACGTGCTTAGTGCGGCATTGGACTCTGGCGTCGCTGTTTCGACCGTAATCATATTCTTCTGTATCATGTTACCAGCGGGTCCTCTTAGATGGTGGGGAAATCATGTCTTCGCCGAAACAGCTGATGGACGTGGGACACCATGGAAGAGCCTACCAGTCGAGGGATATTTCGGGCCAAGTAGCTGGGAGTGATCTCATTTTATAAATAAAATATCATATTAATTCATATAGGTATATAGGGCTAATAATACGTAATATAATACCCTTTGAGACTATATAAGGATGCCTTATGTGAAAGCATTGCGCGGACTATATCATCGTATGGCCTATGTATGGTGCCACTAAATCGAACTTTTCCCTTCAGATACGATGCTTCTGAGATCCTTCTTATGCATATGTCATTTTGCGGTCTTTCTGGTGGGGTATCAATGCCTCGTTACCAGGGACTGCGGGTATAGTGTAACATCTATAAGCTTATAACGTGTAATATGTCGCCATTTCCTCCTGAAACCAATCATAGGAGTAAAATAGCTGGTCCGCCAGTTGCGGATCCATAACGGGGACATTTCCCGAAGCATCGACGAGCAGCACATCATCCAGGACAGGCGCCAAGGGAACAGGAGGTGCGCCCAGCACTTGCTGCGGTGGAGGTTGTGGAGGCGGAAGTGTCTGCTGTTGGAAAGCGAGATGGCTGAATATCATGGTACTCTGTTGCCGAAAGGTCTCAGCGAGGCGTTCGACGCCTGGTCTCCGTTTTCCGAATTCCTCGAGGACTACAACGACGGCTTGGATGGCGCGGCGCATCATCTGGTCGTCTGGTTGCCAGACGGGGAGGCGGCCGTCATTGAGGGCTTGGAAATTCTGATTTAGGCACCAGAGAATGGTGAGGCCGGCGAAATAGATCTGGCTGAGTGTGAGCCAGATCCATTTCAGCTTGCCGACGGAGTAGGTGTCCCAATAGGAGCGGATGACTTGGATGCTGGCGTTCCCGCAGCTAATGATGCTGGTGGTATCTGGGGTTGGGTTACGGGGGCTGGGGCGGTACATGAGAAGGATGGTCGTCGCGTAGAGGTAGTCGTAGTAGCTTGTGGAGTAGAGAAGGGCAGGTGGATAGACGGGGGCGGCGTTTCGCCAATTATCGAGCTCCCGGTGAAAGTTATCAAGAGTTAGGGCGAGATCGGATGGTGCGGGCGTTGGCTGGTTGGTGCTGTAGACTGCGATATGGTTAGCTTTGATTTCTTTTGAGTAGTTGTCAGTAAAGGGCGACGTACGGTAATGGTAGACTCGCGAAAAGATACGGCGCAGACGCGTCACTTGAAGAGGAATGGTCATGGCGCTGGCGCCTGGTACTTCTACCCAGTCGTCGTTGAACTCGCGAGGTAAACCAACGGTAATATCTTCGTCCGCTAGCCCGAGGGGCCGACCGAGGGTGCTTGCGATAAGCCGATCGAGGTTGTACAGACTCCAAAACGCGCGCTTGGACATTTCGTCGACTACTAGAGTAGTGGATTGGCGGGCCTTGTGCAGACCTAGGCTGGTAGAGAGCCGTAGAGCTGTGCCCAGGACGTGCCACACGCTGGGGCCAGTGGTCGCAAACATGGTGTATAGGGCTAGGCTCAGCAGGGCGCGCAGGGCAGTCAGATCCTCGTTTTGCAGCGCCAACGACATAGTCTCGTTGCTTGCGCGATAGAACTCAGTCGTCTGGGCGCCGTCGGAAGACCCAATCAGCAACGCAATGGCAATAGTAATGTGATAGGTGCAGTGCACCTCTGGAGTCGGCACTTCGCCGCCATAAATCCGTCGTAGATGAGCAAAGAATTCGGCACGATGTAGAAATGGGTACTGGTATCCCATGCTGTCGAAGTACTGGGTAGCCACACGCTCAGCTTCCTCCAGTGAAGCGAGGCGGAGCACGCGAGGGGCGGATGCGACCGGGCGAGCGACTGAGGGACGACGATGCTCCAGCTGATCACGAAAGATCTCGCCCACGTTCGGCAACTCAGTCCCTACGGTGGACGGACTGGTCGCGGCTGGGCTTCCAGTCGATCCAGCGCCTGCGGTAGAAGCGACCGTTGAGCCCGGGGTCAGCAGTGGAGAGCCCCCCCGAGTCATCTTCATCATAATCGCGGGCAACTGGTGCCACAAGTCGTAATCCCCATCCCCCTCCAGCACAGTCCCGGTGGGTTTCTCCGCCACAGCAATCCCAGTCTTGCGACGGACGATATCCTCCAGCCATTGTACACGGTTCTGCAGATTCTCGAGTTGGTCGCGAGGAACGGAAGCACTGGCGACTTGCGGTCCCGGTGGAGGGATGGTGCATCGAACACCGGCTCGGGTGCATGCAGAGCAGTTGGGATAGCGGAAGTCACATTTCTTCTTTCGCTTGCGACAGAAATCGCACGCCGTCGAGACGCGTTTACTGCGAGAGGCGATGGCGTGCGACGGGGGAATTGAGGGAGTGTGGGTGGACGAGGAGGAGGATGGCGATGGATGCAGCAGCGGGTGATGGGACGAGGCCGTCGACAGCGGAAGCGAGGGAGGAGGAGGGGCGAGAGGAAGCGCTGGGATTGAGTCCAGACGGAACTTGCCTAGCTGATGTTTAAAGTCAGGATCGCGGTTGGTCATGGCGGAGAGAGAAAGACCCAGGAAGGCGGCTCGATCCGCAGGCCATCCTGAGTTTATCGACGAGAGAGGGGGAGGTGCAGAACTGGTGTGTTCTTGGGAGGTGACGAGACGAAGAATCACTGGATTGCAGGATTGCAGGATTGAAGGTGGCAGTGGACCTTCTCTCTTGGTTGCGTCCAGCCTTTGCCGATCCCCAGCGGCTCCACCTCTTCGCGAATGTCAACCACCGCTTTGAGCCATCACCGGGTCTTCGTTTTCTTGAATAAAGCAACTGTTCATTATTCCAGACTTTCTCTCACATCGGACGCCAGCCCTGATGGCTGTTACGTTTGTTCGGTGCGGGATGGGGGTTCTCATCCCGTTTTTGAGCCTCTGATTCTTCAGCTCTTCATGCGGTTACGGACAACTGTTACGATGGCGTTTAGTCATACTAGTAAACGGTCAGTGGCCTTCAACTGATCCTCCGTGCGAGTCGATAGCTAACTATCGCTCATAGAACTTGTCCAGAGGGATCGTGACTCTTAGCGGCGACCTTTCGGAAACCCCCTTTGACGACCACATTGAGTTGTGATGTGATTGTTCGCCATTTTTTGACGATCTCTTCCGAGATTTGTTATGTCAAATCCCCCCCCGCCCCCCCGATGGTGATTCGATTCCCTCAATATGACCCTGAAGCGTTTGCCGACTTTCTTAGCTGGAAGGATTAGCGGCCCCGGTGCATTCCTTCTGTGTGTGGCTAGAAATTCAGAACATCAGGGCTGCAACGATGCTGTCTGGTCAATTTGCAAATGGGACTCGAGCCGCTTTTTAACAGATGGAGTGATGTATGTTTACAATCTCACTCCACCGGATTCTTCTCTCCTTCAGCTGGTGGTCGATAATTGGGCTAGAAATACGACGAAATCGGATTTCGTTCAGAAGCAAAAATTCCTCCCACACCAGTTTCTCGAGGATCTTGGTTTAGCTGGGCTTAAGGAACGAGAAAATCTAGAATCGGGCCCAAGTGGCATTTCGCATTGATGTTCTTGTTTCTTGTACTCAATCTCACGCGATTACGCCATATTGGCCGTTCAAATCGCCTCTTGCATCAGCCAAAGTGTCTGGATAGAAGTTATCTTAGACAAATAACATAGAACTGGGGGCTACTGGAAAATGGGGTTGCATTCATCCTTAAGCGAGAGGGTTGAAAGCATGCTTTCGCAGAGACTGCTTGAGCCCTCCCGCTGAATTTTGGCCCGCCTGGCGCGGATAACCAGTCGGTAGTAAAAGCTTTTGCTAGTCTACTGGAAAATTTGTGCAACGTCATGCTCCGAAAATCATTTATTGAGTGTGATCGGAGACGGCCTTCCTATTGAGCCTTAGTAGTGCTCCAGCTCCCGTGAATTGTGCAACTACCCGTGTATTATTTCTGGTTTTTTACCCGAAAAAGGCAATTAGTGCATTTCTTTGTGGTAGATCCGGCACGTTGGACTCATTCAGTTTATTCATTCATTTTGCATGTCACTGCTCCTTTGAGGCTACTGACCACATTCTTGAAGGGTCTCAAGTGACAAGAGTTTCAAGGGGTTTGACAGTTTCAGTTCTTAGAAGACGTCAGTTCTGTCGCAAACAAGGGTAACATACGATATAATTTTGGTCCGATATCCGAAAAGAGAGCGGTGCAGCAGAAGGTATCCCATTACAGTGTCTTCAGACCCTGAAGAATGACTGAGACTGTAGTTTCAACTATTGGATCAACGTGAGTGTATCCCGTGAGGACTATCTGGTATGCGGAACCGTTTGAACTCTTGGATCATGTCTACCCTACGAGTACTGTGAGTATGTATTTCCCGCGACATTCCTTGACCCCTTGTTGACCATTGAAAAGCTTGTGCAACACAAACAACTGGCACCATATGAAGCGAGGCGGAATACCGACCATCTCCTGGTTTATATTCTTGGGGTCCACCCGAGCAGGGCGTACTCTCCAGTTACTTCCCCCAACCCCAGTGGAGAAATAACGTCAAAATGTCGAAAGATACCTGGAGCCAGGTTGAGCGAAAGATAAGCCGTATTTCGAACCGCTCCAAAATATTCACATCCAAAAATTGGCAGTACTGCTGTGTGCTCAGTGGCTGGCTGTCTGCGCTGGCTCTCCTACTGGCGCAGTTGGCGATGAGATCGTTTCCCCCTGTTCCTCCCTCCTGGGGCGCACAGCAGGTATACAACCACTACTGGGAAAACAGGGTTGGTGTGCAGGCGAGCGCAGGTTTTATGGTCTTTGCCGGCGGCCTTTACCTGCCTTGGGCTGCGGTGATTTCTAAACAGATGCGCCGAATTCCGGACGTGGAGCCTGTTCTCTGCGACCTCCAGCTCGCCAGCTCAGCAGCCATTGTGGTCATCGACATCATCTCGGGGGTCTTTCTCGGCCTCGTCACGTTCCGCGACTACGGGCCCCAATTGACCCAACTTCTCAGCGATCTCTTCTGGATAACACTTAGTATCGGATGGACCCCGTTTTTGATTCAGGGGTGGTCGCTCGCCTGGGCTGTCTTCGCCGATATGAGTCCAAATCCCAAATTCCCGAAAGTGGTCGGGTTGATCAACTTGGTCGCTCCGGTCGTCTATTCCTCTGCTACGGGAGTTCATACCAGGTACCATGGGCCGTATGCTTGGAATGGTGCCCTGGCATTTTGGTTCCCGCTTGGTGCTTTTGCCATTCAAATCGGAGCTGACAGCTTTACTCTTATATGGAACGTACAGATGGAACCAACTCCGGAAAGCGAAGCAGGACATGTTTCTTCATCTGAATAGGTCAATAGTTGCTTTGATTGATCTTTTCCATGTCTCTTTTTTTCTCTCTGTCTTTCTTGCTGCGCCGTTTGGGTATCTGGAGCGCGTTAGGTTGAAAGAAAAATGAAAGAGGAAATCCATGAATGTGTATTTAGAAGCGTTGTTTGATTTTACCGTCTTCACATTTTTTTATCCAACTACGAACTATTACTTTTTGAGTGAAATAGTACTGTGTGGAGTGTTATAATCTTTCCAACTAGACTGAGAGAATTGTAGACTCAAGACTTCTACGGTAGTCACCTAAGAAAGAGCCGTAAACAATGATTGCTGCATGCTTTCCCTTTGCCCCTTCCACATCATTGGAAACCTCCACGTCATTTGTTTCCACTTCTTCATTGACCGAAATTCCTTGAGCTGCCCACTACCCCTTTGCCGTCCCGTGTACCCCCAGAGAAGTTATGATCTACCCTTGTTTTGAAGTCTAGGACCCAGATCGACTGTGGGGTTCCCCCCCCGCTGCCCCTTAGAAAATGCCCCGGGCTTTCTATCAACCGCTTCCTTTCGAGTCAGAATCGCATGACTCTTCTCCAAAATTAAACTTTCAACTAAATTGTGCTAACTATCAAATTAGCAAAGGACAGGAAACAAGAATTGCTCGGTTCCTCCGCTCAGAGTAGTGGTTCAACTTCAGAAATGGGGATCCACATTTGGCTGCATCCTTCGTGCTTGTTCCGATGGGCTGCGCCATTTCCCCGCATCTATGAGCTGCGATGAAAACTTGGATGTCCTTCACGCATTTTCCGGTTAAAAAGAGATGGATTGCGGACCTAACTAATGTTATCAGTTACTGCGAGATCTCGAGCAATCATGTAAACCATCAGAGCTCGATGGTTGGAATTGGCCGGGCCAGGCTTTCCGCAAGTGTTTCCTCATATCAACGCGCGATAGCTACAACTGGAGTTCTTACCGAGTGATAATCATTTGCATCAGATAACTTTCATATTGGATAAGGAGGTGCGCACGGCGGTGGGACGGACTATAGTGGATGTGAGAGGGCAAGGTAGATGTTTCGGAGCGTATAGCATGCTGGGAGGGCTTAACCATGGTCCATGATTGGAATTTCTATATCTAGACCCTTTGTTGTTCAGTATACCTAAATGAGGATCGTTCATTCGTCTACATACATTATGTCTCGGTTTTACGGAAGTCAAACCCTTATAGAGGGTCCTAGCTAGAAACATGGACCTGAGGACTTGGGCAGAAATCATATAACTCTCTTGAATTAGGATAAACTAACTCAAAATAAGCCTTTGGAGGGAAAAGATTTTACCTAGCAAAATATCCACAAATCCACCCTACTCATGAAACAGTACTCCTTGCCACTAAACACAAGCAGCACCAGCCCCTGGACCTTTCAACCAGTATCAGAAGACGCAGTTAGGGTTTTAAGTTGGTAGTGAATGCAGGCCTTTTGGTGATAGGATACTGAAGATATACCATACTGGCTTTAGTCCCTGATTATTTTTAAATACTACTGTTTTCTGTGCGTCACTTTCGAATAATAAGATTTCATGTAAAAGGCAGCCTTTTAGTGAACAACTCTATAATAATCACTATCAAGGCATAAACCTGACTGGGGACTCAACTCCCTCGTCTAGGATACACAGAATGAAAGGCAGAAGGACCCAAAAACTCTTAACTACCTTCTGTCCGACATCAGCCCGAGTTAATTTCCTGCTACCTTTCTTGTGTTGAATTTTCTTCCTTTCCTTGCCTTTTTCATTTCCTTTCATCTCTCTCTCTTTCCCTTTTCTTACCGAATTTTCTCCTTCCCCCACTTCTACACGCTCTCCTGTCACCAGTGTCCGTTTGGGCGAGGTAGAATGGCATCACAAGTTTCAACGCGCTCGGTGTCGCCAGGTTCCAACCTAGAGATGGCGTACACACCCCCAACCAATCTTAGGGACAGTAGAGGGGATATAGAAAGTATCCATCGTCACGAGAGAAAACGCACCGCAAGCGCCTTGAGCGACGAAAAGGGACACCACCCCCTCCCTGCTCGTACGATTAGGATGGCCAGGGACAACAACTTTTATTCGAGGCTTCGTACCCCGTACAACGAAGCTTAAAGGTCTGTACTCCTGCAAAATATTTTGAGTGTTGCTAATGAGTTTGTGAACAGGGAAATCATGCGTATTGTGCAATCCCATAACATATCGGTCAAATCTATTGAGTTCGTTGGCGGAGAGCCAAGATGGAAAGAAGATATTCATCCCACGACGACGGCGTTTATTTTGGCCTATCGCTGAGGGAAAGGTCGTGAGGGGCCTAATACCGCGAGTTTCCTTCCCAAATCATGCAATCTGGTACTTGACCTGCCTTGCAATAGACCAATGACGGAATACAGTTGACGGTAGTAGAATCAACCTGGAGATTCTGGAGCCTTAGTCCGCACGAGCCATGGCAAGGTAGTAGGTGTGGCCTCTGCTGTGTGTGATGCGAGAAGCATCCCATTCTTCACTAGATCGATAGCTTGTTGCAAAATATCAAAGGAAGAACTGGAGCGCTCGGCATGAGCATGACAGAGAACTGATGAGTAGGGGGTAAATTTACTAGGAAACTATACTCGTGATTAGATACCTCTTGATATATTAGGCAACGGCTTCAGCAAAGTTTCTGAAGGAACATTCGCTTCATGCAAGGAAGCTCGCCTCAGCCAAGTCAGCCATTTTGTCCGAGAACTTCTCGAAATACTTACAGCAACACGTCAGGCAGCCTTGTAACAAGGTTAGAATGGGGTTGGATGTCAAATTCTCTTCCCTCGACGATCGATGTTCCGTGATTATGATTGGCCTACCCACCGGTTTGTAGCGCATCCTTGGTGCTGGCTCCGGCGAACTGCGCCATTTCCCCGCATCCACAAACCACAATGAAAGGCTTGAGCTATTCCTTCACATGGTTGGTGAGCTTCAGGGGTCTGTTCGAGGTTTCTGGAGGTTGACCACCCCGTTCTCCGCTTCTGAGAAGCGAACCTACGGCAATGCTTCTTCGGGGTAAGCTTGCCCTGAACTATTGGCGCGTCGGGTCATTCCTCACTTAAGACTCACAGTCCCGTCCCCCACTGCGCCAGCTAATTGTGATATTCTCGAGCTTCCACTCTCCTCTCGGTTTGTCGCCGATCAGTGGATATCCGTCTAGCGTGGAGTTTCCTTTGAAGTGCTGAGCGCCATGGAGTGATTCTTCTCAACCTATCCTGTTCGGACCCCACGTCTTGTTGGATCCGTTATCGTCGGCCTCGTCATGCGGAGGATGCAATCGTTCCGCTTCTGCGCACTGATCTCGGGGTTGCATTAGGGTAGGAGGAGTTTTGGTTGGAATATATGAGAAGGGCACTCCCGAGTCAGCGTTGAGCCCCGATGAATGGGTTGTGCTTCAAACCTCAGTAGAAATGAAGCTTTCGCTCTTCCTTTTAGGGGCCGCCTACACGGGAGTGTTGGCGGTTCCCACTTCCACAAAACATGTACTGCATGAACGTCGTGACGCCTTGCCTGAATTCTGGACTGAGGGCACACGGCTAGCTGGAAAGACGCTGTTGCCGATGCGGGTTGGGCTCACGCAGTCCAATCTGGATCGCGGGCATGACTTGCTGATGGAAATGTATGTTTGACGTTCTGTGCGGACAGGTTTAGGCTAATCGTCCAGTTCTGATCCAAAATCTTCTCGCTACGGAGACTATTTACCGACTGAGGAAGTCCATGACCTTTTTGCCCCATCCCCGAAGTCCGTCGACAGTGTCCGAGCCTGGCTGGAATCGGCAGGAATTTCCCCCAACCGTATTTCGCAGTCCGTGAACAAGCAATGGCTTCAGTTTGATGCGACTGCAGAGGAGGCGGAGCAGCTGCTTCTAACGGAGTATTACCTCTACTCACATGCAGGAAGTGGCAGGTCTCACGTCGCGTGTCGGGAGTATGTTACTAGTTCCAGTTCACTCCGTTCCATCTATCGTACATATATACTAAGCCATCAGTTACCACGTTCCTGAATCGGTCCAACCGTATATCGACTACATCACGCCGGGAATCAAACTACTAGAGTTGAAGCGGTCTCAGGAATTGGCAGAGAAGACAAGCCACGATAAGCGCTTATTGGGCATACTACCCCCAATACTCCGAGCGTTACCAATGCCACTAGCAGCGTTAACTGATAACTACCTACTCTTTTGTAATATCGCGATTACACCTGCGTGTATCCAAGGTATGTCTCTTCTTCCAGGGCCTGGCCCTTTAGCTTCTGCGCTGACCGGAAAGCTATGTACAATATCACGCAGGGGACAAAGGCAACCCCAGGGAACGAGCTCGGCATCTTTGAGAGCCTTGGGGATGTGTACAGCCAGGACGATCTCGACTTATTCTTCGCGACACTCGCGCGGTAAAGCCTACTCCTATCGTAAAAGGCTTAATACTATCTGACCATGATAGGGACATTCCGGACGGAACCCACCCAGAACTGCGGGCAATCAACGGCGCTGAAGCTCCTGCTTTTATCCTCGAAGCAGGCCCAGAATCCAACTTGGATTTCCAGGCCTCGTATCCCCTGATATGGCCGCAGAACTCAGTCCTCTACCAGACCGATGACCCCGTGTATCAGAGCAACTACGTTTTCGAAGGTTTCCTCAACAATTTCCTCGACGCCATTGACGGGTCATACTGCAGCAAGTCCGACTCACCACTGGATCCCCCGTACCCCAACCCAGACCCGGATGGGTACCAAGGTCAAAAGCAATGCGGTGTCTACAAACCAACCAACGTCATTTCTATCTCGTACGGCGGCGCAGAGGCCAGTCTTCCCATCGCCTACCAGCGCCGTCAGTGCCAGGAGTGGATGAAGCTCGGCCTCCAGGGTGTATCCGTGGTAGTGGCCTCGGGAGACTCCGGCGTCCAGAGCCCAAGCGACTCGGTCACCCCCAGCGGCTGCCTAGGAGCCGACGAGAAAGTCTTCGCACCCGACTTCCCAGCCACCTGCCCCTACCTGACCGTTGCGGGAGCCACATACCTACCCCTAGGCGCAGACGTGCACGACGCCCAAGAAATCGCGGTAGAAAGATTCCCATCCGGAGGCGGCTTCAGCAACATCTACAAACGACCGGACTACCAGAATTCCGCGGTGGAAGACTACTTTTCCCGCGCCAAAGTCCCCTACAAATACTACGAAAGTGTGGACAACAGCAGCTTCGCGGAGAATGGGGGTATTTACAACCGCATCGGCCGCGGGTATCCTGATGTCTCGGCCGTGGGGGACAACATTGTCGTTTTCACCCAGGGGCTCCCGAACTTGATCGGGGGGACGTCAGCGAGTGCGCCGATCTTTGCGGCTATGCTCACCCGTATTAACGAGGAGAGGCTGGCGGCGGGTAAGGGCCCCATTGGGTTCGTCAACCCGGTCCTCTACCAGCATCCAGAGGCATTTCGGGATGTGACGGAGGGGACAAACCCGGGCTGTGGCACGGATGGATTCTCTGCGGCGGAGGGATGGGACCCTGTGACTGGACTGGGGACACCGCATTATCCTAGTTTGTTGGAGGTGTTTATGAATGTGTAGTAAATCCACACTTCCCCCGTACATAACATACTTGAATCTTCCTTAGTACCATTTCCTCATAATTCTTGACCTTACGCATCCAGTAGAGACCATAGTCATAAAATGAATTTGTTTTTGCTCGTAACTATTATAATCAAAAGGGGGAATAAGTAAACCAAAAAAAAAAAAAACCATTATTTACTGAACCAACTTAGTCGTCAGCTTTCCGGTGTTCCCACCCTCAAACAACTGCAACCACACTTTGGGCACATCCTCAAACTTAGCCTCGACGACAGTCATAAGCGAATCATCAACAATGATTTTGCCTTCTTGCCATGCCTGGGCGAGGATACCGACCACCTCGGCGTATTTGTGGAAGTAGTCCAGGACGATGAGGCCTTGGATGTTGATACGGTTGGAGACGACTTCCTGTTTTGCTAGTTAGCATTTGGCCCTGTAACCTTGAAAAAAAATAGAAGGGATTTTAGGGGGTACCTACGAAGAAGTTCTTCATGCCAATGGATTGACCGTTTTTGTTGTAGGTGGAGATGGTACCACTATGGCATGATTAGATATCTGAATCTCTTATTCGGGGTTAAGGAGAGGGGAAGGGGGGGTATACCAGACGGCGATGCGGCCGTGGCGCTTCATGCGAGTGAGCATTAGGTCGAGGATGTCTCCACCGACATTGTCTGTTTAATTATTAGCGGGCTTCTCGAATGGGGAAAAAGAGAGGGTTCAAAGGAGGGACTTACCGTAGTAAACCTCGACATAGCCTTCCGTCTCCCGGATGAGATCCTGCTCAAACGAGTCTTTCTTATAGTTGACGCAGACGTCGGCACCGAGCTTCTCAACAAAACGACACTTGTCGTCACTTCCAGCAATTCCGATGACCTATCCCAAATTAAGTTAACACCTTCCAATATCGAAGATATACCCCCAAATGGAAATGTGGAGGAAACTCACCCTCTTACACCCAATAATCTTCTTCGCAATCTGAACCACCATGCTTCCTGTCGCACCCGCCGCACCACTGACAACCACCGTATCCTCGGCCGTCGCCTTAGCGACCTGTGTAATGCCATAATACGCCGTCAACCCCGTGAACCCAAACGCACCCAGAAACTGCCCGATACTCAACCCTGGAATGGGCTGCACGGCCTGGCAGGCCTCGATCTCCTGGATGGAGTACTCGACCCAACCGGTTTGGACGAGGACGATAGTTCCAAGGGCCAGGCGCTCGGTGTTGCCGGATTCGACGACCTCGGCTAGGGTGAAGGCACCCATGGGGGCACCTTCGGGGACGGGAGGCATGTACATGCGGTCTGGGTTGGCGTCGGCGGCGATCCAGGTGCGTTGGGCGGGATCATTGGAGATCCATAGGGCTTTGAGGAGGGCTTGGGAGGGAGTAATTGGGGGGAGGGGAGTGTCGACAAGCTTGAAGGTGGCATCAGGGCCGGAGTAGGTGGGGAGGTCGAGGGGTTTCTTGTTGAGGATCCATTGGCGGGTTGAGGAAGGCATTTTGATGTGTTTTTTCTGCGTGTTCTTGGTGTGGGATTATTGGTTTTGCGGACAAGGATGTGAAAAGGGGAGTAAAAGGGACAGAGATGATGCGATGGATATAATGAGAAGAAGGGTATATTTGTATGGGGGTGACAGCAATGGAGTGAGGGGAGCCGCGGGGTTTATAAATTAAATGACAGGGTGGATTCACGCCAAATCCCGAAGGAACCCACTACTCCCTCAGGTTGCCGCTTAAAATGCACAAGTTCCAAGTCCTCGACTTCCTATCCACTCCTGAGCCGGGAGACTATCTTAGGAGTTTCACTAGGGGAGCGGAGGTTGGCGCAGAGCGGAGGGGTTGAGAACTCCCCGGAAGAGAAAGCTCTGCTGGCATGGGACCTCCTAAAACCTGTATTCCTTTGCAACCTCCATCAATTGACTCAAGAATTCGAGTGCTGACAGATTCGAGAACTCGTTCTCTCCTTTTCTTCAATTTCTTGGTTCGACTAAAATGAAGACGGAGCCCACCGCGGGTGGAAGTCCTTAGCGCCAACGGTTTTCTTCATGGCGTTCTCCACTTCCGGCATGTGAAATTTGGAATCATTTCATGGCACTGGATAAAGGGGGCAGAAGCTGGAAGAGGGGCTCCTTCTCCCTCTCTGTTTTCTTTGCTGTGGCTGGTTGGAGCTGTACATTGGAGCCGGATTACCGCGGGAAGAGATCCTTTAGCTTATGCCTTTTTTGGCCGAGTTGAAGATATCCGGAAGTTTTTTCTTCCTTTGTTCCGTGATTGTCCCTTTGAAGTTTGCTGCTCCTTTGCTGGGTGGATCCGCATTTTGGCGTCAATGACGGTCGGCTTCGGTTCCGGCCCGCAGGCTCCATTCTCATTTAATGAATCGTTGTCGGGGAGCTCTGGCTGAGTTATGAATCGTAAGTTCGAACTAGAACCTCGGGTTCTTGACCCCTGGCTGCAGGAACAGTGAACTGCCCTGGTCCCCGAGAGCGAGGCTAAACAGGGAACAAATCCGGCAAATCATAGCTGCATCCAAACGCCCAGCACGTGCAAGTCATATCAGCACTCTAAAAACCAAGATGCAAAAGTATCAATTTATTTCAAGTACTGTCGATTTAATCATGTCCAATTATTTATTAAAGTATTATTTCTCTTTGATTTATTTAGTATAAAGAGCTAAACCCAAATCACCTTCTCCGCATCAAACTCCTCCTTCGTCTTCTCCTTCGTCCACGGCAGCACATACCCCCTCTGGTTACTCACCACCCTCACCCCAACCTTCTTAAACTCCGTCGTAAAATGCGTGTGCCCAAAACACCACATTTTCACCCCCTGCCACCTTTTCCCCTTCCCTTCTAGTAGCACATCAGTTGCAAACGCCGACTGCAACGGACTCTTTTTGTGCTCTGGCGCTGACGTCCCCTCCAATAGCGGCGCATGATGTGTAACCACTACAATCTCCCTTTGCTCCGCGGCCACCGACTTCACCTGCTCCCGCAGCCAACTCACATCCATCGCGTAGGCCGCATTATGCGCATCGACCGTCCAGCCCTTGATGTGCGCAAAGTCCTGAACCCGGGACCGCACGATATCGCGTGCCGAATCTGGGATATGCGACCAAAGAGTGCATCCGAGGACGGTCAGGTTGGAATCGGGTATATCGTAGCGTCGTCGGTGGAGGAGGATGAGGCGGCCCGAGAGTGAGGGCTCGTGCCCAAGCTTTTGGGCAAGAGAGATCCCTTGGTCGAACGAGGTGGAGTAGAACTCGTGGTTGCCGAGAATGAGGAAGATGGTTTTATAGCCGAGTTGGAGGTAGCGGTGGAGGAATTCGAGATATTTGTCGTAGTCGACGAGGCGCCCGATGTCTCCGGCGAGTATGAGGTGAGGGGAGGCGGGGGTGGGGACGGTGAAGGAGGAGTATTGTTGATTGACCTCGAGATGTAGGTCGGAGAGGAGCTGGAAGGATGTGGTGGGAGGAATTTTATTGTCCCGACTGATGGATTTGCCCAGTAGGGATTGGAGAGATTTTAGCATATTCCTTCCCTGCCTTCGAGGTAATTATATTCCAGCTAGTATGGAAGCTGGTGCGTGGCTTTTGGTGGTGAAGAGGAGATATTCGATGCTAGAGCCAGCCGCGAAAATTCGCGCTAAATCGGACAAGTTCCGGCTTTCAGGGTTCAGCAAGGCATCTTTCCACAGCTTCTGTAGATGGCCTACCCATCCTGAGGGTCAATCCTACTCCTTGACATGGTATATTTATCCTGAAATAAGGACTTACTCCCTGTTAATTTATTACCAAAGCACGCCAGGGAGCCCATTGGCCCTGGCCTGAGAGGTCGGACGTCGGGATGAAACCTCCGCATAGGTGCGGGGAACTTTTTGGTGAGATCATGCAACGCTTGTGATATATCAGTCAGTGCTTGTACATAATTCTCCGAGGCCTTAAAGTTGAAGGGAAAAAGGGAGACAATAATACCTGCGACAAAATAGAATCAAATCGAACTGGATTAAAAATCTAATCGGAATGGCGCCTTATCAATTGAGAATATTTGGAGAGCAAAACGACCCCACCATGATTAGCAATCACCAAGCGGAATTTCCCCGGACTTTAAATGCCAACAGCTGCCTCCTCCTCGATCTATCCTTTCACTCCCTCCATCCTCTACTTTCTATCCAGGAAAGTAACACATCATGACTGACCAACAAACCATGCGCACATATGGTACCTTCCCTGTTACCCCTTCTATTCACCTAAAACCTACTAACCCGGACTCTTAATGCCAGGCGTCAAGAACGGTGCCGGCCCCGCTGACGCCCTCTTCATCAACAACATTCCTATCCCTACCCCCACCGACCACCAGGCCTTGGTGAAAATTAAAGCATTCGGATTAAACCGAATGGACCTTATCGAACGCGAGGGAAAATATCCAGTGCCCCCACAGGCTCCCAAAAACTCCCTCGGGGTGGAATTTTCGGGGACAATCGAGAAGCTCGGATCCGGGTGCACGGAGGATTTCAAGGTCGGGGATGAGGTGTTTGGGTTAGCATACGGAGGTAATTCTTCTCCATCTTCCTTGTTCCCTCCCTTATTCTTATCGGGGGTGTCTGTCCGGAATAAAAACTCACAAAAGCGAACAGGTGCATACTCAGAGTACATTGCGGTCTCCACAAACATGCTCATCCATAAACCCACCGAACTATCCTGGGAAGAAGCGGCCGGTATCCCAGAGGTAACATTTCTTCCCCTTTAAGAAAATAATATAATAAAGCCCCTGTCGATACTGACATACTACTAGACCTGGATCACAGCAACCCAAGCCCTCTGGCTAGTCGGCCGCTTCCAACCCGGCAAATCCGTCCTCTGGCACGCGGGTGCCTCCTCCGTCTCCATCGCTGGCATCCAACTCGCTAAAGCTGCCGGCGCGAGTGAAATCTACGTAACCGCCGGCTCAGACGAAAAAGTCCAGTTCTGCGTGGAGAAGCTTGGCGCAACCGCTGGCTTCAACTACCGCACACAGGACTGGAGTGCGGAGCTCCTCCGCGCGACGAACGGGCGTGGTGTCGACGTCATTGTGGATTATATTGGGGCGGGGTATTTCCAGGGGAACCTGAATGCGGCGGCGGTGGATGGGCGGATCGTCAACCTGGCGTTTTTGGGAGGGGTGAAGTTGCCTGAGGGGGTGGATATCTCGGGATTCTTGAGGAAGAGAGTAAGGTATGAGGGGAGCACGTTGAGGAGTCGGGATGAGACTTATCAGAGAAAATTGAGGGATATGTTGGTGGAGAATGCGCTGGGGAGGTTCCGGGAGGGTGAGTTTAAGGTGTTTGTGGAGAAGGTGTTTCCGTTTGAACAGGTGGTGGAGGCGCATAAGTTGTTGGAGAGTAACCAGACCAAGGGGAAGATTATTTGCACTTTTTAATTCTTAGGTGGGTTTTAGAAAGGGGGAAGGAAGTATTTTGAGAATTAATTTTTCCCTATGTGCCTTATTTTATTTTGGCTTGTTCTTTTATATCCTCAACGCAGGTATATACATATCATTCGTTACAACAGTGACCAGCACCCAAACTCCAAATCTAGAGAATGACCTTGTGGCCAGCAGGGGCCTCCTCAGGCTCGCCGAAGATGTTGATGTTCCAGCGAGGCTTGTTAGCCACGAGAGGGGTGTTGTAACGACGGCGGTTCTGGCCGAGAGTAGAGACCTTAGCGATCTCCTCGGGGGTGAGCTCGACCTCCTGGAAGTTCTCGGCAATGCGGGAAGCAGTGACGGACTTGGGGATGACGGAGTGGCCGCCAACCTGGGACCAGTTAAGGATAACCTGGGCGGGAGAGACGGTCTTTCCAAGGCGTGCGGAGGCCTCCTCAGCGACAGCCTTGACGGTGGGGTGGGAGACGAGGAGAGGGACGCCGATCATGTTGTTACCGAAGGCCTATTTATCAATTCCACATCAGTATATCTATTCTCTCAGACTAAGCTGCGGGTGGGAAGAACGCACGGAATAGGCAGTGACGTGGATGCCCTTCTTAGCGCAGTAGTCGATCAGGTCGAGAGACTGGAGAACAGGGTGACGCTCAATCTGGTTGGCAGCGGGGACGACACCGGTGGCGTTGATGATGGCCTCGAGCTGATGAAATAGTTAGCTTTCTGTTTTTCTCTCATTGTGGCTAGTGGTGGTAGCGTACGTGAGGGATAGTGTGGTTGGAAACACCGATGGCACGGGCCTTGGTCTTGGGGAGCTTGGTCATGGCCTTCCAGGTGTCGACGATGGAGATGCTGTCATCAATCTCGCAGTCACCGCCCTCAACGGTGCTACCCTGGACCAGAGGGAACAACTCAGATCCAGTCTTGAAAGACACGGGCCAGTGAACGAGGTAGAGCTGTGACATGTTAGTGTTTGTGGACATGTAGAGCACTTTGAAGTTGGGTCCATACGTCAAGGTACTCGAGCTCAAGCTCAGCAAGGCACTCATCGAGAGCCTTCTCGACAACGTCGGGGTGGTGCTGGCTGTTCCACAGCTTGGATGTCTGCATATAGTTTTAGCCTACGCTCAACTGCATCTATTTCCATTTCCGTGATACTTACGATGAAGAGGTCCTCACGCTTGAGTCCGGGGACGTCCTGGTAAGCGCGCTTGATACCCTCGGCGACCTCGCGCTGGTTCTGGTAGCTTTGTGGGAGTTAGAACTAAGTTTGTAGGCCGAAAGGATAGGAAAATTCCGGAGCGAAAACCTACATAGTAGCAAGATCCTAAGATTGGTTAGCTAACGCATACTTCTGTAGGGGCGGAAGGAACCTAAAACCTACCAGGTGCCGGTAACCGGCCTTGAGAGCCTGGTAAACTGCTTCACCGACCTGACCGGGGGCAGACTGCCAGGTACCAAATCCCAGCTGGCTGCGAGGGTGGATTAGTCGGATTATCCATTGAATTGGAGGGCACAATAGGGGGGAACATACGGGATCTGAGAACCGGAGTTGAGAGTTACCTTCTTGCCGAGAGACATTGTGATTGATAAAAATGGATAGGGTAAGATGTAAGGATAGAAAAATAGACGGTTGGTAGATGAAGAAGGGGAGTACAAAGGTAGATGAGAAGAAGAGAAAGAAAAAAAGAAGAGGAGAACTTTGAAGGGGAGGAGAGGGAATAAAAAGGTTGCACTGAAGCTGCTCCGGTGGGGTTCAGGATCCAGATGGAGCTGTTGGGATTAGTCAAGGATCCTCTCTAATACGTAAATGCTTCTCTCTCTTTTTTTTTTTCCCAGGCACGTACTTCCTCATGTGAATATCCATTCTATAAGGTTCTGCATATATTACGATTGTTATTACTATAGTATTATTATTCTGGGCCCGAGAGTCAAGATCTTTCCCCGCCAGAGAACCCCTCGGTGGGGCAGAGTAGCACTCAGCAGCCTGTGCCTTAATCTCTATACACTTCGTAGAACATCAAGGTGGGTATTCAACCACATATTGTATTCTATTTATCAATGGCTATCTCATAATGAGTGTCTTCTTCATACAAATAAGGCAATAATATCCCCTTGTTGTCTGTAAAGCAAGTATACAAGTAATGGAGCATGAATTGGATTGAGGAGGAGGATGATGTCACGGACCACGGCAGACATTCCTCCGTGGGGTATTCTTACCGTATTTGTGCATCCCTTGGCCCAAAGTAGCAAACCCCCGGGTAATTTCCCACACGGATAATTTCCCGTCACAGCCACGCCCAGCCAGAACCCAATCAACCTCTCGGTTTCTTCTTTGCGGCGTGCGCCTCGTAAGCTCCGTGCCATCCCGACGGTTAATTTTCCCTTTTTCTCTGCCATGCTTTTTTTCTCCGGCGGCTGGACCTTCACTTTTTATTTTTGTTACCCTTCGGTTGAATTCCGGGATACTCCCCGGACGCCGCCATAGCAACACACCCCGCAATGCCGCCCGCACTTCCCCCGAGGACCTCACCCCTTTCCCAAGTCCCATGAATTACGTGGCGACTTCTTATGGCGTGTTTTGTTTTCTGTCTGGGGGAAAATGCCTATAATTGGCGTCCGCATCACCAAGACAATATCCATGCTGGGCATTCCGGCATGGAGGTTAAGAACTCAGGGTGCTAACAGTCTATTTCCTTCAAATAGACGATTAGCAAGACGTGTTAGGTCAATTGGATGTCACAACCCTTTGATTAGCCTACTCTGATCATGTGTTATCATTGATGCACTAATGTTCCTATATCAAACTTGATCGGGATCGGAGGGGGATATACCGTGAGTATCGGGAAGACCCGAGACTTGCCTCATTCTTCCCGAGCGATTGATTCGGAGTTTTACCTTTCCTCGGCCGGCAATGCTCTGTGAAAGTGAGAACTACCCCGGTTTCCCCTGACGGAAAAACGACACATTTCATTTTCTTTAATCCGCACACGGCCTCAAAAAAAGGTGGCTTTATGGTCCATGGCTGTTAAGAGTGTCACGTTGCCTTATGATTTGTAAAGACATACCCACGAGCGGTCACCGTCCGGCGTCCACTCGGTTAGTTTATTTTGTATTTTGAAACCTGTGGGAATTACAGCCATGGAGTCTTAAGTATGATCTCATGCATGTGGAGTATCAGATGTTCTCTCCGTCCCTGAACAACCAAACCTGGTACGAGTACTAGTAGAGTTGTTGAGCCGGCGAGAACTTAGAAGCGGGCGGGGTCAAGCCACCTTTTACTCCGAATATATGTCACGCACTAATATTGGGTACATTATACCTCGCAAGCCGCGATAGTTTGCTGATCCAAAAACTGGCGAGGACATCCAACGCTTTGGAGGGGACTAATAGAAAGGATACCTAGATTGCTTTTCTTCACTCAGCCACGGACTTCGCAAAAGCCGTGTCATTACCCATTCTTATGTCTTCGCTTCGCTCTGCAATTGATTTTCTTCTTCGATTTTAGCAATTCCAAATATTACCTCGTCTGTCATGATGACCGTGTCTAGGTATGACACACATTTGGAACAATTATTTTCTCTTTTGGAGTAATTCATGGTTAAGGTTCAGGCACCCGCTTAGATATGCTCACAACGTAGTAAGATGCACGCCGATATGACATCGCAACCCGGGATCTCTTTCCTAGAAAATCATGACTCAAAGGCCCCCCCTTATAAGAACCGCGCCAACACGAAATCATCCATTTGAAGTTCGCCTCTACATCTCTCCGTCCTCAGCTTCATCGAACATTCACACCCATCTATTTCCAAGCCCTTTGAGACGACTCCACGCTACACTCTGGCCTCTGAGGCTATATCTCCATTTAATACCTCCGCTCGGCACCAATTTCGCGCTATTCTACATCATACCCTCGCTACGGTCGAAGGGTAGATACTGAGACGTGCACAACACCGGGAACCTTTAGGACATCGACACTTCAAGAAGGATTACGCTCACTATTCTGCGCCCCTCAGCAGGTATTCTACCTACCATACTCTTGCTGGAGCATTACGAAATGCGTGACCAACTCCATATTAGGGCACGGTGTCCAGCACGCCATAACGGCCAGTCTTCCAGATGAGTACGTACTTCGTCTTTACACTGCCGAGGCTACTGCTTCTATGAATAGTACCTTGTTAGCCATCTACCTGACACCTCTCTTTCCATCTTTCTAAGGGTCTTGTTAGGCATCTGCCCGGGTGCTTAGGGAGGCGCTTAGCAAAGTGTCCGGAAATGTGCTCCGGTAGAGGCCCAACAATGTGCTATTTGTAGACGGCCGTCTCAGTATCGTAAAGGCTCGGGAAACACTCATTCTGGCAGCATGGTCTTATCGCCTGCTATCCACCTGTGACCCATGCAAGTTGGAAGCAAGTTTTGTCGTATTTCACGCAGAGTGCCCTATTGAGTCTCCCGAGGACCGGTCATGGCTCGGGCTTGCCACAATTTGTAAGTCGTTGATTTTCCTAACATTACGTGAAAGCATTCAATAACTGAAGAGTGGAAAATAGCGATAATTCAACACAATGAAGATCCGGGTAGCAAGAATGAGGAAACATATTACAAGGAAAAGCCTGCGGTTCCTGAACATCTCCGTAAGAGATACATACTTGAATATTCAAATTCACTAGAACTGACAAATAACAGAAGAGACTAGTCATCTTTGGGGATCACAAACCTACCATGGGGGCTCGCTTCGACGCTATCATCCTAACAACCGTACCGGCAAAAGAGAGAGAATAATTTGGGCAATATGGCCATAAAGCGGGCAAGAAGCGTACCTCGGGCCAATCCTTTGGTTCAGCAAAACTCCCCCATTGATAATTTGAGAAAGGATTAAGAATCTCCATGTCCCTTAAAACAAACCTTCACAAGATCAGCGGACACTAGACTACGGGTTGCGGTACGACACTCCTGGAGGGCTCAAAACCAACACTGTTATCGTCGAGGCCAAAAAAAAATGGGCTAATGGGAAAGCGGCGCATATCAGGTTTTGGCGTACCTGGGTAAGTTAATGAAAATTCCCTACTTCTTTCACGGGTAGTCCGCTTACTTCTCTATCCAGGGACGATACTCGAAGCGCGGAAAAGGACTAAAAGGAACGATACCCCCATATATCGTATAGCCATTGACAGTTATGCTTTCGAATTCATCTACCTAAATACTATTGGAAAGGTAAGATCCCTGCCCTGGTTGTCCTCCATCTCAACCCTTGACTAACTTGTCCAGGTCTTCACCTGCGTCCTCAAGTCGGACTGCGAAGAATTTTAGGGTAGGCGGCCCTGCTCTCGCCAGCGCCCACCAACACTTTGTCCCGTTAAAGTACATTCGAAGGGGCTAGTCTTGAGCTTGATCCACGAGGGAATACGTCGAACGAGATCATCCAGTCTCAAGACAGGAATAGGAGGAAATTTGGTGTTGACAATCCAGATGGAGGGACTTGATTCGGGTTTTTAGCATTTGCGGCGCATGTTGGGTCTCCCCCTTCTGTATTATGGGTTTTGGGGTTACGGCATAACTGGTGTCCTCCGATCCGAATGTACCCCATAGGCTTCTAATCACTGCTTTCTGGATTCGGGGAGGGCTATGGCCAGTCCAGAACCAAGTTTTGCAATTTTCTGCCAGCCAGCAAAACTCTTAATCAGCCCGAATTCGAATCTAAAACCCTACAAACCTGCATTCATCATCTCCTCAAAATGCCCTCTCAAGCACGGAAGCGTGAATAATAATAATAACCCATGTGTATAAGCGCAGTAGCCCCAGTGGTGTAAGAGTACACACTGGTTGTGAGGTTGTTGATAAACTTCCACCCAGAACTTAATTTTTGGATATGCGGGTTGCAAATCCTTCCAAAAGGTGAATACTTATTTCCCCACTATATGAGGTATTCGGGGTTGGAATAAGATGCGAATATTTGGTGCAATGCAATAGATCTCTCTATCCCGTGGCTCTACCAGGCTCGCATCAAATTGATGCCTCCAGGTACCATACGACCTTATACTTTAAGAACTACCAGCTTATATGATGTACGACACCTCCAGGTAACCACAAACACCACTTGTAACACCAAAATCACCGCCGACGCCTTTTCAAAGCAAGAAACTTGCTTCAGCGCCAAACCAGAGAACGCCTCCTGTATAGGCGGTACACAGAGGTGCAACATGGAGGTCACCATTATTAGGAAGGAGTCGATTTCTCCCAAGGCAGCAAATACACCAGTTGTGTGGACGGCACCAGAGACAACAGATGAGAGAAAGGCAATAGGGATGCACTTGACCTTTCAACCTGGGTTTGTTTAACTAGCTCTAGGGCGAAAACTCCGCATTTCTCATCCAATTCATAGATTTTGACGCTGCAAGCAAGGGGATCCTGGAAGTATGATAGGAAAGGCATCGGGCCCTGACATATACCTAAAATATAATTGCATGACATGGAACAAGACAAGTAATTTTAAGCTGATTCTGTCAGAATGCTTGATGGCGAATGGTTGGCGCGAGGCACATTCCACGATCGGCATTTTTCCCGGCGCCACCTCGAGGACGCTCCACGTGCGTGCCCGGAAACTCATTTCTGGTGGAAGTTTATCAGTCTAACAAACTTAGAACGAAGCCAACCTTTTTAGTCCCTTCAAAGGGTCTTGAGGGGTTTTTTGCCCGTAGTCGAACAGTTGGATGGAAATCAGGGTATCTTGGGAGACTGGGGATGGATGTTCTCGACGTCATGTTAACTGCTTAAAAACATCCTGTTTGTTATTATTATTAAGAAATGGAGAAATAACTGGGTCCACAAGTGAAATTTGCCTCACAATGTTTTCCTTTCTTTTTTTTTTTTTCATTATTGGGTCAGCCTGGAGATCATTGCTGATTATTACCGTATCTGTCACTTTTATCAGAAGAAAACGCTTGAAGTCCACTTGTCTTCCGGTTGTTGGGCCAAACAGAGACGCCAAAGTGCGCAGACTCTTCGTTCTAGTTTCAACTCTAACCTGGCTGGGTGGGATCTTCGATTGGCAGAAGACCAGAAACGCTGAGCCTGGAACCTGGAACAGTGGAAAATTAAAACCGGAATTGCTTCTTCTGTGCCCCGATTCCACGAAATTAATAGTCTGTCTGCCAGCTAATCAAAGTGCTCCAGCCGAGCCCACCTTGGCTCTGCCCCCGACTCGTCGCGGGCACAACATCTAGCGTCCGCTGTTGCACAACCGTATTTGTGATGCCTGCCAATCCCTTCCCTGTGGGCGCCCAGAAAAATAGATTCTGCTGACTGATAAGGCTCTGATGCAGCGAAGCAGCTGTGCTCAATTCTCCTGAGCAGTGAGCACCTAAATTCTCACTCTCCTCCTCCCTCACTCTCTCGCACCCACCAACCCACGATGAAACCAGCGTGGATGGAGCAGGCGTCCCCCTTCAAAATGATGAAGGGGTGGCGCACGCCTCAGCTTACAACCCGAAATGTCGCTATCGCGGTATTTGGGGTTTTCTTTTTCGCTCTTGGCATCCATCTGGTCACTGGTGATCGTGGTCCGACAGAGTTGGCGGGAGACATCATGGACGGCGACTTATTAGGCCACCACAGACCCGATAATATGGAAGAAATCATACAAGGAGACCATCCCATCGACCGTCTAGTCGCTCATGCCACCTCGGAATGGCAATCACTTCTAGCCAAGGAATCCAAAACCGTTTTCACCGCCGCTGAGCAGTACCGTCGCCGTCGAGGTCGACACCCACCCCCGGGGTTCGCAGAGTGGTTCGAATACGCACAGTCCAAAGACGCGATCATCGTGGAAGATTTCTTCGATCAAATATACAACGACCTGAACCCGTTCTGGGGCCTTGAGCCGCGCGAGATCCGCCGCCGGGCCCAAGGGGTTGAACCGCGCATCGTCGTCCGCGATCACGTAGCAACTACGGGCCCGGATGGTTCGGGAATATGGATGAAATCGTGGCTCGAGCTCGTGAAGACATTCGAGGAACACCTGCCGGATCTCGATATGCCGACGAACCAGATGGATGAATCCCGCATCGTCGCTCCCTGGGAGACAATCGCCGAATATATCGCGAAGGAACAAGCAGGTCGGCGTAATCTGACCGACCTAGACGATGCGGAGGCTAGATCAGAGTTCACACCCCTCCCGGACCACGAGGAGTCTGCGCCCTTTGCACCCAAATATTTCGGCTCCGGTGAAGGGCCCGTCTGGCATCTGGTTCGGGACGGCTGTTCTCCAGACAGTCCCTCACGCACGAGCGAGACAACCGATGTAGATGTCGCCTTGCGCGTGGGAACCGATTACGTCCTTACCCACACACAGTCTGGCTACGTCACCAACTGGACCGAAGTCAAGGATATCTGCATCCGCCCCGAGATGCAAGCGCTATATGGAACCTTCGTCGAGCCCATCTCCGTCTCAACAACACACGACTTCTTCCCTCTCTTCGGCGGCTCCAAACTCTCCGTCAACAACGAAATCCTCATTCCCCCCGGAATGTACTGGGCCGACGACATCCGCTACTCCGGCGGTAAGACCCACGGCGGAAGATGGTCCTCCAAAACCGACACCCTTATGTGGCGCGGCAGCGCAAGCGGCGGTCGAAACCGAGAGAGCAACTGGCATGGTTTCCAACGCCATCGCCTCCTCGCCATGCTGAACGGAACCCACATCGAAGACGCCGAAGCAAACGATGCCCATAAATTCCTCAACTTCCTCCTCCCCGACTACGACGCTTACAACCTCACCTCCGCTCATTCTGGGCACCTATCCGAATTCGTAGACGAACACGTCGACGTCGGCTTCAACCACCTCGCCTGCTACCCTTGCGCTCCCGATAAGCCCCCCTGCGAATACGACATGGGGAACCCGCACTGTCATTACACAGAACCCTTTTTCGAAGTCGTCCCCATCCTCAACATGAAAGAACAATACGCTGCCAAATACCTCCCCGACGTGGACGGAAACTCCTTCTCCGGCCGGTACCGCGGCTTCCTCCTCTCCACCTCCCTCCCCATTAAAGCCACAATCTACGAAGAATGGCACGACAGCCGTCTCGTCCCCTGGGCTCACTTTGTTCCTATGGATCCTACCTTCATCGATCTGTACGGGATCATGGAGTACTTTATTGGCTACGGGGATAAGGACGGGCATGATGCGGTCGCGGAACGAATTGCCCTAGATGGCAAGGAGTGGGCGGAGAAGGTGCTACGACATGATGATATGCAGATCTACGTTTATCGGCTGCTGCTAGAGTATGCAAGGATCTGTGACGATAATCGTGATGTGTTGGGATATGCTGAGGATATTTTATGGAAATCTACGCAAGTATAGACTTTAATTTCTGGCTTTTTTTTTCTTTGGTCCTCATGTTTCTATTTCATTTTTGTTTCTTCTTTTCAGGCGTCAATGGGCTGGGCTATTAGCGTTTTGGGCTTGGAACTTCTTTTTTTTTTTGTATGAAGATTCTCTAAGGGCATTGATGGTTAACATTTTGCACATAGGTGTGACATACATAGGTAATTATTCATGGCGCTTTACATAATTTGGGTGAAAATGAATGAAAGAATAAATAAATAAAAAGATGATGTTTCATTCCATAAAAATAAGATTCGCATCAAGGTGTGGTATCTCAAAAAGTCAAATCAAATCTATCTCAAAAAAAATTTTTTCCCTCGCAGGAAATTGCAAGAATCTCTAGTTCTAGTCTAAATCCCCCTTACGGCGGGCTATCTATCTTATATCGAATCTTTATTTTAAGAGGCAGAAGGAGAGAAAAGCCGTTACTGCGTAGATGTTTTAGCCGGAGAAGCCCAGTGGAAAACGCCGTCCTTGTTCGCATCCACGACATAGTGGCAGGACAGGAAGGTATCCACCAGAGACTTGACGAATGAGGAGTCGTCATGGTTATAGCGGTCTCCGAGGACGGGGATGATGGCGTTCGTCGCTTCCTCAGCGTGGTAGAAGGGGATACGGGAGAAAAGGTGGTGGATGACGTGATGATCGATGATGTGGTGGAAGAAATGGCGTCCGATAACGCCGAAGTTGCGGTCGACGGTGGCCAGAGCGCCTTTGGTGAAAGTCCAGGTTTCATCGTCGTAGTGGGCGACGGATAGATGGGTGTGCTGCAAGAAGGTGATTGCCACTGTTGGGGCGACTGTTAGAATCTCTCACATTCTTCTCAAGTTCTTCGGTAGCTACTTACCAAGCCAATGGTGAACCCAGAGATACGGTACAATGTAAAGGAGGACGGCTTTGAGTGCGCCAACCTGCTGGCCAAGGTAGTAGACGGCCAGACCAACGAGGAGCAGTCCGATATCCGAAATGGCGATCAAGTGGCGTTGGTTATCCGTCCAAAGAGGGCTGGTGGGGTCGAGGTGGCTCTGGGTCTGGAAGCGGGTGTTCCTCTTGGGCCCGACTGGGAGACTCTTAGGTCCAGCGGAAATATTAAATAGAAGGTAGGACTGGAAGCCGGCGATCTGGTGGCCCAGGAAGGTGATAGCAGTCCAAATCGGGGTCTCCTCGAACATCTCCAGGAAGGCGGGGAGATAGTTGGGCTTCACAGCGGCCTCCTTGTCCGTGTACGGAACGAATACAGTATCCTTTTGCATGTTGTTGGTGTACCGGTGGTGTCTGGCGTGGGTGATTTTCCAGGAGAAGTAAGGAACGAGGAGAATGGAGTGCAGGACCCAGCCTACAAAGTCATTCCACAGTTGGTACGGGGAGAAAGCGCCATGGCCGCACTCATGGGCGAGAATCCAGAGCCCAGTGCCAACACACCCTTGACAGAATCCGTAGGCGATCCAAGCCACAATGCGCAGACTTTGGGAGGGGATTAGGTCAATCTGGAGCGCGAGATAGAAAAGAACGGAGGCGTAGATCAAGTCGCGGACCACGTATGCGTTGGAGATAAGGAGAGAGCGCTCAAAGCAGTGAGCGGGAATGGCATCTTTGATGGTTTTGAGGGTGATCTCGTCGTTTTTCTGGGGAGTCTGGGTTTAGCTTGCGTTGAGAGAGAAGGCAATAAGGTCAGACCTACCATCTTGTCAGATGTTGGGTGAGATACTTCACTCATGGTGGGTGGTGGTAGGAGCTGTGGATGAGATCGATAGAACAGGATGTAATTGTAAATATTTAGTAGTGAAAGTTTAGGAATGCTCGCACATCAGAGAGAGCAACCGATAGAATAGAAAGGAAGAGAAGATCCCACAGTGTCTGAGATAGTAAAACAAAGAAAGACCCAAAAGAAAGGGAAAAAATCACCAGCATCCAGCCATCAAAGAAACGCCAACAGCAGTCTATTTATTTATTAACGAGATTTTTTTTTTTTCTCACCTGCCATTTTCCCCTCGCCTCGGCCATGATTAGAGAAAAAAAGCTCCGTTCTGCGGCCAATTCAGTGTGAAAGTCAGAGATAGTGGAGCCCGACCCTGAGCAAGATATGGGACGAGAGTGGCAGATGAACCGTGGCGATTGGATCCCCATGGGCTGGATAGAGAATCGAATTCGCTAGCAACCGTTAGTAACGCTAATAGGGGATGGAAGGAGTGGAGACCTCCAAAGCTCAACAAGTCAACAGTTTCCTGTCTCTTGTGGGAGGAGTCGGCTAGTCTACAAGTAGGGGGAATGGGGGATAGCTTCAAACACTTCTTTACTTCGGAGGTCTTCGCTCCTGCCCGTTTGGTGAGTCGGCAAACAAGGAATGCCATTCTTGCTGCTGCGGCCAATTGAGCTTCCATGATCCTTGGGGTGGCAGGTCACATCACCAGACAGGCCCGTAACTTGAGCGCCTTGGGGAATTACTGTGATAGTAAATGGTGCAGCAGTTAACCTGTAAGGTAGGAATCAGGTGTACATGCTACAGATCCACGATGCGCGTTGACTGGTCTTCTATGCACAACGGGTTTGTCGATCTCTCCAATTCCCTTGCGTCCTGCTGCAGCATGGGACATGGGTTGGCTGGTCACCGAAAAGAAGAAAAGGCACAAAAAAAAACGGCAGAAAAAGGGGGGCGAAGAATATTTTGAGTTTGAGAGAGAAAAAAAGTTTTTGAGATCTAAATTTAAGAAATCTGACTGGCCTGAAAACTTTGTTCAGGAGCGGCGCCATGGGATCCAATCGACTGGCTCCCAATGATAAGTCCTGATGATCCACTCCGTCTTCGGAGGGAAATTTTCCAACTCACTTTAATTGACAGCCGCCCCTAAACTGGTCTAGGACAGAGCGTTTGCTTGGGAGTCTCCCGTGGTCTCCATCGCTGTGAAAGAGGGTGTATCGAACCAGCCTAGTCCAGTGGTGCTAACTTCCCAGAGACGTCGAGATTAACTACGAATGAGCGTTGTACGAGTCTGTCCTCTTGGCAGGTGTGGCCCGCCCCTTTTGGCACATTCGTGACACAGCTCCAGATTCATCACAGAATAGCACCCACAAGAAATGCATCCCATTAATCTCAGTGGCAACAAAATAATTTACGCTCTTTTTAACTGCGTATTGAGTGGATCCGATTTAATCCCATGCTTACATATAAAGTTGTGGTTAACCTTGCAGTTTATCTTTGCCTTAATATCCCACCTCGGTGCTGACATGCAGGGTGCGCAGAGGACCATGCGATTGTGAAGCACTGAGGCTCTTAATCTTGCGTTATTAAGGCCTACTTAAGCGCCTACTTGAGCGCCTACTTCCTTGAGTTCCCACCTGCGTGTCTGCCTCAGCGCCTTCGGCGCCTGCCTCCGTGCCTTGCTCAGTGCCTTGCGAAGATCTGCCTGTCGATGACCCTGTCGACGATCATAAAGCCTTATTATCCCGAGGGAAACATCAAAAGGCCAGCGCACATCGTGGCCTGTCTCTTGAAGCGGGAGCACTGTAGTCTTCCATGGACCAATCATCAAGACCTATCTTGGTACCGTAAGAAGTCATTGGCAGCGGCCAAAAGTCAAGGCTGCCTTGGTATGACATCAATATCGCGGATCTTCCGTTCTCAACATTTCCGATGGTTCTCAACGCACACCTACCTAGGTACCTTCGGTAATAAGGTAGGTGACAAGCTGAGGTTAGTAGTTCGTATCTTCTTCCAGTTTTATGTTGTGGAACAGGACTGACACGGTCGTGAAACCAACAAAGGGGGGTTACCCCCTGAGCCCTTTCGTAAAAGAAGGTCGGGCATAATCCCAAAGGTTCTTACAATTTCTTATCAGTTCAGTTTACCTGTGGTAGAAATATTTTCCCTTTGCAGGCTTCGAATGAAGATGCTAGCAGGATTTGATATATGCTAGCATCATATATCATGGACCCTATCATTGCAATATTAATCACGGAATCACAGAACTCTGTCTAAATTATATTTGGCAAACCTTCTAAGACCTGAGGCATACGCAGCTAGATACTTGCAATGACAACAACACACCCCTTGGTATCACTAAAAGAATCAATTGCAAGCAAGTTCAAGGAGCAAGAAAGGACGCTACTATTATCTTATCTAACTACGTAACTGGGTTGACTTTTAATTGCTAGTAAATAAACTTCACGAGGTCGATTATGGCTGAAGCGATATATAAAATTCTGTACTTTTCGGGTAGATTCGGCTATGAAAAGGGATCTCAAGAAGCTGCCTAAAAGTAGCGAAATATTCACCGATCTATACCGTGTGCTCAACTCTAGTCTGAGGTGCTAGAAGGCAGTACGAGTAGCTTAGCGGAGGGACTGGTACAGCAACTTGACCGGGGACGATGAATGCAGTAGATGGTTTGGGGATAGGAAGGCACGCGCCAATAAAGGCCTAGAAAGGCTGGCTGATTCAGCGACTTACTATGGGCAGGAGACTGCGGGGAAACTGGGGGTCTTCTGAGTTCTCTCCAGCTGGGCCCTCCAACACTCTCCTCTTTCAGATTCTCCATGATATAGGTACTATCCCATCGGCTTTCCATCTTCTCAAGGGGACCATATGAATGTTCTATTTGTTCTATTTTTTATTTTGAATTCGAATGATCCCGGTTCTCTCCAGTTAATGCGGCTTGGCGCTTCCCCTTCCCTCCCCGCACCGCCCAAAACCCATTCGCCCAGCCTGCAATGAGAATCGGAAGAGGATGTGAGCGTTGTCGCCTTCGTCATATTAGATGTACAATCACTCCGGGAGCTTCGTCGTGCAATGAATGTAGCCGTCTTTCCCGGATGTGTCGTCTTGACCCACCCTTTCGTTTCAAGACCGTACATCATGTCTACCAGAAGAGTCTGGGAACGGCATCCAAGTTCGAGCTGGCTTGGGATTCATCGCAAACCTGGGTAAAGATACCTCAATCATGTATGTCGTCCCATCGTATCTTCAATTCGAGGTGTTGTTCTGTTGTTCCAATTTCTAAATGATGTGACCTAGTAATGTTTGTTCAAGAACCGACGGATGATCCCGACTCAGAAGCTTCCCCTGATTCCCAGGAGGATAGTCGGCTCACTTCTGAGATGGCTTCGAGGCACCCTCCAGATAAATGCCCCGAAACCCAGCCATTGGTCCGACCCACCTCTCCGAACGATAATGACAGCAACCAGAGACTCCCCCAGTTTGAACTCCGTACGTCAGCCGGATCGGGTCCGGAGGGACAGCGGAACTCGGCCATGTCAATAACTAGTATTTCTTCACAGCCAACGAGTGCAATTTCCCCCTTACCCTCCTTGGGAACATGGGCAGAACTATCAGGGTCGCTAAGCCCCCAGAGTGCTCACCCATCTACTCTATCCAAAATGACCTCTCGTGAAGCATTTCTACTGCGTTCATTTATCCAGAGAATCGCGCCATGGGTGGGTTCGATATTATCTGAAATCTGACTGTCTCATCACTAACTAAAATCAATTCGCGTAGGTTGATATTTGTGACGCAAAGTCTCATTTTTCCACTGAAATCCCTCGACGTGCCCTCCAAATCCCGATGGTCTTGAAAGCTGTACTAGCGCTTGCTGCACGACACGATGCGATAATGGCTGACTCCAGTGACTGGGAGGCCTCGGAATACCATGGACAATGCCTCGAATATCTTATAACGGCTCTTGCGCAACCCGAAGATATTTATGACGATAACTTGTTGATCACGGTTGTGATCTTGCGCCTATATGAAGAGCTGGAAAGAGCGACAGACGAAAAGTGCCATTGGCTTGGGTCAAATCGGCTTCTCAATAAAATGTCAAGGTCTGCGTCATCTGGCGGCCTAGTCGAGGCCGTCAGTTGGCAGTTTCTTCGGCAGGCCATCTATGCATCAATTGTTCAACACCAGCCGATGCAGCTTAATTTGGAGAACTATGAGCGGTCGTCCGTCTTTCGGCGAAGCGATGATGCAGCGTACGCGAACAAAATTATTTTTCTCTGTGCCCGCATAATCCAGCTATGCTCAGGGTCCCAGGCCCGTACCGTGAGTGAAAGTGATTGGCATTTTTTATCAGATAGTGTCGAACAATGGCATGGAGCAAGACCCATCAGTTGGCAACCCTTGAGATATAAAGCCGCTAGCCCGGCGGAAAGTAGACCATTTCCAGAGTTATGGATGGTGTCACCACCGGCAGGTATGGCAGTACGATGACCATCGCAGAGGATCATACTCACCATATTCCATAGTTGTCGGTTTACAATATTACCATACAGCTCGCATCCTCCTCACCTCAACGAACCGATATTGGGGTGTAAAAAATGACTACGAACTAGCACGGTTGAAACGGTTGGAAGAGGTTTGTATATTGTCGTCACTTCTTATATCAATCTGCCTCCTGTTGACCCTATATCTAGCAAGCTATATCCGATCACATCATTAAGGTCATTGGGCTTTCTAAATCAAATGAGACGGTGGATAACGCGTATTTCATGGCTTGTCACCTTGTACACCGATGTAAGTTTGCCTTTGCCCCCCTACACCTCCCTCTACTTGGGAGGTCGAGACATAACTGACGGTGCCAAGATGGATACTGCCTTCGACATCCTACAGAACAGGAGGGCACCTTAGAATTCCTGACTCAAGTAGAGAAAAAATTAGGCTGGCGAACCCAATGGATGGTTCGTGAGCTGTTGGACCAATGGAGTGAGCTGAGAAGCTTAGACACGTGGGGTTAGCATTGAATCACAATCCAGAGAGGGGGCTTCAATGAGCTGCGAGCTCCGCCTAATCAAGGCTGCTCTCTACTATTTGAGAGAATATTTACCTGAATTTTTGCATCACTTAAAAATCTCTGGCTGCCCTGCGGGATCCCAACCCCAGGAATGCTCCTGCCTTCTTGGTACATTCCGCACACGGTCTCCTCCGACTTGTTTAACTACTACCTACGCAAGAGGAAAACACTTGGACCCGCTTCACGGCGTGATTTTCCGCATAACGGTGACAAGGAACGAGACCTCGGCCCTTAAGTAAACGGAAAATTAACGTTGGGATAAAATGAGCTTCGGGTACGGTGTCGGGGACTTCCTCGCCCTCCTCGCCCTCGTTAACGACGTTCGACGGAGATTCATCTACGCTCCACCGCAATTCAAAGCTACATTAGAAAAGTAAGTCGCCCTTATTTTGTCGACTTACCTTTCCGTTCTTTTTTAACACATGGCAGTATGAAGAGCCTCTCTAATGTACTACGAGATATTGAAGATATCGAGCCGGAAGACGTTCTAAGTAAACTACAAAAGCAACAACTCCACGAGATATCCCGGGGATGCTACAAGGTGCTAGAGGATCTACATGAAGTGCTGAATAGGTACCAGGAGATAGGCTCCACGGGAAGCAGCTTGGAAGGCAAGTCCAGGCGCGTGTGGAAGAGATTGAAATGGGATCCTCGAGAGATTCAGAAGGTGGAACAGCGCGTTCATGAGCAAGTTTGCATCTTCAATCTGTTTCTCAGCAGGCTGAATCTGTAATTATATCTCCAATACCTCTATTGCCCATGTGTCACATATGTGAGAGGCTGACCTGGATTCAATAGCCAGGTCAATATTGCGATGCACACGCTTGCTCGGGACGAAATCGATGGACTCAAGCAATACCTAATGGACGACCAATACGAAAAGATCCTTGACTGGCTCAGCCCGATCAACTATGCGGCTCAACAGAGTGACTTTCTAAATCGGAAACAAGAGGACAGTGGGCAGTGGCTGCTCGGGGCAAGTCAATTTCTTGGATGGGTTAAAAGGAAGGAGGAGACACTCTTCTGCCCGGGCGTACCCGGCGCAGGGAAAACGATCCTGGTGTCAATGATCATCAATTACCTCGAGCAGCAGTTTAGCCGTTCCAATTCTATAGGCATCGCTTATATCTATTGCAGTTTCGAGCAACGTGATAAACAAAGGTTCCGGGATTTACTCGCAAGTTTAGTGCGACAGCTTGCCCAAGACCAATCAGTGATACCGACGCGCATCAAAGAGTTATATACTCAAAATCGGAACAGAAAGATTAAGCCAGGTGTTACCGACCTTTTGGAATTCCTGCGAACAATTTCCGCCAAACTTTCAAGGGTGTTTATTGTTGTGGATGCTCTAGATGAATGTGAAAGTTCGACGCGGGGCGAATTGCTTGCAGAGATTCACTCACTGCAGCAGAGTTACGGTATTAATTTTCTGGCTACCTCGAGGTACATCCCGGATATCATGGCTGTGTTCGAAGGCCACCCGTCACTAGAAATCCGTGCGAACCACGAGAGTTTAGTGGAGTACCTCAGCTATCCGGTTTCCTTTCGTTCGTGTGCAGATACAGAGAGCCTTCATGCAAAATCAGAGTCCCAATAAGCTTGGTTGTATTTACAAGAGTGACAGAGTATTTGATAGATTTGGCGTGTTAAACCCAAGAATCCCTTGATGCGCAAGATACGTCAAGCTTATGGTATATGGCGCAACGCGTGAATAAATTTTATCATTACAATCTCTGATTTGAGATTGAACAACAATATTTGGTTTTTTCTGTCCGGTTGATCACTTGGAGTGACCCGGGTATTTTGGCCTTGGCTTGTTTCCATCATGCATTGCCGGATAATTTTCCATGGAAACGAGAAGTGGGATGGCATCATCAGATCCGGTGTTTGAGAGAGATCCCCAGACCCAGAACAAAGATGGGGAATGATAGTCTGGAGTCCTTCCGAGGAAGGCTAAAGAGAGCCTGGTAGGGCAGACCGGACAGCTCTAGCCGCTTGGTCACAACAACACGGAGCTCTGAATGGCCAACGCCAAGCTGCAGTGCGGGATTTCTAATAATACCTCTGGAAGAAAGAAGAGAAACTCCGCTGCATCGGAAGAACTTCAGAAGTCCCTGGCCTTCGTCCGCATGCCCTTCAAAATTGGCAAAGGGATGAGATCCGTCCTAGATTAAGCTCTCCTTTAGGCCAGGGTGGCTGATGGCAGGATGGGCATTAACGGGACGTCGCTGAAGGTGGCGCCAACCATCGCTCTCCCTCAACCAGAAGAATCGGAATGTGTCCCAGAAGAATAATTAAATGCCAGGCCTTATCTGCTGCTGTCGACCACGCCAACTCCAGACGGGCCTAGCGCGTGGAGCCATGGACCACCATGGACCACTGGGCCCAGATAGTGCGGATATATAGCCAATCACAGAGTGTCTATTCAGCGCAGTCTAGTCTAACCTAGGTTAGCTCTTGTCGTCATCCGCCCCTGGGATTTGCCATTTCGCCGCCCCAAAACCCACTTGGGCTGGCTGTGAGTGTGTTTTTTTTTTTTTCTTCCTGCTTTTTGACCTCTGAATAATGGGCGGCGAAATTACAGCCTGGGCTGAGTTACGTATGTTTGCTTTGGATGGTGGCCGGCAGGAATCAGGGTTCTTGGCCTCGACGAAGGGTTCTAGCCAGATATTAGTATTATTGGAAATTTTATCCATGTAACACTCCAAGTCCAGCATGCTCGCTTTCTTGCCTCTGGCTTCTTTCCTCTTCATCTTTCGCTGACACGCGATTTCTCCCTCCTTTCCCCTTCCTCTCTCCAGGCTCCACTCATCTGTTTCTTATTTTTGTCACTCGTTTGTGCCTTTTCTCCCTAACTCCTTCTCCCCGCTCCCGCCTGCCATTCACAAGACAACTACGGATTCATTCCACCCAGTAGAGAGCTCCATCCAAATGTCCAAGGGGCGGCTGTTCCGGTGGCCGGCCCCCCGAACCGCTGGTGTAGGATGTTTGTCTATCCTGATGATAGTTCTGGGCACTCTACTCCTATATGGTGGAGGTCCATTCCCCCCTCGCTTCTCTGGTATGCCATTCTCTCTACACCCACCCGCGATCGTCGCACTGATCTCATGCTCATCGAACAATAATAGGCGAACCGCAATCGATCCATGACCAGGTCATCGGCCAGCTCTCCCAAATTACAAGCACATACTCGAGTGCCAGCCAAATAGGCCTGGTCCTCGCAGCGACGCAGACGGAGGATCTCACGTGGCTTTTAGACTTCTGCAAGGAACGGTACGCCTACCTCTAATTCTTCGGCCCGCACTCCCACATGGAACACGAGAAATAAAGGTGGCAAGACGGGAGGAAACCGGGGGGGAAAGCTAGATAAATGTCCGAGTGAGGTACTGACAGTGAAGCAGCGGTGTGGGAACAGTGCCTTTCATCTACACCACCGATCCCGAGCCCGATAACCGCCTCCTCGTCCCCCGGACAATCCGCGGCCGTGAAGCCGCTGCCTATCTCTCCTACATCGTCGACTTCTACGACAAACTCCCCCCTTACTCGATCTTCATCCACTCCAACATCGACCAATGGCACAACGATCTCTTCGGGTCACATACCACCCCGGCCCTGCGCAATCTTCGTCTCGAAGCAGTCGATGCGATGGGCTACGTCAACCTTCGCTGCCAACACGACCCAGGCTGCCCCCAGAGTGTGCACCCGTGGGATCCAACGCAAATGGATATTGATAAAAATGATATTCGCGTCTTTTTCCCTGAGGTCTACCAGGCCATCCTCAACGTGTCTGCCGATCAGGTGCCCAAGGATATTGGAAACGTCTGCTGCGGCCAGTTTGCTATAAGTCGAGATCGCATCCGACAACGATCGCGAGAGGATTACGAACGGATGCTCAATTGGGCCGCGGAGACGGATCGAACAGATAGCTTCGGGGTTGGGTGGGTATTTGAAAAAATCTGGCACATCATTTTTGGCATGGATGTCATATAGTAGGCTCACCCTTTCTCCCTCCACGCTTTAATAACTCCGAAGCTAATGGCAGCAGCTGCCCTCGATATGAACAATGTCGTTGCGATGTTTACGGATGGTGTGGGCCGTTGGCCGGAACAGGAGAGACACTGCTGGCAGTGCAACCAGGCCTTGGCCGCACCCAATACTAATACGATATGATTGATTACGCTAATGCTCAAATTACTCTTGCATTTGCATATTGCTTTGTTTTGTTATCCTGGATTTCTCATATCTTGTATAGAATAAGGACAGTTGGATATATTGCCGTCTATAAACACCTGCATTTTATGCGATGCACAACAACAGCGCAGTGTTGATATTTATTTTGCTTTATTTCTTCTTTCTCTCTACATATTCGGTTCATATGACGTTTCCGTGGAAGAACCTAGACTAATGGTATTATGTACTTACACCAACTATCCCACATGTCTACATAGCACTCATATCTGCATAATTAACGAACTCAACGGAAAAGAAATGTCTTCCGTACACACACGAAAAGAAAAGGAACAAATTCATAACATCATATCATGACGACCCCCTCCCCTCCCCATTCCCAGTCTCCGTTCCAGTCTCTGTCTCTGTCTCATGATTAATCGCCCTCTGATACGTCCCCGACACCGGCCCCGCATCCAGCTCAAACACCGGATCCCTTTCCGGTGGCGCCGTCGACATCTCATGTACATCCTCACTATCCAGCATGGGCACGTCACTCTCACTCGGTCTCCGTCTAGCCCTAACCGGCCTCCCAGGAATCGGAACTGCGGTCAAAAACAAGGAGTCCGGATCCCCTGGTGCCCCACCCCCACTACCCCCAGGCGGAGGGGGGACCAGAGGGGGTGGCGGGCTACCTCCAGTAGTACCCGGGATTAGGGATGGTGGGACAGGCATAGAGGCACGGTTTGAACCTGGGGTTAGGACGGAAGGGACAGGAGAGGTAGAGTTGGGGGGCATGGAGACGGGGCGGCGGGGGATGAGCATTCCCCCTCCGGCGCCGGTGTCTGAGTCGTCCTGATCTTCTTCGGGGGAAATGGAGGAACTCGGCGGTTTCTCGGGTTGGTGTCCTTCGTCTCCTGGTTTTCGTTTCGTCAGTACCGCAGCTGCAGCTCCTGCTCCTGCTCCTGCGGCGGCGGTAGTGGCAGTGTCGGAGAGCGCTTTCGACTCATCCTGTCGTTGTTTCCGTCGCCGTCGAAGGAGGAACCATAGTAAGAGAAGGATGAGAAGAACTCCTAGTACGACCCCCACTACAATTCCGGCTATTGCACCACCGCTGAGACCCGAGGAGTCGTCTGGCGCGGGGGTTTCTGTTGGAGTGGACGAGAGGGATGTGGTCGAGGTAGCAGAAGGCGTGGATGTTGAAGTGGCGGTTGAGGTTGGTTGTGTTGCGCAGGTATAGGAGCCTTGGAAGATAGAGCCGTTGTCGTCGCCGCTATTACCATTATTTATGGCGTCGAGGGTTGAGCAGCCGTCCGAGCCTGTGTTTGTGATTTCGGATTGGCCACGAACGGTTTCGAGGTTATCGAATGAGAGACTTTGCCCTCGCCATTACCATTAGCGGGCGTTTTATGTATAAAGGAAAGGAAAGGGAAAGAGGAACCCACGTATTAAACTCCCCACTCAATTGCATTCCCCCATCAACCCTCTCAAGATCATCCATGGTCAAACCCAGCAGAGACGGGTTATCTTGGATAGTCAGGTCGCTGCCAACGGACGCAAGCCCGGACAGATCCAGATTGTTGAGATTTGCATTGTTCCGGACTGTGACGGCGCCCCGAACGGTCTCAATATCAGGGAGGATGAGCGAATTGAGGTTCTCGGCATCCTCGACGATGAGGTCACCGCGGATTTCCTCGATTTCGTTGAGGTTGAGGGAACCGCTTGCATCGGGGGAGATGGTTACCGTCCCGCGGATGTCATTACAGTCTGAGATAGCATCTACGTCGCTTTGGCTTGTGATTGAGACATTATCAGGGCCTGGAAAAGAGGTTAGTTTGGATTTATCCTTGAGGGTTTGTTGGGATGGGGGGATATACAGGACTGGGCCGCGATGGGCCGAATCACAGCCAAGAAGAAACAGATTGAATACAAACGGGGTATCATTTATGCCATATATCCTAAGGCCAGAAATTAAAAAGAGAGGGAAAGAAAAGAACAGAGCAAAAGGTCCCAAAAACGAGGAGGGAAAAAGAAAATAAAAGGAGCCCGCCAATATTAATTCGTTCGGGATATTCTCAACTAATAAGAATCCTCTGAAGAGCTGTTGAACACAATCCGTGGCGAAGCACCAGGCGACATAATTGAGCATTTGAGACGGTCAATTGGTTCTTTGGTACATTTGATTACTGTGACAAATGCAGTGATGATGGGTTTTCCTTCTGAACTAGTTGCACTAGCGACCTTGGCTGCTTTCTTGGAGTTGTTGATCAATACTTTCCTTCACTTTTCACTTCTCGGAGAACCTTTGCTCCCAAGGAAAAAAAGCAAACCGAATCACCTCTTCTGTATCATCCTCGACACGGCTTTCGGACCAGATTGGACCCCCTACTCTCATCCATGTCTATATCCTTCAAGACAAGGGTAGATCGAACAGATACATGCACCCTATTGTTCACAAACGAGCTCTCCGCCAAGGGTTTAATTCCAACACAGCCTCTTTGACCCACTCGGCAAAGGGTTTGGATTTCTTGGGTCGCTCTGCATGCCACTTTCAATATTTCATTGGAGCTATTACCTGATGATTATCTCACACCTATCATTCGACCCTATTTATATCCAGACCATGACTAGCGATTCGACTTCTTCCCTGGTGCAGTTGACTCGAGTCCCTTCATTTATTCTCCGAACTAATCACCAAAAAACAACCCCCCGCTCGACCAGGCATCCGCATTTCCTTCCCGGAATGGATAGTCTCACGCTGCACGACATGGACCCCGTTGTCATGGGAATTGTGTTACCTAGACTAGTACAGCTTCATGTCTCAAATCAGATCAGATCGTCTGACTGTTTACCTGAAAAATTATTAACAAAAACTCCGACCAGGGATCAAAGAACATGAAGTTTTTGTTTCCCCTCTTTCTCCAACAGCTTCAATGGCATGACGTATTTCCCCTCGTTTCACCCGCCACTACTAGTTGATCACTAAGCCACGAATTAATATGGGGCTTATTCTTCAGGGTGAGGGAAGGAGGATTGGTGGTTTTTGTTGGAGCCACAGGGTAAAGGAAAAAATATCTCCGTTGTTTCGAGGTCGCTTCCAATAGTGGTGAAGAATATACACACTCGATGGAGAAAATAACTAACTATTTTTTTTCTTCGTATGTACAAAACGATCTCGTCAATCGATGTATAAAATATTACACACTAGATTCCCGGCATTTCGAGGCGGCATAAGCAAGAGCCTTATTGGGCACAAACAGCGGCATCGAATCCTCCCAGATCGAATTCGTCAGCACCTGCTTATTCGACCCATCCGCATCCATAATCACGATCTGTCCATAGGGCTGAAACGTATCATCATACAACGCACACTCATACTGGAACCCGAACTCGCCAGTGGAGTACATAATGCGTCCGTCATGGGACCACACCGCATGGGCATCGTTGGCGCCACTGCTCGTCAAAACCCTTAGGTCTGTTCCATCGGGCCGCATCGTGCACACGTCATAGTTCGTCCCGCCCGTTTTCCGGGTGAAGACGATCCTCTCGCCGTCGGGAGAGAAGAAGGGGAGGTTATCCCATTCAGTGGTGAGGGTGGTTATTGTCCGGGTTTCGACGTCCATGAGGCGGAGGCCGAGCTGGGAGCGGTCCCCGGAGAGGGATTTTGCCCCCCAGACACGGTAGACGATTGTGCGGCCGTCAGGGGAGATACTAGGGAAGCCGGAGTTGAGGACGCTACTGTTGGTAGGGAGGGAGGCGGCGCTCTCGGTGAGGAGCTCGTAGTGAGAGCCGTTGGCGGCGGCTTTGACGAGCCATCCACCGCCAGTGCCGCGGCCTTGGAACCAGGCGCCGACACCGACCGCGACCCAGGTGCCATCTGGGGACCAGGAGGGTTGGAATGCGCCGGCGAGGCCGTGGGACACCATTGTGTCGTCGAGGAAGCCGGCGTTCATGCCGTTGAAGACGGTGTGGGGGTTGGAGGCGTCCGCGAGCATTGCGACGACGGAGGAGTTGCCGAGCTGCTTCTCAGTCATGGCGAATTGGTTTTGGTTGGAGAGCTGGGGGAAGACATCGGTGAAGCGGTACTCCCAGTCGGAGTCCCAGCTGTACAGCTTTTTTGCCATGGGTCGGATGTCCCAGTTGGTCTTCTCGTAGACGATGGTCTTACCGTCTGGAGACCATGCGGGAGACCGGACTGTAGCCGATGTTGTGTTGACGTATGTTCCGCCAGTTGTGTAGATTCCTTCCTTCGACCCACCCTTGAAGAAGTAGCCGATTTCGGTCGACGAGATGTACTGGGGGAATTGCTTGATCCCGGTGCCGTCTACTTCAACCTGGCGGTCTTTTCCGGTTGCGAAGTCGACCGAGACTATAGTTGCTCTGGCTGAATTGATGGATTCTGGACGGTGTGCGTCCCAGGTGGCCTCACGCAGCATCTCGTAATAGATTATACGCTTGCCATCCGGCGACCACTTGGGTGAGCCTAACGAGTAGCTGTCCTTGGTGGCGATCTGCCGAAAGTCAGATCCGTTAGGCCTAATGGCATAAATGGAGAGCTCCTGCGTATGCTCCCAACCGGCGACGCCCATGAACGTGGGATCACCGTGTCCGTACCACCCAGAGTTTCGATCCGAGGAGAACACGATCCATTGTCCGTCTGGCGACCAGGCAGGGCGGAAGTAACCATTCGGGAGCGAAGGGTCAGCCGCGGTGATCCGAGTGTCGGTCAGATTCCATTGTCGGCCGGTCTTGATATCCAAAACCCAGATGTTTGCCTTGTAGTTATTAGCTGTGGAAACGTACGCCGCGAGTCTTCCATCCGGGGAGATGACGATGCCGTCTTCCACTGCAGGGGTAGCCACGAGCTCCTGGAGATCTGATCCGTCCACGCGAACCCGGTAAATATCCGAGTTGCCGTCTCCGTTGCGCTCACCGGTGAAGGTGATCCATTCTCCATCTGGGGAGAAGTCCGCGTGGTACTCGAAGATCGGGTCAGACAACAATGGACGTTCGTTCGAGCCATCCGCGTTGGCAATGTACAGCTCTGACGTACTAGGAGCAATACGGTTCATGTAGAACGCTCCTTTCTTGCCATCCGAGGTGGGGAGTTGGCGTGTGGCCTTGTTTGTAGAGCCATGGTGCGGATTCCTCGCGTCAAGGCCCATCCGCTCTGCATAAGGGCATAATCCCAAGGCTGTCGGGAGGGCGAAGCCCAGCACAGCAAAGGATTGTTGTAAGGAGCGCATCTCTTTTCTTTTTTTTCTCGTTCTTCCCCTTTTTTCCTTCGGGAAATTTTCACTTCAAGTGGAATCTGATTGGCACGACAAGAACTCCGCTCAAGAAGAACCAAGCCTTATTATAGATGAACAAAACCTGGCATGCTAACATGAGGAATGGTAGGAATTATATATTTGCCGATCATCTCTCATTCCAGACATCTAGTCCGAGCCGACCTCCCTCTCGGAGGGCACAAAGTCGAGCAATACCTACGTCTCATCTTGAAATCTGTTTCGGATTTCGGCTGCTGTTGTCTTATCTGATTCGAATACTAAGGCGGGGACGGGTCCGCTTTCTGGGTCTCCGCCGCAGCCATGATCTGATCTGTGGCTATCATTGGTGGCAGCGCTTCACAAGCGATAGTAGGATCGGCCGCCGCCCACAAGCTTGTGTCCCTTCAAGGCTGAAAGTCTTCCTCGTATTCTTCCTTTGCTCCCACCCCCCAGTGCGGAAAAAAAGGTCCTGGGTCGGCCTCTTTAACCTCGTCAGGGAAGGATCATCAACGAGAGTCAATTTCCCCTGGGTTGGTGTCATATGTTTCGGATGTACCGGTTTTTTCTCCACAATGACTGGCGTCTTGTCCAAGTCTTAACTTTTCGCTCCGAATGAAGATTCAAGATGCAAGATTGTGCGATGCGGCGTTCTCTCGGTGATGCACAAAGGGTTCAAGCTGGTGCCTTCATCTTGTACTATGAAGGCTGCTAAACTGCAAGAAAATCTGAAAGAGGAATTAAAAGCCGGAAATGGCTTCAGGTACATCTAGGTACTCCTTACCTCCTTGTGTAGCATCTGTGTCATATTAGTAGGATGGGTTAGTGTGAAAGGTTGTTGGAGACGGTTGGCTAGTTTCTGCCTCAAATGTGCTCAAGGCCCATCATTTTTGGCTATTACCAAGACATTCAAGTTGATTCTGCACAATTTGCTCGGTGGAGGCCTTGGCTATCTAACCAAGGTATATGGCTTCGAACGTCCCACTTTGATGAATATTCGAGACGCTTGGCAGAGTATCCTCGTCAGTTCGTTTAACGAATGTTGCGCTGTAGTTTGTAATCTCTAGGCCGTGGTTTGCTTAGGGCGTGCGTTTCCCCCAATGCCAGGAGATGAATTGAGTGAAGAAGGGATGCCCCCTTTCGCGGCTATATTGAATAGCCTGGAGGCCTTTTGGATTGTCTGCCAAGAGTTTCACCAGGTGGTGGGGTGTGGAGACTCTGAGAGCGATATTATCAAGGACGGTCTAGCTTTCGGCAAAACCGGGAATACTCAAGGCGGTTCCAACTCCCTGGTCACTACTACCTATGAGGTAACTTAGTGCAGGCCACTTAGCTGGGAAAACTAGGCATGGATTGTAATTTGCTGCTTACTTGGATGGGAAGAAGAAAGCATTCTTTCATTCTCCTTGTTTGATTGTGCGCAGAAAACCGAAGACATATCCAGTTTAGAAAATTGTTCCCGGGCCCCGTCTGCGTAGGTAGATAGTCGTTTCTTACTTCCGAATGGATACATAGGGAAAGCAAATATGATTTCTGTATGTATATTTAATTAAGACATAACCCAAAAGCAGGCATCTTAAAGTCTGGGGTTAGTATCGGGCATTTTAATGCTGAGAAGCGAGTGTGTCATTGAAGATGGTAGCAGAAGGACCCATTGCTGGGTCGGGTTGGTACCTTTCCTTCCTTACGTTTCCTTTGAGTGAAAATATATAGAAGAAACAGAAGAGGGAGGAGGAGGGAAGAGGAGGGAGGAGGGAAAAAAAGTAAAGAGAGAAAGACTGCCTCGGACAGGAGCTAGTTGAGGTGTCGACATGATATATCATATCAGCCAGTAGAACTATGTACCAGCTCAGCTTAGGTCAGCTCCCCAACTCGAACTTTTGTTCAAGCTCGATTTTCTTCGCTTGCATTGGTTCTATTGTCATAAAATTTCATTCACTTCCGATCTTTCCCATCACTAAACTAATGGTCTATACATGGCAGCAGAAGCGCAAGCGGCCGCCGCGCGAGTAAGAACGGCCGCAAAAAATAACATCGAGATGAACAAGTCATTAAATCGAAGAAAGATCCCTTTTTTTTATATCTAAACGCTGATGGTCTTGAACACGCTACGAGGCAGTTAGCATCCATAAATGAAGAATATTTACGTGAGATGACACTTACCCAAATCCATCGCTTCCAGTCGCCATAAGCGTGCCAGGCATCTGTGCCTGCCAGTGAACTTCCTTGACTGATTCCATATAGTGCACGAACAGCAACTGAGGAGGCACCTCCGACATGCCAGCCTCACGGTTCTCTTCCTCGTCCAGTTCGACCGCCAAATCCCAGAGTGTGACTGTGCTATCCGCGGATCCCACTGCAACCACACTGTCATCTGATGGGTGCCACTCAATACTTGTGATGGGCTCCCGGTGGAAGTCAAAGGATGCAACAGGAGCCGCCGTGATCGGAGAGGAGGGTGAAGAGGGGTTCGGCTTCCAGTGTCGGAGATCCCAGACTGCCCATTGTCCATCATCGGCACCTGTAGCAAGAAGGTGGAAAGTTTGTCCGGACCAGCTCATGACGTTCACGTCGGTGTTGGATACCTTGACATCGACAGCTGGTTTGCGGGATTTGGATCGTACATCCCACACTTTCACTGTTCCATCACTGCTTGCGGAAGCAAAAACGTTCTTCTCGTTAGGAGACCACTGGAGCTCTTCAATTGAGGAGCTGTGTCCAGTAAAAGCTCGTGTATCGGTTACCCATCCACCTCCTTCAGTGCGGGTGGTCACGTAGATCAAACCGTCGTTATCACCGGTCAACAGCTTTCCAAGAGGTTGGAGGGGAGACCAATCCAGCGCATACCCTTCCGATTTGTGCATGCGGAGAGTCGACAATGGCTTCGAGGCGGAAGGAGGGAGCATGGTTCCGGGAACATCAAAGCTGGTAAGGTAGGGTGTAACGTCATGGATAACCACTTGCGAATTCTCCATCATTGTGGCCGTGATAGTCTGAGGGGGTTTCGAATAATCCCCTGACTGTGATGGAGTTTGGTGGGCGCGAATGCGGTTTGTTGTAGAGGGAAGCGGAATGCTCTTCGACTCAAGAATTGCCTCTCCACCTTCGTCGTCGTCGTCCGAGTCGCTTTCCGAGTCAGTCTCATTTTCCCTCTCCATCTTGCCCAAGCCACTCAATTTGAGAACCATTAACTCGTTCTCCCCGGACCTACGGCCCTCTGCCTGTGTACCTGTCACCGCATATATAGTCGCAGGATACGTCCTGCGGTTGTCGCCCAACGTGTCACGCACAATGTCGAATGATAGACATGGCCATGGTGTGCTAAGGGTGTGCAGCATATCGTACGTCGATGGGTCGGGGGAAAGAACCTCGCCGGGAGCCAGTTTCGTCCGTCCAGGGATAAATGTTTGTTGATCTACCTCCATTGCATCTGCTGTAATTTAGGTAGCGTCAGCGGAGGTTATACCAAAAAATCCGACCAGTCGGGTAGCCATTAAACAATTTTTGTCGAATACTTTTGCGTGAACTTACCCTTTTCTTCTTCCTCGCGCTCCGCATCAGGTCGTCCATCGACACCGGCCTCCAAGATCTCATCCTCACTCTCGAATTCGTCCTCGAACTCGTCCTCGAACTCCCCCACCTCGTCAGGAGGGGCATCGGCAACCGGGCGCTCTCCAGCCTTGAGAGCGGCGGCTTGCTCGTCAGAAGCGTCGGCAGACCTTTTTGACATCCTGAAAATATCTGCAGTTCCGTCTTTAGGGCTGTCGACGAACCAGTCGTGCGGCAGATAATGTTCTCGCCGGAACTTTGGGGGGGTAAACCTTCGGGCTTAGGAACTTTTTTTTTTTGACGAGAAGAAATTGGGGAGGGAGGCACTAGTCCTATCGCGGCCTAGCGCCGATCGCCCACTAGAGCTGCGGCTGTGTTGTTGACCTGAGGCACTCGCTCTCCTTCCCTCCCTCTGTCTCCTCGTCCAACTCGATTCACTCTTGTCTGATTATTCTTTGTCCTTCGAACCCTGGCTTCTTCTGCTGGCTGTTTCTGTCTTTTGATTGCCGTGTGCTCTGTGTCGTTCATGCCAGGCCGCCTCCTTTCTGCCTTAGGTACCAACGAATCGCTCCCCGCCTGGTTTTCAGCTCCCCTTCAACCCAACCCTGCCGCTGCAAAAATAAAAAAAAGCAAAACGAAAATGATATCCTTTCGCTGTCCACTAACTTCTCAGTATATAGGCTTAATAAAAACTCTCTTTTAACATCGAAATTAAACCGCCTCTGATGAGGCTCCGTGAAATTTCCCTTTGATCGCACCACATCCTTAAATTCGGTTGGTTCCAGTGTCCCCCGCTCCACCCTGCCGCCGGACATTAACCATGTTTCCTCCTCACACCTAGATTGCGTTCGGATATACTCTCGACCTGAAACACATTTATAGACATGGATTTGCCGCAAATTCCCGTTTCTGAGGGTCCTGAAACCCCAGACCAGCTACCCCAAGATTCTCACACCCCAAGTTTGGACACACCAACGGCCTCGACCGCTGGAATAATACCTGCTCTAGAGGAGCCTACGCTTCCGTCTAGTAGTTATCGCAACAATGGATATAGTAGTGACTCACATGCCCATTATTCGTCCCGCTCTGTGGAGTTCGGTACCCCTACGCACGACACTCAGACTCAGGACGGATATAGCTCGCAGCCAAACTACTCCCCGTCATTGACCCATCAACCACAGCCGCCCGCGACATCGAGACCGGGCTCAGGGCTTTCTAGTGGACCAGACCGCCATGTTTTTGCCCAGCCAACCCAGGAGGTTGCCCAAAAACCAGCATCCCAGCCCTCCAAGAATAGCGTCGTGATCAAAGTTGGAATGGTTGGAGACGCCCAAATCGGGAAAACGAGTCTGATGGTGAAATATGTCGAGGGTAGTTGGGACGAGGATTATATTCAAACACTAGGTATGCCGCACTCTTCCGTTCCAGGTAAATGAAATACCTGACATAGGCCTCTAATTTGACGACCAGGCGTCAACTTCATGGAGAAAACAATTTCTATCAGGAACACAGAAATCACATTTTCCATTTGGGATCTTGGTGGCCAGCGGGAGTTCGTAAATATGCTCCCCCTTGTCTGTAATGATGCAGTGGCTATTCTGTTCATGTTCGATCTTACCCGCAAGAGCACCCTAAATTCAATCAAGGAGTGGTACCGCCAGGGTCGTGGCTTTAATAAAACAGCTATCCCTTTCCTCGTGGGCACCAAGTATGATCATTTTGTCAACTTCCCTCGTGAGGACCAGGAAGAAATCTCGATTCAAGTGAGATTAATGATTGAAATTTTGTTTACCTTGGGGCTAACCGCGGTTCTAGGCCAAACGGTTTGCAAAAGCCATGAAAGCAAGTCTGATTTTCAGCAGTACAAGCCACAGCATCAACGTGCAAAAGGTTCAATAACCTGCGGCCCTTCGAGTTATTTTTATTTTTTATGCTAACCTGCGCCGTAGATCTTCAAAATTGTCCTAGCCAAGGCTTTTGACCTGAAATGCACAATCCCCGAGATCGAAAACGTCGGCGAGCCGTTATTGCTCTACAAGAACGTGTGAAATCACGGAAGTAGCGGGGCCAGGATTAACGATTACGTGCATTAGGACGACATGATGTTGACGATCGAATTTTCCCCTAGTACCTGGGTTTGGTTTGGGATAAGGTGCCCCTTGTGGTCGAGTCCTCGATCTCAACTCGCACCGATCTTTGTAATTGGTGATATGGCCATCTTGATTCGTGCCATTCTTTCCTTGATTATCTTTTTTTTAAGCATTGGGATGCGGTTCGGATTCTCTTCATGTTTATTATTTCCGTTCATTTTCCTATCTTCTTGTGCCAAATTCCCCCACTGTTCTTTTTTTTTTCCTTCTCTTCTCTATTTTCTTTTCCTTTTATCTTCTTTTCACTTCTCTCGGGCTACCCTTAGGCATGCGTCTTTCTACTTGGAGTGAGAAAGAGGAGGGGTTACCGGCTTGTTGTTTGAGTTACTCTGATGACTTTCACTGTTCCACCACCGAAGACCATTTTCTTATGTTCAAGTACCTTAGCATAATTCCACCATTGTGTTCGGAATTAATAATTGTTCATCCAACCACATTTTTCGCATGACTACTCTCACAGCTCATTCCCGAGACTGCCTGCAAACGTCTCAACGTGGGGTTTATAAGGAGTTTACGAAACCCACTCCTCAAATCGGAGATTTCAATCCCGGTCACTGTACGACCTTGTTTGTTTATGATCCTCGGGTTTTACTTTTATGGAACTCGGGCATCTGGGGCTATTTGCTCAAGGCAGCTAATCGGAGCAGGTTCAAAGACGAACTGGGCCATTTTGAAACGCTAGTCTTTATCTTCTGCGACTGTTATTTCGTTTGGCTCTTTCTCTCTCTCTTTCTTCCTCTCGCAAAATTTGACCAGAGAGAAAAACAGATAGGCCACAGAAATCAGGACAGCAAAAGAACGAAATGGCCGCAGAATCGTACCCAGGTCAATCCCCCACAATGGCATAATTGGGCATAATCTCCCACCTCCCCTCCTTAATCCCTTAAGACGAATTAATACGGATGCATGATCTTGGCTGAATCCCCCGCGGGAGTTTCGCGCAGTCATGGCCATCTTCTACGCGCTACAAATCATGAAGATAATCCAAGTTTCGCCTCAACTCTCATGCCTCGAATCACCAGCCTCCTGATCTCAACCTACCTCATCCGCTGCGCCGGTTGCGCCTGGAACGACGTCGTAGACTAGGACCTCGATCGCCAGACAGCTCGTTGCCGCAATCGACCCATCGCCCGCGGAGCAGTCAGCACGGGAAATGGGACGATCCTCACCATCGTCCGTACGTACCTTGCATAATACACCATCGCTAATTTCCCGTCGGTCTTCTCGATGCAGCGGGGGTGGCTTTCTTCCCAGGGCTCTATCTGTTCAGGAAACGGTTTACGAATTCCACCCAAAACCCGCCCAGTACCGGTGGAGTTTCTCGCAGCGGTGTATGGGATGGGTGCGGGCCCTTTGGCGCCAGAGCATCGGATTGCAACGGGCGGGCTGTTCGGGGTAATTGTGTTGTTGTTTGTATTTTTTGACGTTGTCTACGCGCGGCAAGATACGGCGGATGATCTGAAATCTGGGGTGAAGAGTATGGCGGTTTTGTTTCGGGGTCGGATCACGGACTTTCTGGTGGTTGTCACAGTGTTGACCGGGGCATGTTTGACTGTGACAGGGGACATGGTGGGGTTTGCACGAGTGAGGTACTATGTTCATGCGGTTGGGAGATGGTAAGTGCATATGCAACCAAGATTGTTCACCTGCAAAACAAGGGAGGCTGTAAATCCAACTGGTTTTTGCCCGTGGCCATTTCGGGGGTGATGGTTTATACTCGGGATGAATACGAAGTCATAGCTTTCGAACCCGGAAGTATGATCTCATCGACTCAGTGCGGACCTACCTCAGCTTAGGATAAATACATTAGCAACCACCCCGATTAGCTGCAGATAGAAATATCGAGTGATTCTACGGAATTAAATTATCCCCCGAGTTCCGCAATTGGATATACCCTCAAAGGTTGAAGCAGTGGGTGCAGTTTCCGGGGCTGGGTTCCTTTATCACCTATCTCCGGCGATCCTGGAGACCGGCCGGAGTTAGTTCTATCACGAAAAAAATCATAGCCAGAAAAGCCCTAGTATAAAAAGGGCGACACAAGTGCAGGAGATACACGGTACAGATTGTGTAATCATTACCCAAAATCAAGGACCATGTCGAAACTCGTCGTCTTTGGCGCAACAGGCCAGCAAGGGCATTCTGTCGTCACTACTGTTCTCTCAGACCCCAACCTGTCGAAAAGATATTCTGTCCGCGCTATTACCCGCAATGCCTCCACAGCTAAGGCCCAGGAGATGACCAAACAGGGCGTCGAGGTCGTCGAAGCAGACGTAGATGATCCGGCTTCCCTACCACGAGCCCTCGAAAACGCCAACACAGTCGTCCTGATCACCGTGAGCGTATACGAAAAAGACCTCAAGGAACGCGAATTCCGCCAGGCCAAAGCCGTCGCGGATGCTGCCATAGCTGCCGGTGTCGAATACTTCATCTTCAGCACTTGCGTACCCTGCAACGAACTCTGGGAAGGGGGGCCAGTGGACTCATTTGACTCGAAGGCGGAGATTGAGAAGTATCTGCGCACACTCCCTTTGAAAACCGCCTTCTTCGCACCTGGCGGCTTCATGCAGAACATGGCGACTACTGGGAGACCTCGTCGGGGTGATGATGGGACGTACTCCTTTGTGAGTGTTGTTGAGCCCGCCGCGAAGGTCCCGTTCATCGAGGCGGCTGCGGATACGGGAAAGTACATTGCGGTCTTGCTGAAAGACCCGGAGGGTATGGCTGGGAGGACGATGTACGCTGCAACGGCGCTATATTCTAATGCTGAGATCGCGGAGATCATCTCCAAGGTATCAGGGCAAACTGTGCGATACGTGCAGGTCCCCAAGGAAGTCTACGCTGGATTCATGCCACCGGAAATGGGCGGGCGGATAGTTGCCATGTGGACGTTCATGGAGGAGATTGGGTATTTTGGGCGAGACACAGAGAAATTGGTCCAGCAGACTGTGAATTTGGTTGATGGCAAGCTGACGACTTTTGAGGAGTTCGCGCAGAGATACCTGGTTGATTTGTAGTGTGGCGATTTTCTGTATCAATAGTTGTCTCGCGGGGAGATGTAGACCCCGGAAGTCGTCAAATGGCTTCCGAATTACAAATTCCATGTTCCCGAGCTCAATGCCTTCTCTCGGATATTGCCCCTTCCAACCAACGCAATAATCCCCTAGATCGAGTCATCGTAGACCATCCGACACCGGGGCAGTAGTGGGGAACGGCGGGGTAAACGCTCATCCCCGGTTCAGAGAGAAATAAAATCGGAACCGCTCCGCCAACTCTCACCACCTCGAATCATCCTTATTCTATCAAAAGAAAGCCAAAGAGAAAACTTCACAATGTCGAAGCCCAAGTTCGCCATCCTCGATGATTACCAGGGGATTGCGGCGCCCCATTTCGCCCACCTGACGGACCGCGTCGAGATCGCCCATTTCCCCGAAACACTAGATCCGCGAGACCCCGCACAGCAAGCTACCCTAATCGAACGCCTGCGACCATTCGATGTGATTCTGGCGATGCGAGAACGAACCCCGTTCCGCGCAGAAACGCTAGCCGCCCTCCCGAACCTGAAGCTGCTCCTGACGACAAGCACGCGCAACCTCGCGCTGGATGTGGGATACTGTGCGGAGCGGGGGATTCCCGTGGCGGGTACAACGAGGGGGCAGCCGACCGGGGTGCATTCGACGGTGCAGCATACCTGGGCGCTGATCCTGGCATTGGCGCGGCATGTGGCGCGGGACGATGCGGCGCTCAAGCGCGGAGAATTCTGGCAGGGGTCCCTGGGGATGACGTTAGCGGGGAAAACGCTGGGCTTGGTCGGAGTCGGGAAGCTGGGGGCGCAGGTTGGTCGGATCGCGATTCAGGCGTTTGGTATGGACGTGATTGCGTGGTCGGCCAATTTGACCCAGGAGAAGGCGGATGACCAAGCGCAGGCCCTGGGGCTACCAAAAGGCAGTTTCCGGGCGGTGCCAGATAAGCTGGAGTTTTTCGGGCAGGCAGATGTGGTCAGTTTGCACAATGTTCTGTCGGAGCGGAGTCGGGGCATGGTGGGTAAGGCAGAGTTGGCAGCAATGCGGCGGACGGCGCTGTTGGTGAATACGTCGCGGGGTCCGTTAGTGGATGAAACGGCGCTGCTGGAGACATTGAACGCGGGAGATATCGGTGGTGTGGCCTTGGATGTCTTTGAACCAGAGCCTTTGCCTAAGGATAGCCCCTGGCGTACAACTCCCTGGGGACGCGATGGGCGTAGTGAGGTGGTGTTGACGCCGCATATGGGATACGGTGATGAGCAGATTCACGGGTGGTACGACGAAGTAGCGGAGAACCTCCAGTTATGGTTGGATGGCAAGGAATTGAAGATGAGATTGAATTGATTAGACCGCTGTTCGTTAATTAGCGCAAAGGGAGTTTGATGGAATGAAATATCTTGTTCTAGGATGGGCACCGAGGACCGAGTAGACCTGGTGTCGACACCTGACTTTATCTATTTACTCACTTCAATCAGGCCACTTCCTCGGAGCAAAAAATGAACCCCCTACTCACAATGTCCGGCTCCATATCTCCCCTCCAGCAACCAAAGTACTCACCACCATTGTCACCCCCACCACCAGCTCAGACACGTCAATCCAGCCCAAAAACAGTCCAGGAATCAGCAGATCGCATCCATCCACAATAATTCTCCTCACCAGGGGCGCAGTGGGAGCCCAGTTAGACTTCCCAGCCACTTTCACCTTTTTCCCCTTCTCACCCTTCTTCACCTCCGTGGTTTTCGCAGGCCGAACGAATAACAGCCCAATCAAGGCCCCAATAACCGAAAACGAAAGTGAATAGAACCAGAACTTGAACGATTCCGTGAGCACAGCCTTATTCCACGAAACAGGGTAGACGTTCATAGCATGGAGCTTTCAAACATTCTCTGTTAGTCTTTATTACGTAGTTACCTCCCTCGATCATATTATGGGAAGGGCAGGTGAAGAGAAAATATACCAGAGTCATATCCTCGAGAATCAAATAAAGGCCCAGGCAGCTCCAACGGCCGACTTCAAGCATTGTGAGTACAAAGCCCTCGGATGAATTGTTTCCACCGAGAAGCAGGAGGACGCGATGGAAACAGTCAATGAAGTTGAAGAAGCGGAAGTAGCGACGAGCTAGGGGCAGGATTAGCTTCTGAATTATAAGAAAATAGCCCTGAGTAGGGGGGAATGCTTTTGTTTTCCGTTTTTCTCACCTAAAGCAAACTGGGATTTAGCCATTGACCATCTTGTTGTCGAGAGACTGTCGCCGCTCAGTTCCAGAGCCACATGGGAGATGGCCTGCAGCAGTCGGAGGGTTTTCTCCAAACCCGCACTGGTGCGAGTGAATTTGAGGAATTGTAGAAGCATCGAGGCTTTCTATTTTTATCTTATATATATAGACAGAAATTTACAAGAAATAAAGAACAAAAATGGGAATAATGGCTACGAAATATCAGGAGTGATGACAGGGTAAACAGAACACGACACAGTAATCGAGTTCCCCGGATCGTCGGTCTAGATCGGCTCCTTCCTTCACCTTCGGGCCGCACCAAGTCACCGAACCCCGATCTTACCATCCCCATATTACTTTAAACACCTATGTCGCTGCAATAAAATGCCTGGAGAAAGGCTTTACGCATTCCAGCAAATGGGGATCGATTTCGTACACTTAATAAAGCTCAAAAAAGGCGTGGGTATTACCCTTCACGCATTTATCTTCGCTCTGCATATTACCAACCCTCATGGCCAATCGCGGCGACGTCACCGCCGTGGCCGATTCTGGTAGTGTCACCAAGCTTCGCATTTAATTGTAGTGAAATTTCAGCAGCAGAGTATTCGGGCCTACTAACCAACTTCCCATGAAGAAAACGTAGCTTAGGTATGTCTGTCCATAAACACAACCTGAGAAACTTTACCGACCCTTCCCGCCGGAAATATCCTGTCCCAACCTATATCCCCCAACCTTATCCCACTCCACTTTTTGCCGCGTGATAGGCAGTTGTCTCCGCAGCGACTTGAAGGCACCCTCAGACATCTGCACGAACGCCCGGTTGAGCTCCTCCTGGTAGTTCCTTTCCGTAGCAGCTATGCGGGAAATTACTGCCTCCGCGGAAACATTGGGGACGGAGACGCTAACGGGCTTCGTAGTATTGAGCGAAACATTGCCATCCTCGTAGTAGTGCACGTCAACGTGGATTTTGCCGGTAACTGTGGTCGACGAGCCCACGGGGAATTGATAAATCGAGCGGAAGCGTCCGTTCCTAGAGGCCAATCCCCAGCTCATTAGCAAGTGTCTTTCTAATCAAGAACCCCTCCCCGGAAAAGAAAACCTACCAGAAGTTATTAGGAGAGTATCGATTCGCAACGAGCAAAACAGCCACAGCGGTATCGTTGTCAGTCGGGTACACGCCATAGGAGCAGGATGAATAATGCTCCCGGGCATGCGAGCCCAGCGCCTTGAGTAGGGATTTTCTACATCAGTATGTTAGCAACGAGCAAGATGCAAAATATCAATGTACCAACGCACATCAAGTCTTCATTCTGGGATTCCAGAACGTATGATTGGGTCGCAGATGCCTCCTATAACCACAGCCACTATCAGTTAGCCCCGTACCACCGAGCCCCAAGGCACAGAATACTATCCCACCTGCGTAGCATGATCGACCTCAAACGAGGTTTGGCTCTCAATATCAAAGTACCGGTTTCCATCCAATTTGTTGAACTCGCTGATAAGGACCTTGGAAAATTATCCTGTTAGAAAATGAAGACAGTCCTCCAACAATATTGCATCAACTAACTTCCTGACTCGCTTCGGGGAGTTTCACGGTCGTCAACTGTGACTCATTGTATCGCTCGAATGCAGGTGTGAGGGAAGAAATAATATCGGGCCCTTCGGAGGTAAGTGCCTTAATATCTAACCAGAGACATTAGCTAAAGATGTTTTCGGGCGTCTGAGGGGCGGGTGCGGGGAACGGCGGCCACGGCACAAGGAGAGGGGAGCGTTACCAGCGACAACATCGCCAAGCTAGGACAGCTTAAAAGTCAGCATTGTACACATATTGACTATATTGACAACCCCGGGGGGATTGGACGAAATTGAAGATATATATAACGTACCTCGCCTGGCGGGGCACCCTCGATGAACGAGGAGGCGAGTTCAACAGTGGATGACATGGAGACTCGATCTGATCACGAACCAGTAGAAAGTAAGGGCGATATAAGTAGTACTTAAGCTAATAAGAAGAATCGACTATATGGGTATCGAAGAGAATAGTCCCGGGGGGAAATGATGGATAACTGCCAACATGAAACAGGCTGGTTGCTTTCCCCAATGTCAACACCGTAGCTTTTAACGCGATAACCGCGGAGACTTGCACGTGGCCACTAGGAGTGAAGAACGCGGCTATGATGGATGATACCCCGCCACAGGGGCTCATTTTTATTCAAGATTAAATCTACCTAGTAAGATATCCTGATATCCTGACAAAAAGTAATTATGTAAATTAAATCAAATATCGGCTAAGGAGCAATTTGGGCCTTCGTGGTTGTAACAACGCTAGACTTCGCCAGGTATCAATGCCAGGCCAATCCAACACAATCCTGAAATCAAAATCCGAAATGCGAAATCCGACAAAGTCCATGCTAGAAACCAATGCTAACTATAATAAGCGTCCGCAGCGCTAAAGGTCTATCGTGGTAATTATATAGTATAAGCGAGTCCGGCTCGCGGCCAGAAGGGCGCCAGGTAAGGTATATCAAGTCAAGTCAAAACAAACTATTCGATGCTCATATTCATGATCCCATCGTTAGTCTCAGTCATACCCTGTAGGCCAACGCGCTTCAATGTCCCGGTATGAGGGGCTGTAGGCGTATTACGCCTAGCATTTTCGGCCTCTGTAAAAAGAGGACCAAGATTCGATTTTGGGGGTGGACCCCAGATATTCGGTCCACTGTCCTTCACGGCCGGTGAATGCGGCATAATAGGACTACTTTGAGCGCTCATGCTCGGCGACACCGCTCTCCGCTTGAAAAGATTAGGGTCGAAATCGTCATCTCGTCGCCGTTTCCTTTTGAACTCTGAGATGAGGCCAGGTTGCACCACGTGGGGCGTTGAAGATCGGGATACAGGCCTGTCGCCTGGCTTGGCGAACTCTGCTGTGCTCGATCCAAAGGTGGTTGACGGTGTAACATCCATTGCCAAGTCATCTTCAGATACCGAAGAAGCAGCATGGGGACGGAGAGGAGGGGGCGGAGTGCGGTATCGTTCATCAAACGAATTCCAAAATTCAGGGCCGCCGGAATTCCGATGCGCCTGATCGCTAAAACTCGGCTCGTCGGGGAACGGAGCCACAGGTTTCCCAGAACCATCCTCCGTGATTTGGGCTAGATCAGTCGGGACGAAGGAACCGGGAGATGAGATGGGGGCGAATACTGGTGAAGTTTGGGTGATATCAGGCTCGCTTTCGCGGACCTGACGAATTACCTCCGCCTCCCGCTTAGCCTCGCTATCGATGGGGGCAGACTCCTCCAGGAGAGCGGCCCGAATCCGTGCGAAGGTCTTGGTTTTAGGCTATACGATCAGTCAGCAACAGTGAACAAACTTACCACAATTGGAGGGGAATAATTTCTTACCAGTAAACTTCCCCGTCGTGTTACAGCACGACGGATCACTCCCAACGGACCCCCATCGGATTTTGTTACAGGTGGGCTGTGTCCCCGCATCACCCGATTTTCGCCTTCGTCACTGACATCGGACAATCGTAGATCGCGAGTCCCTAAGCTTAGGCTCTCGCGTCGAGACGCTATACTCCCTCGTGGGCCAAAATAACCATTTTGATTTTCGATGCTCTTCATAACAGGCGGGGACAGAGGACCCGGGCTTTGTTTCGAGCTACTGCTGGAGCTGTGTCGACTCCGCCCTTTGCGGAAACGAGCTCGTTGGAAACTCATAAGGCTAGCTGCGGCCTGAGAGTAGTTGCCCATCCAATCGGTTCCGGGGCTGGGCACGTTCCCTACTGCAAAACCGCTCAGCCCACCCCCCATCTTCCGTGCCTGCGGAGTATTCATTATGATATCATCTCGGTCACCAATCATCGGTTCATCGTCTTCCTCGCTACTACTGGTATCGGATTCCATCATGTTGACACTTGACACGGAGCTAGAGATTGTTGCACGGTCGGCGGGGTTTGAGGTCGAGAAGAGCGGAACGGATGTGGAGCCAGGCGAGCCACGGCGTTGCGGGATAGTCATACCCCGCCCGCCAATCGTAGGTGATGAATCTGGGGAAGATTCTGCTAGCGTAGAGTGGTGAAGGTTGGTGCATGCCCGCGAAAAATCCAATCCTCGCGAACGTCGAGGTAGAACCGATCCTGGAGAGCCGTATATCTGGGACGCGTCAAGTTTTGGGGATAGAGGGGCTCGGCTAGATAGAGGAGTAGTGGATCCGGAAACTTTGGACGATATAGTTAGGGGCAAAGTCTGCACAGACGGCCGCCGTGGTGTTTCCGGTGCAGATGGCAGTGAAAAGTCATCCTTGCTTGAGGGACGGGTGTCACTTAGGATCGGTGGGGTTGAAGTGGGTTTTGAAGCATCTGATAGAGATCGTGATTTTGGTGAAGGGCGTAATGGTGGGCCCAATAAGCTGGCTTTGTCCCCTGCTGTGTCAATTTCAGTGCCTGATTCACTTAGTTCAGTCCGCTGAGACAGCTGTTCACTGAGCCTGCTCGCGAATGGGGTGGTTGGCAAGCTGTGTGAAACGGATGATGAAGTGGTCGACGATGCCATATTATTCACTTGGTTTGATATCCAGGCCCTTAATATGCAACAATTGGCATGGTAAATGGGCCTGGGAATGGCTATTTATGCTGAATGGAGGGGAGACGCGATGGTGATTTTTGGCGCCGTGGTGGGACGAGGTGAGTGGCGCTTCAAGGTTTCTGTCTGCGAACTCCCCAACTGCTTATTTCTGAAGAACGGATATCAAAAGAATTCCAGATCGAAGCCAATGAGGGCAATGCACATTATTCTGGCTGCATAGCGCAAGAACGACAGGCGAAGGGCGAGATCTTCATGCTCTTCTTGGTTGGATCAAAAGCGCTGACGTCCTTCCACCCATTGCTCGCCGGTCGCTTGGCGAATCACGCGCTTTCAGCCCCGCCTTCCGTAGTTCTTGACGTTTATTGGCGCGGCTATACTTGACCGTATCGTATCAGCGAAACTGGCGTCATTATTGAGAGATTGGTGAGAGAGCAATAATATTTGATCGGAGAAAACTTGTAAAGTTAATATATATTAGCAGCTCCTGGGAATATTTCTTAAAACATAAAATCTCACCCTTGTAATACCCTATCTTGAAGCCCGATGTAAGATTAACGGTATTCGATTCCGATCGCGGGAGCAATGTCCCTAAAGTATATAATTTCCGTGATTAATGCCTGGAGAGAAGTTGAGAGATACTCTCCGGCAGGTTCAGTGCACAAAAAGCAAGGCAATTCCGCAATCGAAAATAAGTGATGTGATTTACGTCACTGGGTTATAAATATGATAGAGCTGGCCATCCGGAAATCTAATCTTCACCCTCGAATCAAGGTCGGCCCATAATGGAGAGCTCCGAGTCCGAATTAGATAGAACGGCGATTAATATCTGGTCGGCAAAGTCAGATTGTCCGAAGGATTCTCGAAATATCACTTTGCTACCCTGGGATTGGGTGGGGATGGTACCATAGAATGGATCTGGGATGATAGTGACTGCTCTTGTGCGGCCTACCCATCGGGGTTGTGCTTTATTGTTCACGAGAGCTGCTGGCAATATCTGAAAAAGGGCTTCAAACCGGAAGAAATCGATTTGGAACGTGACCTAGAAAGCCTTTTTGATCTCCTGCTGAAACTACCGCCCCCCAGAGGTTGGCACACACTCCATTTTCAACCCTTTTTTTCTCTCTTTCTAGTTTTGGCGGCGGGGCAGTTGCTAACCTGGAAGCCCCCTTGTATAGAGCCTGCCTTTCTGCAGATGAGGAACCACTATCCTTGTAGCGTCCCCAGTTTAGAGGACTTTCTACATGGCACGAAGCATTTCCCCAAGCCGTCTCGGAAATTGAATGCAAGAATGATTAACAGCGATAACCCACGCGACGGCTTTTATAGCCTGCCTCTTGAGATACGCCAGAGTATTGGACGATTACTCCCAATAGATGACTTTTTAAATCTGTGCTACGTCTCACGAGCAATGGCAGTGTTGTTTCATGACAGTTTTTTCTGGAAGTCTCAATTTCAAAATCATGGTAATCGAGCATTCCTAGGCTACATATCTCTGGAAAGTATGGTAGGCCAGCAGGTTGATTGGCGATTGCTCTACCACGCTTCATCAAAGATGACACACTGCAAACTGGACCCCACGGTCCGTGTATGGGAGGTAATTCAGTGGGTGAGAGAGGCACTCCGTGCGGAGAAGGATTTCCCATACACACCGCGGCCGCTAGAGTTCTATGGAAGAGCATTGCAGGATTACCACAATGACTCATGCCCGGCGGGGATGCGGGTGGAAAGAGTGAAAGTCCCGTCGTCTCTGGCAACTATTGGGATTCCCTTGGTTTCAGGCCCCAGAAAGTTCCCCCAGAAGGCCCCAGAGAGCCTGGGTATGCAGTTCATGGACCAGAGTCCATCCATCCAAGCTGCCACAGAAATTGTCGCACTGGAGTTCATTGGTAAGGACGGTACATGTGTCACGGTTGGGCGTAAGAGCCCCGAAGCGGAGACGATCAAGAAATCGCAATTGGAGAAAAGGTTACAAACATATCTTGGCCCGCACATCGCCAAGGGAAGGGAAGATAGGGGAAGGGTAGCTAAGGAAAGGGCAGCGGTCCCATGTCCATATGACCAGCCCGGGGTGCGTGTCCTGTTTAATATGAAATCGTTCACGGGCTTTCGAATTTGCTACAATGCAGAGGCTATTTATTCTACATACCCACTGCGAATGAACTCGGGCCGTCGCCCGTTCATGTTTGGATACCATGCTGATGGCTGCCTTTTGTTTGATATGGGTCTGACTAAGGTTGAGGAGGTTGTAGCCACATTCGAGGTAATTTCTCAGAACTTTCTTTTCTTTCTTTGTCCATAGGTTTGGAAGTAAGAGAACCTGCTAAGATAGAATCTGGATAGGGCCAAAAATTGGTAGACCTTGGTATTCGGGGGTCTGGCGGCAGGCACGAACCGCTCCATAGCCATAGGCCTTCCCTTTCCTTTAATGTAGGAGAAGGAGATCTCGATCGATTCGAGAGAAGAGTAGTGGCTCCAAAAAAAGAGTCAGAACAGGAACAGGTGTTATGATTAGATGGCTGTTGCCTTGTGTATCCGACACACGTCGATTAGGGTTGAGTATTCCAAAGTCGAGTGACGAAGAGTGCCCCAAACTGGTCAGTTATGTTGTATAATATCGAAATTTTTGCAATAACAGTTTAATCTTGGTGGTTATATATACCCCCCAGGTTTATATGTCCATAAATGTGGCCCCTGCCAGCATCACCACCCACGGCGTTCCCCCTGCTGTCCGTTACCCAAAAAAAACATGTAAGATGTATATAATTTCTATTCTATATCTGTTCGGAAAATGGGTGAGAAGCGCGAAAGGTATATAAAACAAAAGAAAAAGAACAAGAACATTCTATCTAATGTTGTGTGGCTAGATATAAAAAAATATAAAAAACATTTTTCATTCCATCGTAACTTTTTGTCCTAAATTAGGCCAGGCTCATTGCAATGCTAACCGGCGCTACATACCACTCCCAGTCATTGCACATCGTGGGGTCATTCAGGGCATCCCGAGAAGACGCCTTTGACATATCGTTATCCCTGGCTTGCCACACTTTGACTATTACGGCTCTCGTACGAGCAACACTTGAAACGCTCGATTGTGACATCGCTTCTAGTGCCCGTAAAACCAGTGGTCGTCCGTACACTGCATTCCCATTAGAGTCTCTCCATATCTCATCATTGAGTGGATCGAGCTCCACAGCGGCCACAAACACGGGCCATGACAAGCTGACAATCGACCCAGAGTCGAGAGACCCTGAGACAAACTTCAGAACCTTCTGGACATAGTTTACCACAGCTTTTGTCGATGGAGAAGCACTGAAAAGAGCGCAGTGGAGATATAATAACGCTGCTAATCGCTTCATTTCTGCCGTGGAATGGAGGTCGGCTTCTTCGTCGTCAGCATCCTGAGTCAATTCTTCAAGTTGGCGTTTGAAGGTCGCTGCCTGTAACGAGAAAGCCGCCTGAGCAGAGTCTGATGTTATTTGCCGCCTACTCCAACTAAGCTCCGTAACCGACGACAATATAGAAACTAGTTCAGGACTGCACCCCATCCATAGGTCAATCTTGTGATCGTTTTCCTGCCAGTAGTCTGCTCCAAACAGTGCCTTTTCACCACATGCTGTGCGTCCCATAACATCCTGGAAAGCAAAGAAATGTTCAGCAAAAGAAGTAACAGCGTCCGTAGGAGAATTTAGAAGCAATGCTTGCTCTCTTCTGAGCCGAATTAATTCCTTTGCACCTTTTAAGTGGACGGTCCAGCGCCGGTCACAATGATCAACAAGCTCATAGAGGCATAGCATCATCATTATAACCAGAATTTCGGGATCTAAGGAGCAACCGAGGGGACCGACAGCAGCGAGCCGATTCCGAAGGCCCGTGACGGTCTCCGACTTGAGGCGGAGCGCAGAAACAGTATATGTCGGGTTGCTGCGAGACCAGTAACAGGCGCCTAACGCCTGGATTGCTTTGAAGATAGTTGGAGAAGCGGTCAAACAAAATGGCATGATTACCGAAGCGAATGGCGAGTCCATTCTGGAGCTCGCAGTAGTCCGGGGGCAGACTTCATTGACATAGTACTCGAATACATGTCCATAATTCGACTGGGACAGGTACGGGAAAAGTGGAATAGCTTTTGGTGGCCCCGTTAACTGCATATAATAGCCTAGTCGTGCGACCAGTGCTTTTTTCTGGGGAGAGTTCCTTCCTGTTTGGTCGTCCAAAGTGGTTTCAGCCTCGATAGACGGAAAATCTAGTTCGTAAGGGCGTTCAAAAGTTCCAACTACACTATTGACAAAACCCCAGGGCTCGACCGATGGGATCGAACACCATTCATGCTCGCCGCGTTGAAGGGACGCAGAAGCTGGATGTGGTTGCTGCGGTTGCCCGGCGGCCTTGGATTTATTCCAGATACCAGCCCTCCCAAAAGCTAAACCGCGGCTTGCAAATTCCGATTCCCATTTGAGTACTAGCTGAGTCGAGCAAGCAAGCCCCTTCTCCTGGCATCTGGTGCAAACGGGTTTTTTGGTATCACAGCGGACGTGGCTCGCGCGGCATTGGGAACACCCTGCGCGGCTTCGGGTCTTCGCTTGACCCGTATGGTCTGCGGCTTTCTTACGGGGCATCCGACAAGATGGTGGTCAGTTTGACGTGGCTCATCTCCAGGAATTGATGATTTAAGGCCCCTTCAATAATAACCGGTTCAGGCTGTGAAAAGTCGAGGAAAGGAAGCTGACGACGAGGGGAGAGAGTGGCAAATGAAAACTGGATAGTGGGGCTTAGACCTGAGGCCAATTTCTCGCCTGAGGCATCAATGGTTATTTGGATTCTGCTACAGTTAAAGAGCATGAACGCATTGGAGGTCATCGAGTCATTTTTGGCTAGTTTTTGCTATCCAGGAACCTAGTTTTGGCGACCGAGAACCACTACAATTGGCTTCGTAGTCCTGAAGCTGGTTGAGCGTCCTTTAACGTCGCAACCGCCTGCGAAATCACCACTCTCCCATCACGGGTTTTTTGCTGATAGATAATAGTCCGCCCATGATCTTCTGACCACATCTGAGTTTGAACAATTTCCCCGGGAAATACCGGTTTGCTTAACCTCAATTTCACACTCACAAATCTACCCGAATCCCTCTCCGCAAAAGTATCAATAACATGTTTCACACCGATTCCAATCGTGCAAGTCCCCGATAGAATCGGACCCGGAAATCCCGCCCTCTTCCCATGGTCCGGACTAATATGCATTGGATTCCACTCGCCTGCGGCGGCTCGGTACAATGCGCCTTGCTCACTAGTCGTTCGGTGATCGACGACACGGTCCGGGTTCCTGTCTGGGGGTCGTGCTGCGGTTCTTAACCGAGGTTGCTGTTGTGGTGTCTTCGAGGCCCCCTCCCCGGACATGCCTATCACAAACGAAGTCCATTGGTTATAACAGATCTCAGAGTTAGTCGAGCTGTCTTTGGTGGTTATCCCGAACACGACGGCCACGCCGGTCCGGCGATCGATGACATCGATGACTCTTGCCTCGGAAATCAGGGTTGCTGAGGTAGGATACTTCTGTTTGAGTTCGAGATAATGCTCCCCGTGTACGTGAGGATGCCTTTCAGGTTGAAAGTTTAGAAGGAATTTGGGCATGTCTCGGGTGACTTCGCCCATGATGTTGATCACAGGAATAGAGATGAACGTGGGCAAGGGGTGGAAGTCCGGGTGCTCTTCCCAGCATCGCGTTAGGTCTTTCCCATCTGCACCGATTGCCAAATTGTACGCGATTATTGTGCCTGCATCATATGTGATTGATGATGACCAACGGAGCTCTCTGATTTTGTGTAGATCCATTGTAATGGAGGAAAGCTTGAAGGCCTACGGGAGCAGTGGGTTCAGGTTACGTTGTAGGTAAATTCCCGACAAGAAATTTCGTGAATGTCAAAAGTAGAGGGAAAATCCCGGGTATTAACTTGCTGAGAGCACTATATTTCTAGATCTGTGCGGGGAACTGTGGTGCTTAGTGTGCTATCAAGAACCAGGAACCCGCGTTCCGAGGATGGAAAATGCGGGGAATTAACAGGACCTTGGAATCTCCCCACCTAGCTAAGACAGGTCGGATTGAAAGCCTTTCACTTGAAGGTCAGTGCCTGGGTCTGGGCTTCGTTACTACTATATGGGAAAGAAAGAAGGGTGAATGCGCTGTGAGATGACGACACTCAGCAAGGTGTTCAGCAAGGTGCACGGAGGTACGTGTACTCCTGTCTACTTTATTGCCTAGATTATTTAGCTAAACAACTTTTTACTGCGTTCTCCTCTTATCCTCATACCGCCCGAGCGAAGCGAGGAGTAAAGCGTGTTATTTCCAAGTTACAAGGATTGGTATCTCTTTTCCCAGATTCAAGAAAATAACTTTTGCGTTTCAAGCAGAATGATCTCCAAAAGGTAACAAGGGGCGTTCCGGGACACCCCAAGTGTAGAATATGGATGGAAAAATAGAAGTTCCTACAGATGGATAAAAAGATATCTAAAAATCCTATAAATTTACACTTTAATCTCCCTCGGTGTGAATCTCGTCCTAAAGTTGTACTGCCGAACGAACCATGCGTTCCACAGTTTCCAGTCCTGTTCCGGGTATGCTAACTCAATCTATAAAATATATTAGCACGGTGATTCCAGGATTAAGAAACGAAGCGAACAACTTACGTCGAATCTTCTTAAGAAGCTTGGGATAAGCTTATAGATCTCCATGAGAGAGATGTTCTTCCCAATGCATGTTCTGGAGCCGGCCCCGAAATGGAGCATCATCCCGTTCATAGCCTTAACTTTCTCCTCAGGACCCTGGAGCCATCTATCGGGGTTATATAAATCGACATCCGGTCCAAAAATGTCCTCCCGACGATGCATGACCCAGGCGCTGCACCCAACGATTGTTCCACCAGGGACAGAATGGCCGGCGATCTCGATTCCAGAAGGAGGCACGACACGCTCTAGCAGAAGCCCTGCAGCAGGATGCACACGGAAAGCTTCTTTGATGCACGCATCCAGAAACGGTAATTTTTGAGACTCCGTCCAAGACACAAGCCCCGAAGGACGGTTTTCAATAGTGCCGTTCCTTACGGCCTCGTCTAGCTCTTTGCGCACACGTCTCATGTAATCTGGGTTTTTGAGCAGATAGTAAAACACAGCGGCAAGAGTGATCGCAGTTGTTTCCGACCCGGCGAATGCCATAGAAACGGCCATGGTGAGAACCCGTTTTTCCGTCATGAAATCGGGGCGCGCCTCGCCTGCTTTCATAAACATGGTCAAGAGGTCATCTTTGTGTCCTTGCTTCTCAGTAGAAGCAGAAGCGCCAAGTCGGCCGGTCATGCGCTCCTGCATCCGCTGGCGGGCAAAGACAGCAACCGGGTGTGAGTTGTCCGACAGTCCCCATTTCTGTAGGGCGTCGAATATAGGATTTTTCCAGAACAGCTTGTCCAGCCAAGGCATCTGGCCGACTGGACCGGAGTAATCAAATATACGGGCGAGCGATTTGATGATACCATCAATATCCTCGTTCTTCTCGATGAAGCCGTGTCGCTTGCTATAAGTGATACTACCAATTACGTCAAAAGCAAAAAACTGGAGCCAACGCGCAAAGTCACAGACCTCTATCCCATCGGCATAAAGACGGGCGGTCTGGTCGAGGAAGAGTGAGGTAGTATCATTGACCATGGGTTCATACTGGACAAGGGAGCTCATGGAGAAGGCATGGTTGACTGAGCGGCGAAGGTTGGCGTGGAAGGTATTGTCGAGAGTGGAAAATAGAGAGGGCAGAGGCTCGCCCTTCGACACAGTCATTTGCACTGGATAGAACTCAGACTAAATTTGCGGTTAGAGCCCACCGAACTGAGAATCTGTGAGCTGGGAGGAGTTAGAAACCTTGGTGAATCCCTTGTTCAGCCCGTAGATGTCCTTGACAGCTCGAGGGTCTGAGAAGGATAGAGTGTTTGGCCCAAGGCGCACGACATCCCCGTACTTGTGGTGGAGAGCCATATGAGTGAGCTCAGACCGTCGTCCACGCACATCGAGGAAGCGCCAGAGGTCGGTAAATTTGGCTAGCAATGGTCCTGGATAGCGATTAAGGCCATTGCAGAAATACCTGCGGGCAGCCAGAAATAGTAAAAGGGCAGGAAAGATATAAACGGCGTATTCCGAGGCGGCATGCACCCCAGACTCGAGGAGAGCCATCCTATTCTTTTTGCAGACTCGCGCTATAGATGTGATCAAATAATGCAGAGGAGAGAGTGAGAGAGAAGAGAGGATGTCTTAAAGCATATCACCACATCAATTTCTCCCTTGTGTCACTCGAAGAAGGAAGAGATAGACATTTATCTAGATGTGGTCTCCCGCAGCGCTTGTCTGACGTGAATGCTGGATGTGGGACATCGGCATTTGTGAACGCAAGGATCCGAAGGGCCTTGTCGACTGTTGATTGACTATGCACGCTAGTGCGCATTCCTCCCAGGATCAAGCGCAGATGAAAATGCGAAGGATTGGCTGTTTTGCTAATGACGATCTGTCAAGACCCCACCAACTGAGCGTGACTCGATATTCCAGGACACAGCACTTCCAGACTCGTTTCCCCCTGATATTTGATCCCGATGCGCTTCGTGGAGAGGCACATAGCAATTCGGGAACACATCACGATGACAGGATGGGGTTCTACCCCGGCTCTCCACATCGCGTCTCGGGAATGAGGACACCCGTACAAACCCCGCAATCCAGAGAACGTGGCAACAAATCAAATAGGCCGATGTAGACGTCAGAGCCTCTCTCGATCATTTGAGAGGGGCGATAGGACCGATCGGCGTCCGTTAGCTTCAATAATGTCGGCAAAATTAGAGCTCTCAATCTACCGGGGCAGTGGGACCTTTTCACTTTCCCCAGCCTTCAAGTGGGAGCAATATAAAAATCGGAGACTTCAACTTGTCGCCGCGGAATCCAATAACGTGCGTTCCGGGATCCCGTTTCACTGATGCAGACGAAAGTTAGGGTTTCGGGTTATTATGCGCGAAGGCATTCAAGAATTATTACCGTTTCTTTTTATACTCTTGGATCCTGAAGATCTTAGCAGGCGGTCTAAGTATATTTCGTGTCCATCCTGGGTGCATGAGGGGTGGAAAACTTGGAATCCGAGGGTCATAATGTTGCTGATGCCTTATTTAGAATCTCCGCTTCGTGAGGGGATGTCAGCAGAATTGAATTTTATCAACATAGGCCTGAGTGTATGAGAAATCTTTCATATCATATTTGATAAAAAAACTGGAAAGCATTCGACAATATATCACGTGTCGTGGTCGCGTGCATGCATAGGGTTTGCTTAAAAGCATCCGGATTAAAAAAATATATCTAAAGCGTTGCAAGCAATCTTAGCATAAAAAAGATCATCCTTAGAGATATTTACGTCCGTCTTTATAATTAATGGTTTTTTAAGAAACAATGATACTTATAATATTTACGGCTCAAATTTCAACTAGGCCTCCGCTAAGGATATTCTCTCATCTCTTGAAAATCATTGCTCCAGCCAAGCTCTTACTTCTCTAATTGGTCTTACATTCCGGGCTTTTCTGGATTAAATATAAAGAAAATTGCAGACATTACTCCAACAGAAAGCCAGCTGACACACATAAAATAGCTCTGGGGTATCAAAACACTAAGAGATACGACTGCGAGGACAAGCTGGCGCTAACGGGGAGAATTCGACTGATTAAGTTGGTAAGTCTCTTCTTCATCCCACTGCTGAGCTCTGCGTTGGTGCTCCTCGTCATCGGGAAGCTTAGAAAATCCATCCGGGCCAACGATATCTTCCTTGCTATACGGGGTATCGCATCTTACTGATCGTAAAGAGGGGTAATAGCGTCGATACGAAAAATAAGCAATCAGCGAGCCTAGGATGGAGCCGGATGTCACATCGTAGACATCATGGCGATAATCATCTAGACGAGATATAGCTACTAGAAGAGCACAGAGAACCGGAATGAAAGCTAGCAGGCAACGACAAAGATCGGTTCTCGGCCTGAATACATGCATTTGCCCGCAAAGGAATCTGAAGTAACATCCCAACTGTTAGCGGGACGCTGACGGGGAGATGGCTTAGTCTCAACTTACAGGGACAAATATCCCAAGCCACTGAACGAGAAGCTACTGTGTCCGCTTGGGAAGCTCCTCCAGCCCTCCTGGAGGATGTGGCTATTGGGCTGCGTGCACACCGTCCATGCTACAAGAGCATTTTCCGGGGTGCCTTTCTTTGGCATGCACCGGGAAATCAAATCCGGCCGAGGTCTCCCCACTGAGTTCTTAATGATATCCGTGAGAAGCTCCGTGAGCATCAATGCCGTTAGGAATCCAAGTAGGGTCACTTGGACATTATGGGGAGTGGGACGCAGTGTCGCAGCCCAGACAGTAAGGATGAGGAATGGGACCACTCCGGCATATATAATGGACCATACTAGACAAAAGAATAGCGCAGAAGGGTCAGATAATTAGAGAATATAGCAGATTCGGTGGAGTAACACTCACGCACAGAGACCCTTTCCACTGTAGCGAAGGGAAATTGAATCGCTTTGTTGTCAAGAGAAAACATCCGATGAAACGGGGAGACAAAGAGCTGGATCTGGACAGAGCAGCAGAGATTAGAAGGGAGATTATTAATATATTTATGGATGTTTAGACTGACGAGAATCCAGCATCCTATGATACATGCGAGAGCGACAGAATCGATAAGAGGGTATGATCGCTGAAAGAAACGGGACAAAACTCCGGGTGCTGTTCCAACCAGGGGAGCATGAGGGATTGCTGACCCAGCAGACAATCCACTGCGAGGCATTTCTGCACTTATGAACTAAAAATGAAAGTCATGAGAATTCAGCCTCTCCCATCGGGTGCGCAGCAAAAGTCGTCGTCAGCAACAAGAAGATTTAACAATGTTGAGTGGGAGGGATTATTGTCGTCACCCGTCCATGTTTAACCCAGGAGACCGGCCGCGAAGGGTGCGCACGGGCCACTAATTTCCCTACCGGGCAGCCAACGGAATCTCCGCACCATAACATCCAGCCAGCTCCCACATCTTTCGCAGCTTCCAATCGGTGGTTAACCCAGGACAATTCTTTTCTGTCCCCCATTCCAAATTCCCCCGTAATACTCCAATCTAAGTGACTAAAATAAGAGCACCATGGCGGAAGCTGGACAGCAACGCGCCCTTACAACTGCCTTCGCTCCCCCGCCACCTTTGTGGAAGAATTTCACTCCAGGCAATTTGAAGAAGCTGGAAGAGATCAAGAAGGAGGTTTCAAAAGGAGCTGATGGGAAACAGCAAAAGAAAAAATGGTCACCGGCGGAATTACGTGCTCTGACATTGCCACCAGAGCTCCGTTTCCTTGTCCCACCAGAGATTCCAACCTCGGGGCAATATAGCGTTTTCGGAGAACTTCAAAATGTAAGACGACGAGGTCTCACGCGCTCGTTGATTCTGGGACTGACAGAGACAACAAACCAGCTATCTACTACTCTCCCTTCCCTCGAAGAACAAGGCATCACCCAGCTTTACCCCTCCTCCCCGAAAGCAGATGCCGAAAGCGAACAGGCCTCAACCTCAACCTCAACCCCGGCTCAGCCATTGAACCACGCATATTATCTGCTCAAGATCAGCAAGTCACTGCTCTTAAACTTCTTAGAATTTGTCGGCGTTCTTTCAAGCTCTCCGGACCAATTCGAATCGAAGGTCGAGGACATTCGAAACTTATTTATCAACGCCCACCATCTTCTGAACCTGTACCGACCACACCAAGCTCGGGAATCGCTTATTCTCATGATGGAGGAGCAGCTCAGGCGTACAAAGGATGAGATACATGAAATGGACAAATTAAAGGCTGAGCTCACAGCTGTTTTGGACCAGATTGCGGCAGATGGCGACGATGTAGGTGCCACGGGCGAGGCCGCTGCTAGAGAGAATGAGAAACTCCTTGTACCGGACGAGAAGGCTATCCAGGATGCTCAGCTCCTCTGGGATCTCATTGATGGCAAGATTAATGGCTGAGGGTTGACCTAATTGGACCTTGAAGCTACGAGACCCGAATGCCACTACGTCTAGGGAATGGTTCTCGACATGAGTTCGATATTTTTGCTTTGAGATTCCGAGTTCTATTCGCGTTGAAAGACCTCAATCTCAATATCCAAAATCGGCTCTTTTGGGTTTCTTCGAGGGTGTCTATTACGAGATGTTACTACAGGCCCCTGACACTTAACACGGAGACTTGAAGGTGAAGACATGCACTGGTTTGGAAATAAGTCTATTCAGATGATCAGCGATCATTTTGGAGTTCGAATCCTTTTTTTCGATTTCAAAGACCTCAAGACTCAATCATCCATCAACGACCGGACCAACGTTAACCCGATATTCACGTGACGCACTAAAATTCCACCTTTAAATATCTAGGCAAATTTTCCTTACGAAAAATCCCTTGTTGACAACTTGATAATTCCAACGCAGCCTTACTCAGAATACGTTTCTTGAAAGGAATATATCTTATGATGATTATTTCTCTCTTTCGATACGATGAAGAATTATCTCCATGATGCGCAATGGCTTTAGGAGCAGACTAATTAACCCCTTGATCGAGCTCTATGATAGGCTGAGTGAGTTCCCCCAAACCTCCTTTCTCCTTCATAACATTTTATGATGATTATGCCTTTTTCTTTGTTTCAACCCCATCTGAAAGTCAATTGTACTACAATTGTACTCTTTGATGAGATCTGCGCATTTAATATCTGAACTTGATTGTTTTTTGCATCGTTTTCGCCTTGACATGCCAACCTGAATTCATTCACTGACTTCAATCAGATACTTTTGTTATCCCTTGGTTTCGATCTAGTAATTAGAAGATTTATGATACCCAATTTAGTTGAATATATACATATTTTTTCAAGATTTTCTCCCGCAATTAAATTGGGCTCATTTAGTAGAGTTATGGTCTCACCGATAAGCATTTCTCAACCGACTGATCAAACGTAGATATTATTGCTTCAGTCTACTCGAATCTATACTATAAATAATGTACACTCTTCAACTAGAGATTCCAGGCGTTGCTCTGCCCGTTCGACTATATAAACTAGCCCCGAAAACTTACTCGGGCCGCTCTTTCCAAGCCTTATCCATAGCGCATGTGGCAAGTCTATACAACTCGTTAACAAAGTCGGCAACAAGCTTTATATGCACGAGCTCGTTGACAGAATACGCCTGACGAAGAAACACCCGCTCCAGCATCCCTGTTGTTGTTTTGAGTAGTCCTAGATCCTTGGTCGCCTGGGAATCCGTAGGGTTCTGAAGGATGCTGCAGAATATCGTTAAGAGGGCGGACATAGGGTAAAAGATGAGGGTCCTAAAGAGAGATTCGTCAACCCTCTTTCCTTCCTTGTTTTTCTCTCCTTCCATTGACATGAAGAAAAATGAAGGAGCTGGGGAGGGGGGAAATACCAGAAAACACCGTCAACAAGAACATGCTCCGCGGCTTCGAGATAGAGTAAGGTTGACCGACTAGCCTCGACGGATAAAGCCAAGCTCGAACTCACACCATCCATCATCCCGCCTTGACCGGTTGCCCAGGATTTGCACCGACTGCTAGCTTGGTGGATAATGGTCATGCAGAGGTGGTAGTTTAAGCGTAGCATGACGGAATGCATGCTGACATTTGGGTCGGGCATTTCATGAGAGAAGGATAAGATTGGTCTCCATTTCTGGGGGACGGACATGCGCCATCTTTCGAGCTCGTCGTCTAGTTCGCGGATATCCTTGAGCAGCTCGGCGTCTGTTTTCTTAAGCGCTCGAAACGAATAAAGGGCGCCGCATGCCCGTGCTTTTATTATACTCAGGCGGAGGTCGACGGGGAAGATTGGGTTTTCGGGTAGTTCGAGGGAGTGGTGGTGGAATTCCATGCTGTTGTATAGCTGTGGGACGTAGTTTGGGGGTAAGGTTAAATCGCAGGTTTCTTCTGAAAACAACTGCGCTTGCCCTGTTCGTAGACAGACGTCTTGCTCGACTGTATAACACAACCAGAATATGTTTCGAAGGTGGGTTTGTGTCCGTGAGTCGACTGTATTAGATGATTTTGAAAGCCAAGACGGCTGATTGGAGAAGATATGAGCTCCAAGTATGAAAATCATGCGGGCTGAAATTGAGCCGTAATAGTTAGCGGCTTGCAGATTGCCTGAAACCAACTCAACTAGAGCCTAGAACACAGAGCGGAATGTAAGTAAGATATCCACCATTTGACCCGCAGACGAACTGCGAGAACTTCTGTCTTGGTTTACATAGAAGAGTGGGATTGTAAAACTAACCAACATAGTCACAGCCTGCAAAGCATCTAAGGAAGTTGTTTCATGCATCACCTGAGGCAGCAGATACCTTGCTTTTATAGCGCAGGCCTCACCATGAAGCGGTGCAAAATCTGTGCGTGCACGAAAACAGGGCTCCTGTATTAGTGACACGAACGCCGCAAATGCGAAAATGCATGCCCTGGAACTGGCCGGGCCGCTGCATGGGTTGGAATGTGGCTGCTCGTAAGCCGCCTTAATCGTGTTCTTGAACAAAATCCCATCAACTATAGGGAAGATGCGCCGCATTAAGGACGTTGTGTAAACTTGCAGGTTCTCTTCTACAATATGTCGGTCAGGGAGCTCAAAGGCATTTGGCGCATGCAGGTCCATCAGCATTGAATTGGAATTCGCCTCTCGCTGCTTCTCCCATGGTGTTCGGTTGAACCTGAACTTGTCGAAGGCGATATTTTGTCCGGTACGCGATCGAACCCATTCTTGTCCCTCGGGAAGTAAGAAAGGGATACCCGTGAACAAGCTGATACTGCCTAGCTCCCGACCAGCAAAGTGAAGCGGTACAGACGAGGAGGAAAACGGCTGTGTGAAGTCCGGGATGCTTGTAGGGATGTTAGTATCCGGAATTCGATATGGTGGTCTAGAAGTTGGTTCGGCAGCGGCTGTGAAAGGTAAGCAAGCGTTCGGGCTATGAGAGTATTGATGATCTCTCTAGAGCTTACCAGGCTCTCTGATGAACTTGTCTGCCAAGAGCTTCTCTATCCGAGCGATACGGTCTGACAGGTGAGGGGACTTTGGAGGGCTACGTTTAGCCACAGAAAAATTAATATATATTCGAATAAAGCTTGAAATATGCAAATTTACTTGTGCCATACTTGGGTGTAACACTTTTCTCTTTTCGCTTTCTCTTGATTGCTCGTTCAAATGTACATGGGATATCGTGATGGCTGCACCAATTGCAATTGGGTACGGCCGCATCACATTTTATCTGGAGATACATAAATTAGTGAGGAGCTTACTCCAATAAGTTACGAACGAGAGGCTCCAAAAAATGAATACCTTTCTTTTGTAGCAAGCATCGCAGGCCCTTGTTGTCCGCTTCTTCGTTCCTTGGGGTTCATCTTCCGATCGCTCGGCTGATGTTGGAGAAGGATACATGAGGACTAGCGGCCATCGATCGTACAGATTCTAATAGTAGATGGTATACAGCGGGCGCCACGATGCCTAAATTATCCGCAATAATGTGTAAAATAAAAGCAGTCGACGTCAGACGAGAGAGATGGAAGAAGAGAGAGAAGAAAAGCTCCGTCTTCCGCTGACAAACCAAGGACTCTGGCGTTAAATCCGTTAGTCAGCGGAAATACGGAATAAAGCTGAGTGTATATCCGCTCTTACATTCTTTCACTGAACTAACTATATCCCTTAAAATTTATATAAACACCATGGTATCTTTAAGATTGCCAGCGAATGGGACAGAGTATCCCTGCTACACTGAGCAGTATTCAGTCCATCAGCCCCAAACTGAGCATCCAGCCAACTCAACCACTCTGGTGCAGAGGCCCCAATTATAGGGTCGTGATCAACGCCTGGATACAAACTCAGATGCACAATATTCCCAGCACTACAGGCCACCGTCCACGCATCGATTGTTGAATTCATATTCACGGTACCGTCAGCGGTCCCCTGGATTACTAGAAGATTCCTATACGCCTTCTTCCCTAGTGCAGCTCCAAACAACATCTGGTACTCGTTCAACGCCTCGAGGTTTTCATCGGTTTGCGCTGGGTCCTCCTGCGCACCGTAATTAGGCAAGCCCGCATTCAATTCCAACACCGCAAAGACACACAGCTGAAGGTCGGGGATCAGCCGCATTCGAGCCTTTCCTTCAGGGGAGAGAAACTCTGCCTTCCTCAGTAAGTTCACGACTGAGAGCGCATGGTCGATCATGGGGAAATACCCGCCTACTGCCCCTCCACCCCCATCTTCTCCCTGGACTGCGGATGAGACGAGGTCCAATGGCCGGGGTACGGGCGCCAGCGCAACTCCACCCCGGTAATCGCCGCTCGCATTGCTTCTTACCCGGGGATTCTCGCTGAGCGCCCAGACGGCGCCGCCGCCTTGTGAGTAGCCGATACTAGCCCACTCGGCCGTAAAAGCCTCCGGGAATGCTTTACGTGCGGCGATGACGGAGAAGTACACATCTTCCCCGTTGAGGCGCGGGTTGAGGTATTTGTGGGTGGTGTGGTTGTTTCCTAGCCCGGCGTAATCCGTTGCCACGATAGCATAGCCGGGATGGGTCAGGATCTGCCAGGTGAAATAGTCGTACAGACTGTATGATGAGGACGGCGCGCATGCAGGTACATAGCCTAGGGTGCCATGGGCGTAGGCGACGAGACGATACCGATTTCCCTTTGTTGGTGTATATGGGAGTGCAATAAAAGCTGTCGCTGGGACCGGAGTGTTGTTGGTGTCAATGGAGGTATACTGCAGGAGAAAGATTGTAGACCTAGGGGGTATATACATTTGGGACGTATTTTGTTGTTGCAGCTTCAGTACGTCCCCTGGACGAGATGGAGAGAAATTGGTGGCGGTTGCATGAAAGTCGTAATCGAAGCTCAGGTCTCCGAAGACTTTGGTACGGTCCGTTTCAATGCCTTGCCGCGGTTGCTCCTGACAGGCCTTTCCACAATTGGCTTGTTCAGTCTGCTCAACGCTGAAGTTTTGATCATTGGGGCCATTAAATGCTTGAGCATATAGTCCGAGATTGGTGAGGAGCCCGATGACACAACGGAAGTGCCTCATTTTCATGTCATACCGTTCGCTCGGTGGAATATTTACGGGGAAAGAAGTAGAACAAATGGGGTCTATGGAGTGATTGAAGCGCGGACGCCAGTATACCCATGACGCTGGGTAAACGAGACCAAAGAATTTTGATGCCAGCCCGAATTGATTGAGCCAGCCGCATACTTCCGGGCCTTATGACATGCGGTCCAACATTTAATTGGATTGATAAAGCTGAGAAGATGAATCAAATTTTGCTCCCCGTAATCCTCTTTGAGCTTGATGCTATTTCTTATAAACGTAGAGGGACTCGAAAGTTGTTTTTTTTAAAAAAAAATGCAGACCATGATGGTCTCGGCCAAAAAGTTCAATCCGTAAATCATGTGTCATCCTGTCCAAGGCGCCATCAAGCATGAATCATCAACATAAGGGGAAATTATACCGAAAAAGAGCAAAAAGGAAGGGGGTATAGTGATAATAATCCAGGGCATAAGAAGCGTAAAAATATGTCGGTCAAAAAAGCTTCGAAGATGGGAGATCGGCAACCTGCGGCATAAAACTCCCCAAGCAAGGATTGCACTATTTATTGATCATCGAAAACGACACCGCAACATCTTGGTCGAAATCCAATCATGCGTATGATATTTTGGCGGCGGGGTTAAGCTATATCGCTTTTGCGTCTCCCAGTTCTAAACTTTTTCAGTCGCGCAGTGGTCTCTGCGGGAATGATGGAAATGGGGTCCATTTTCTTGCTGGCTCCTTTGACCTGCGTAGCTGCCCGTTCGATAATATTTTGGAATCGGTCATCAGGGATATCTATGAGCTTCGACTGTTTCTTAACCCGACCTACATTCGCCCCGACGGTAGTAGCCCCTCCATCTAAAACCACCGTCGATGGTAAGGCCTTTCGAATCGGCGGTCGGGGCAATTTTTTATTGCTGTCAGCCTGGTTTCGGAAAACATCAGGAAGCTCGCTGCGAACGAGCTGGTAAATCATAAAAAACAGCGCCATTTCCAGTATGGTGAATGCGGGAATATACTCGTTAGCTGTGAATATCGATGACCAAATCATCGGTATCACGAGTCTGGCATACATGATATTGAGGAGGAGGGTAGGATTCTTGAATCTATCCCACGTGGATATTGTCCACCCTACTCCGTCAATGCAGGCCAGAGATATGTTTTCCCGAATGGGAATGTACTTGTGTATATATAGGATCAAGTTATGTACCCATTCGATACCGATCTGGGTCCGGGATGAGAACTCGACCTTTTCTAGTCTCGTCGGATCGGCCCACGCCTTCCACCCCGCCCGCAGACATGCCTGGCAGGCAATGGCATCACGTGCTCGTTTCGCGCACTGAGTACTACCGCAGTTGAAGTATTTGGAAAGGTTTGCTTCGAAAAATTTCAACCGATGGTCCCAAAAGGGGAGAAGGAGACCGTCCTTGGTGTACGGCGATTGCTTCATAAGCCACTTGGCCCAAAACTCCAAGATCTCAAATGCAGTCTGCTCTCTGCCATAGAAATATTCCCTACCCTGGGTTTCACAGATGCAATTCGGATCGTAATTCAAGTTCATCAGTTCGCTTTGGGACAATTTCTCCAAGCGCTTGTATTCGCGAACGGGTATAGCCGGCTTTCGTTTTACTCCCCACATGGAAAGTTTACAGATACTGCGGTGTTCATTCGCACGTTTTGAGACATTTTTTGAGCTGCCTATCTTGTAAAATTTACTCCGACCGGTGGGATCGGCGAACACGTAGGTAAACCCCTCCCCAGTCGGATTGGATTTCATTCGTAAAATGTAGGCCATTTCATGAAAGACCCCCTCGATCGGGAGTTGCGGGAAAGCCATGGGGTGATCCTGTTCAACATCGAGGTCATCGTCTGAAATATCCGAATAGAAATCCACAATCTCAGTGGGGTGCGAGTAACCGTAGGGGGCCATGCCGGTGGGAATTGGTTCGATAGTTTCTCTGTCCAACTCAGGGTTGGAAAAGTCGCCGTCTGTATCTTGGAATGAGCCCGGAACTTTCGATTCGCCAGGCAAACTGTTTGTGGCCAGGGTTCCCCAATGACCCGAGGATGAGCGCACTGACTGCCGTCTTATCATTTCGGGTTGTTTGGCGATGCGAACGATTTGCGGGGCGGGGCTTTCGTCGCGTGGTCGGTAGACGGGGTAGGTGACATGTTCTCGTGAGTAATTTCCGTTGCCGTCGTGGATCTCGTAATCGATAAAAGATTCACGGTCGTTGTCTGGCGTAAAAGGATATCGTGTATTGGAGGGGAGGCCCGCTGAGAGCCGGCGTCTGGTCATCTTTTTCTGTTTGACATGAAAATGCTTAATAAACGGTACCAAGCGTCACTTTCCCCCCCTTGGCCTGCGAGCTGCAGAGAAAATGAAGGAAAATACGGGGGAGTGAGGGAAAAAGTTATTTTGGTCGGTAAGTGTCAGGAACACATTCATGCGACACGAGACGAGAGAAGGTAGGCATCCATCAGCAGAAGCGGCTGCTTGCGATAGGCGCGAAGCACTGAGGCGAAGACGACTCTTGATGGCGCAGCCGAGGAACATTAGCCTCAGGCAAGTTTTGAGTCAAGCCTGAAATAAAAGCACAAACCTCTTTCCCCCTCACCACATTGAGTGACGCTGTGATCTTCACCCCGGCCGATAGTGCAGGAGCCCAAACTCGAGTCACCCGAGACGGCATGTGATGCACACCTGAATATCTCGATTTGATTGAGCTATTGTGGCCTGATGCTTCCATTTGCTGGGCTGGATGGTTATCGGCCAAGGGGGTATTTTAGCGGGGTGATTGGTCATGACAAAATACTGGTCTAAGTATAATTATGGTTAGATCGAACTTATTATTGGGCTCAGAAGCTGACCTTTTTTCGAGCTAAAAAAAACAAAGCTCAAGAAAGACCTGAATGACGTCAACGGTGAATCCTGTTGAAATCTCGACGGAGGGGCGAAGAAAGAAATGAAATGAATTGGTGGTCATGACGATGGGATGCAGGAGAGAATTTCCGCCGGGTCTTGAAGCCCATGGTGAATCAGATTGTCGAACCCAACCTCCCGCTATGAATGGTCGATTGGAACATTGTTGTTGACTCCCATTCTGAACTGCTGCAGCTCACTGCATGCAGAATAAAGACTGGAGCTTGGACCTGCTCTTTGATGTGGTTTTGTTTGGAAGGCTAGTTGCGAGGAGGAAGTGGGATTCGGGAAGATAAATGGAAGGGTCAGGAATTCCTCCTCATAGAGAAACGCCAAGTTGGCCCCGTCATGAGTTATAAGAATTGATATTCTAGTTACAATCAATGATTTCATATTGGCGTAGAATTTAGTGTCTATTTACCGGTTTCAATTTTGAGGCCCCACCCATCTTAATTCTAGAGTGGATGTGAGGATATTGAAGCTAGTAGGTATTATTTGGTAGACTCGGCAACTCTACCCGAACCACGGTCGTCTGCTGTTTAGTTCTAGGTACTGGGTAGGATCAGAACTTAAAACTTAGTTCACCCTGGTGAGACGGACAATGTCTATATGGCTAAGGATAGGGTGTATGTTATTCCAGTATGGGACGCGGAACAATCCCATAGTTATGATGAATTGAGACATCGCGTCTCAAAGAGCAGCACTATCTCAAGGTGATTGACAGACTTCGGAGGAGTATCAAGCCAAATCTTAGCAACCATATCGACTGGTTCTTCAGTAAAACAAATGTAAAGCTAAGCAGCATAAAATAGGTATAATCGAAATCGCTCCATAGACCCAAGCCGGCCACCGAATTGGTTGATTTACGCGCCGTCGTGATATCTTAGGTACCAACGAGCCTGAAAAACCATCTTGCATGTAGAGCCCAGTTCAACCCAGTGCGCTATAACACCGTACTAAAAAAAAACACCAGAGAGAGACAAAAACCATACAAATTTTCCTGCTAACCTCCATTAGCTTATTCATCTAGAATAGCTAAAAGGAACCCTCTTATTAGGAGTGTGGGGGAATGGAGGGAGGTGGTACCATCACATCACAGTGCAAATACAGCAATCACATTCTTCATCACCACAGCCACATCCAAAGCATGGCTTGGAAACTGTCTTGATAGGTTTCTTGATGGAGGACCCTGAGCTGGAGGAGGGAAGAATCCAGTTGATGGGAGAAGAGATGGATGCAGCCATTTTTGAATTTCTGTTTCTTTTGTTGTTTATTTTTGACTGCAGGATTGTTTTGGAGGGTACGAGTTGAGGTGGTAGATGCTTAGGATATAAAAAAGGGTTCTGGCGAGGAAAGAACCTTTTTACAGCGTTGGGTTTAATTCAGGAGAATGAGAGGACCAGCTTCTGGTGGCGAGGAGAATGGCTAACGAGGTAGTGATGACGACGGACAAGGCAGCAGTAAAATTGGTGCCGCGCGCTAAATGAAAAAACTGCACAAATACGCAGCCAACAAACGCTTGTTTCGCAACTAGCCTCATAATAGTGCCCAAAAGCGGGCCGATCATTACGCAGCCTGACTCGGAAGAGTCAACCTCATCTGGAAAAGATTGATGGCAGAAAAAAAAAAATCACATTTGGCCAATTATTCTCCACACAATTATTTGCAAACAACAACAAAGTTTTCACTATGTACATCTCAAAAAATTTTAGAGCTTTCTTTTTGTGCCCGTTCGTAAGTCATTGCCGTAGCCAATCCATCAACGGACATTGGTCTGTGGTCTCGTTGCACATTTCGCAAAAAGGGTCAGGCCTTGTTGCGCTCCGGGGTATCGTCTAACATTCATCCATATCATCCTTTTTTGTGGTTCCGGTCTATCCATTATACTTGTTTTGTTCGTTTTGGGTTTTTCTTTTTTAGTTATCAGGTCAAATCCATTGGCAATTGATACCAAGAATCAGAGCTGCTCGGCCCAGGGAGCAACACCGGGTTGCATCTGGTTTAGCCATTTGACAAGCTCAACAAGCTCTGTGCGGCGCTCATCCTCAAGTTGATCGGAGTCACCAGTGAGGACAGACTGGAAAATAGGCACAAGCTGGGGGGTAAGCTCCTGGATGGTAGCGTCCTCCCATTTGTACATCTGGCAGATCATATGATAGAGAGGGTCGTTCTCCTCATAGTCATTCTTCAGGGGGAGGATGGTGACAAGGACCGGCAGAACATCCTTGATGGGTACGCTCTCGCGGTGCTTGAGGATCATGCGGCTAAGGCAGCCAGTGGCGTTGTCCTGGAGACGGGAAACGTCCTTGTGGAGGCACTGTTCGAGTCTGGTCAAGATAGTCGGGAACTGCTTCACAATCTCGGCGCCGGCAGTGGAGTGTTCAATGAGACGGCCAACGGCATAGGCGGCGTTGGACCGGGTTTGAGAATCGTCATCGCCAAGTCGCTCCACAAGAAGCTTCAGGAACGAAGGAGTAAACTGCGTGACGGAAGCACCCATACCGTTGATGCACTCAGCAAGGACACCAACAGCGGTCGCACGCTCAATGGACTCGCCACCGGTCGCGTAGCGGATAACAGTCTTCTCAAAGACCTTCCAGAGCTCGGCAAAACTCTCGCCAAGAGCGGCTGCCATACCGGACACAACATCAAGGGCAGTGTCGACGACGATCCAGTCGAATTCGGTAGTCTCGTCGCTGGACTCCAGGCCCTCATCGCCGAACTCAAGCTGGCAAGGGTGCTGCTTGGTGATGATGTCAGTGATCATGGTGATCACATTGTGCAGAGTGGTTTCGTTGGCAATGAGCGCGGGGCCACAGAAACGGAGGTTCTCAGCCATGTTGCGGTTGATATCGGCGACAGTGGATCTAGATTCCATTTGGTCAGAACGTTGAAACGTGGCAAAAAATTCAAAATGTCAAGCAAAAGAATGTCAAAAAATTTTCAGATTATAGATCGTCGTTCACATCACGCACGCTTTTTGCGTGTCAAAGTGAGCTGGGTTAAACGAGTAATATCATCATTGAAAGTGGTTGCTAGGGAAGGGATTTCCGCGAAACTGGGAATACAAGCAGGCAGGGAGATAGGATACGTACCGGTCATCTTCCTCAGTCCACATCTTAATCGTAGCAGTCATGAGGATCTCACCGAACTTCTTGACTTCCTTCGCGGGTTCGACCTGGAGAGGAAGGCCGGGCTTCCACTTGGGCATCTGGCCGGTTTCCTCCGCGATGGAGAAGAGCATTGCGTACGAACGGTGCATGGTGCTGATGGTGCTCCTGCGGACACCTTCGTAGGGGTGTTCTGCGAGAGGCATGACCATCTCAATAGTCTTCTCAAAGTACGGGAGGTAAGCGCTCTTAGTGTGGGTGATCAGATCACCGATAACTTCGACTGCAATCTCCTTTTCAAGGGAAAGAGGGGTGGTGGCGGTCATATCGTCCCAGCCGTCTTCGTCATCGAGGTCAACATCCTCAATCTCGCCATCCTCGCCAACGAGCTCATCATCATCGTCAGCGCTGGCGACCTTGACCTTACGGCCACCAACAGTCACTTCCTGGCCGATGAGGTCCTTGGCAGCGGACCCAAGAGCAACTTCGAGATCAGTCTCATCCTGCTCAAGACAGTTGAATAGACCTTTAACAGCACCGTCAAGGAACGGTCCGAAATGTTCGACGTAGACCTTAGCCATAGCGCCCCAGAAGAGGTAGGTGCTCTCCTTAAGGCGGGAATGTCCGAGGTGAAGAGCCTCCTCAGTAGCACCCATAAGGGGCTTAACGTATGGCTCATAACGCTCAGGGCCGGCGGCAGCAGCCATCTCGCCCATAGCATCAGTCACGCTAGCACGCAGATCCAGCTCCTCCTCACTATCCTTGACAGTGGCGAACTCCTGAAGGAGGTGCATCGACTCATCGAAGTAAGGAAGGAAGGATTCGCCAGCGGAAGAAGCCACGGAACCAAGGGCACCAGCAGACAAGGCCTTGATTCTGAAGTCTGGGCACTTGAACAGCTTGTGCAGAATAGGGACCAATTCGCCCTGATAAGGTGCGATATCCTTCTCGTCTAGGCCGCCAACAACGGCGTCGATAGCGCTGACACCACCCTTAAGGATGTCCATGATTGGGCCATCCTCTTCGCCCTTGTATTCCTGCATGGCGCTGGCCAAGTTCTTAAAAAGTAGAGGCATCAGCTTTTCATGCTCCTTGTTCAGGTCCTCGGTCAGGTCGTCGGCCAATCGAGCAACGGTGCTCAAAGAGGCCTGGCGAACCTTCGCTTCAGGATCACTGAGAAGCTGCAGAACCATGGGGAGAATCTCGGGCATCTGGGTGCTGAGGAAATCAGGGGCTCCCTCGACAACCATTCCCAGGGCCATGATACCAGCGCGGCGGTAGTCCGGGTTGTTGTTGTGGAAGTATTGACCCAGGGATTGCAGCAGAGGCACAACGACCTGGTTGGTGGGGAGGCTCTGGGCAAGCATATCAAGGAGACCAAGAGCGGAGCGGGCAGGAGTGATATCATCGTCGCTTGGGGACGCATCGCCAAGCTCGGTGACGATCTGCAGAGCAGTCCGAGTCAGCTGTTCACCCATCCGCATGTTTTGGATCTTAAGCTTGCGGTAGTTAAGGCACTGCATCAGGAAGCTTATGGCCTGTGTACGGGTGTCTTCATCGATTTCGGTGTTGGCAGCCAGATCATTCATGAAGACAACCAAGTCCTTCAGGTGAAGGGTCAGGATAGCAGGATCGTAGCCCAGGAGAGTCTGGAAGACCTCGAAGGCTTGCATGATGCGGTCCTCTTCCTTCTGGTCGATGGCGTCCTTGAGGACAGCAACCATAGAGGGAATAAGCTCCTGGAAGGCCTTGACGGGAGCCATGTTCTCATCGGAATCGACATACATGCCCATCTTACTGAGAGCGAGAAGGGTGTTGATACGCACTTCCTCGCTCTCGGGATCCCGAATGGTCTTGCTGAACAGGGTAAAAAGATCCTGGAATTTTTCCACGAAACCGTCACCAAGTGTCTCGAGAATAGTGAACAGAATGTAGACGCCCACTGCACGCTCATCCTTGTTGCCGCTGTTGGCTGCTTGGATAAGGAAGTTTGGCAGATCAAGCCACTCGCCATCGTTCAGATCAACCTTAGCGATGCTGGAAATCACACGAGCAATGGAATGACGGACGAGCGACGAGCTTTCACCCGCCGCAGATCGCAGCAGTTGCTCCCTGACCGCGGGCTTTTGGCTTGCCTGAACGGACTCCCAGTGTTTGCTCACCAGGGAGCGACCTTCCACAGCGGCCAATTGTCGCAAGTTGTGGTCTTCATGGCCAGTAGCCACTTGAATGAGGAGGACAAGCGATTCAGGGTGCTTGTAAAACTCGCGTTGGAGAATGCCCGTTGCTTCCTGAACATTACCCTGAGAAGCTGTTGTTTGGGAAGGTCAGCGGTCAGCATGAACAAGATAAACGAAACAAAAAATTAAAATCAAAATAAATAGACTACTCCAATTTAGGGGAATATGGATGCTACTCACGGTTCAGAACAATCTGGAGCTGCTGTAGGAATCGTTGCTGATCCATTTTGATCCAGGGCAAGGAAAAAGTTTTTCAAAAAAAAAAAAAAAAAAAGTATGGTGGGGGTGTCCCTGGGCCACTACAAATGTGTAGAGGAGCCTGAAACAGGGACTATGAGAGCTGCCTGCACTAAGACAGACAGCTAAAGGGGTATCACAAAAATATTAACAAAAAGAAAGAGACAAAACAAAAGGAAAGGAAAGGGGGAGGATGGGAAAGTGAGAAAAACAAGAGAAAGATGGAGGGGAATCTCAAGCAGGAGACGGAAGAAAAAAAAAAAAATTTAGGGGGAAGCTTAAGGTCTTGGCGAGGTCATGTGAGGCTCCACCGCTCTGCATTTTGTTCATTCCGGCCTCCATTCTTTCCTTCAAAAGCACCAGACAATAGCCACTATAGTATGGCGCTATCCAAACATAATTTCTAACAGAGGGCCTGCATTAGGAGGGAAATCATACAAAAAATGGGCGTTGTGGCGCGGATATTCCACTTCTCGAGGTGACACCCAAAAAACTTTGATCAATAGTTCCGATACATTGAGGCGATTTATCGTTGAGCCTTCCTGCGTTGCCTAAAGCTGGATTCTTCATAATGTGGAGGTATCACCGGGTCTTGTTAAATTTCCCCAAAGAAATCTTTCGGCTAAATAACGGTCCTGATGCCAACATCCGTGTATTTTTTCCCTTTCAGCGACATGCGGGTCACTGCGAGATAACATCGGACAAAAGAGGTTATGTGTATCCCAACGCATTGAATCCACTGAAATATGAATGTAGGAATTCAATATATACCACCACTCTCTTCCTGTCTATACGGCAACTGGTTTAATCATAACTAATATTTTTCATCCAGTTCCAAACGGGCTGGCAATGCACCCAAATACAACGCGACTACAATCCATGGTTCGAAAGCGTCAAGGGGAGGATGTTCACATCTTTGCTGTCCCAGCAGGTTTGTGGACCTAGTTTCTTACACCATATCCTCCTTATGTGGTTCATCAGGTTTAATATTGCTTGTAGGAACTCGGCTTCCCAATGATCTCATATTGGTGCACGATTTCGAGGATCATTACTCGCTCCAGCCTAGAGAATGGATGACCGTAGCTGGTAAGAGACCAAAGTACCACGGCTGTTCGTGTACCTTGAATGCTTACTGAATCTTTAGGCCTAAACCTCAAGATAAGAAATTTTTTCGGAGAGAAGGCGAGACGCTTCACGAAGGAAGAGTGGTTAGAGTTGTATCCTGAGGCTACTTCCGACGATGACATGAACCCCAAGTACGAGAGAAAAGACCTATTTTAAGGTGTCCGGTATGGCTCCACTTGATACCTAAAGGGCAGAGAAACCAGCAACATTTCCATCTCCTATCATTACCACACCCTTCCGGGGCAATTCGACCCGTCGAGGTGATCTCTAATCCCCGCTCATCTGCAAACTCGTTTGCAACACTCATGTAATATAACAATTCGGAACGACTCGAGCGACGCATGTATCATATTAATCCAAGCTTAAATAATCTATAGAGGGGGCGTTTAACAAATATATATTGGAACCAAAAGCGACATCTCGGGTAAACAGTACTTCCATGAGATTACACCTGGTAGTTACATCTAGATTGTGATTACGCTAATGGTATAGTAAAGCTAGGCTTGAGATCGAGGATGGAGTGGTACAATACGAATGCAAGTAAAAACCAAAGCAATAGATGCCAAACTCCATTTCAACCCTGACGCTCCGCGTTCGCCATAGTGTAACAATAATCGTGCCATAGCAAAAATGTATATAAAGGTAAATGAGGCCACCCGGTTAACCGACGTGTATAGCGATGTGTGACCAAACGAAAAACGCGACACTAGGTAGATATATAAAGTATAGGACTGCGCACCAGCACAGAATCATGATTAATATTCATCCGAGTCGTAATCATCATCAACCAGCAGGGAGCGATAGCCCCTGGACGCAAGATTCTCTTCAAGGCCCCCAATAGTTTCTGGGTCAGCATATCCTATTGGATTTGGTCAGCAAGTTTACTCTTTTCGCCGGTGGCCCTGCGGAGGAAGTACGTCTTAAGGGCAAGAAAGCTTACCATGACCACCAAAATAACTTAGTGCCACCGGCAGGAAGATGAGAGCATGTGTTGCTGCGAAAATAATCAGGGCCAGCCATACCCTAAAGTAGTAGATCTCGAATATTTTGCTTCGGGTAAAAGCTAAAACACAAACCCCAAGAAGCTTGGTGATTGTGATACCGCTGAAGACGCTGCCCCCAACGTTGACCAGAGCCGTCCACGCACGTGCGTCTTTGCCGCGGAATTTTGTAGGCACTGCTTCCATAATAGCACGTGAAGGGAACATGAATGCTCGGGCAATATGGGCACAGAACTCAACCCCAATTCCCACGCAAATGACCAAATTCACAAGTGAAACAGCGTTCAGGGAGACGCCGGAAACCGCCATAGACCCAATAACATCCACCACAATCATTACAACGGTAGCGGTAACCACAGCTCCGGTGGCGACGGAGCCGAGAAGAATGGATGTAATGACGAAAATTATAGCCACGGCAAATCCAAGTAACGTTCCCGTTAGCTGCACAATTGATACATATTGGTCGAAGAAAATGTAGGATTTTGAGTAGGGGAAGACGTCAATCCCATGCTCCTCAGAGATTCCATGTGCGATCCGGCGCGCTGAGATATAAGACTTGATGAAATCGTCTTGAGTCCTTAGTGGAGTATGAGAAGTCCTGAAGTGACTGGCATTGGTTGTGAGTCGTTTAGGATCGATGACAAGGGCATTGCTATAAGGGGCTTTCCCACCAAGTGGGCAGGATTCATCCGTAGGTGATTCAATCCACTTTTGCGCGTAACGGACGAACTCTTCGCCTTCTGGCATACCATATAGAGATATATTCCAAGGGGGCGATCGATCCTCAAAACACGGCGTGCCGTCTTCCACACAGCAATCTTGTTGGGGATTCAGCCAATAGAAAAAGTCGTCAATCCAGCTAGCCGTTGATCCTGAGATATAGGACACATTTGGTCGTTTTGACTCCTGCTCCAATACGAAAGGGAGAGAGAATTCCTCACATGTCGTGAACCGGCCGCACAGTTGTTGCTGATGTGCTCTATCAGTCAAATTCACGTTTCGGGTCACAAAATATACAGGTGGCCCGCTGCCAAAGTAATCACTCAAGTCGTCGAAGTATTGGATTAGGTAAGAGTCGCTTGGGAGGGCTATGCGTTGATCCAGGCCAAGAGCTACTCCTGGGATCAAGGCGATTCCAGCCGTCAATAAGCCAAGGAAAAAGACCACTACCACAACCTTCACTCTGCGGTCGAGAAGGTAGGACGCATATACCTTGCGAATAAGCTTTTGCAAAGTGCTCTCTCCATCTTGGTCATCATATACCTGGTCCTCCGACATTCCGGAATGTGCTTTGCGCACGGTAAGACACGGGATACAGTCAGCTCGGAGACTCTCAACACGTCGCTGGTTTAGGGCGAGAACCGACACAAACATCGTCATCTGTAAAACGGCATTAATGAACACGGCGCCTGCAGCATACGCCGCGAAATTCTTCACTGCAGGCATTCCGACAAAAACGCCCAAAGCAAATGCAACCGTCTCGGTGATGGCAGATAGAAAAATACTAGGCCCTATTCGTCCCACGGCTCGAGCAATCCGCTCATCAATCTCTTCATCCGGGTGGCTGACATTCAACCGCTCGAACTCATGGACAATCAAGAAAATATTGTCCACACCGACAGCAAGAACAAGAAACGGGATCACCTCCGCAATAATGAGTGTCACTTTGATGCCGGCAGCAGAAAAAAGGCCGACTGATGCGGAGACAGACATCAACACAATAAGGATACCAACAATGCCCAAGGTAAATTTGGACTGTACCAGGGCATTGGCGGGGTTGCTAATCAACGATTTCCAAGTCACAGTGACGGATCCTAGGGCCAAAGACGCGTATATGAACATAATAATATAGCTAATTACCACAATTTTAGCATCGGTATTGCTGGACTTATTCAGCTCCTGTTCCACACTGGCTTCGGTGTTGAAAGAAACCCGGAGTCCACGCTCACGGGCTTCTTCCTGAACAACCTCAAGGATCCGCCGGAAGCTATCCTCCCAGTCCATAGCATTGGCTTCCCCTTCCGAACCTTGGGCATGGTTGTTTACGACCCAGGTTGCAACGAGAGCTTTGGCGTTAAAGATTTTATCGCTCTCATAGCCCCCCAAGATCATTTCCGGCTTTAAGGGCTGCTGGAAATCCGGAAGACAACTCACGTCACCAGGCGAGTCAGTGCAGTGCTTCAGTCGATCCTCCCAGGTATCGGGATCTAGGTTGGAAACAGACCCGCCGAAGTAACCAGTCACGGACTGAATTACACAGGCATCACCTGTGGGTTTAAAGCAGACATCGTCCAAAGTCAGCTCCCGTTCCAACGATATCATTCGGCGGACGCGGGATTCAACATCGAACCACCAACTTAACGTATTGTAAGTGATTAGTTGTCCATCACCGTCATTAACAAGGAAGGCTTGTTCCGCTCGATAAAATGGGCCGAAGTTTTCATCGAAGAACATCTTTTCCTGGGCCGCTGCCGAGGTCGGGCTGACCCAAAGACGTACTGGGTCCGTCTCCACGGCAAACCGAAGCCAACCCAAACTCAGAAGAACGACAAAAAGTATGCTGGAAAAAATCGTTATTCCTGGAAATCGGGCACAGGCAGATCCGATGCGATTAAACATGGTGTCTAACAAAGAGTTCAGTCTATACACGCCAGTAGGGTGATCGAGGCGGCCACCACCACCATGGACAATATCACCCTCGTCATCGTCGTCATCGGGGTTTGGGTCCTGCAAAAGTCGAACCCTTTCAGGCTTTCGATACCGGCGTTCCCGGTACGTAAAGTAGCTCGCAAGAGCCGCAATGAAGAGAATGAAGACCGAATAGATAAGGATAACTGCAAACGAGAGGCACGGTAAAAGGCCAACATGGCAATTTTTGTCCGTTTTCACTGCAGGTAATTCGGGGCAAACATCTGGGCAATCAACACACGAGCAACGATACTGTGGATCTGCATCATTGCACGCCTTAGGATGGATGGACAACGCTTTCATGCCATCGGGGTCCTGACCCGGCGGCTCCGTTCTATAGTTGATTTGGAAGGGGCTTCCCAGAAGCTTCTTATCTCCCAAAAACTTCAGAAATTGACTGTAGTTCTTAGCGCCACCCCCAATAAAATCGATAGCTTTCCCACCAGAAGCACCATTCTTGACATCCTTGCAACTATCATAGAATCCGCTTTGGTACTCTTCCGACCAGACGTTGTCGAGCTCCGTCACCAGGTATTTTCCCGATTTACCCTTCTCGGTTTCCGTAACGTTGATAAAAAGCGATTGATCCGGTGAGCAGGTGAACGTGCAAAATATGTTGAAAAAGTTCTCCCTGCAAGCAGGACACGACGCGATAATGCTCTCAGCAAGCTTCAGGTTCCTCGAAAGTGCATCAACCTACCAATGCAGATAGGGTCAGAAAAGTTGGTCAATAATAGAAAATCAAATCAATCCCATCTCACCTGTTCTTCCTCGCAGCACACGGGTCCTTCTTCCCATTTGCTCCCACACAGGTTGACCAGTTTCTCCCTCACCGCCGCTTCTGGCTCCTTTGCAAGCTCATTATCGGGACACGGAAGCTCTCCACCAAAGAAAGACTTCTTCCCGCAGTGACCTCGAATGGCGCAGCGCCCAGGTTCGTGAATCTTCGTCTCACCCTGAGCGAGCGCTTGCGGTAGACAGCTCAGCCCCGCGATGATGGGGATGAAGCGGAGTCCCCGCATCGTTCCAAAGAGGAAGGTATCCGATCGTTAGTTATCGGTAAGACATCCAAAAGCAAGGAATAATGATAGGACTAAAGAATGAAAGAGGGACAGATTGGCGGGGGAGAATGGGCAGGTTGATGAAGTGGTGTTGCGTGATGCGTTGGTCGCGTCGGTCGGAATGGGAAGAAGGAATGGCAGGTGATGTGATTGAGCGATGACTGATGGCGATCCGATCGAGACTACGTAAGCGGATAGCGGATCCTTTTTTCCTGGTTACAGGCTGCGGAGGCTCCGTTTCCTCGGTTCACTGTCGGGCGCTAACGTCAGGCACTGGTTGATCCTCCATTTGCCGTGCTTCTTATTTCCAGCTGAATTTCTTAACAGGCGTCAAAAGATGGAGTGCATACTCCGTACATTATTAGCTGGGTCCTGTTTTTTGTTTTGTTTTTCTTTTTGCTTTTACACCCCTTTGGAATACCTAATTGTGACAGCGGCATGGCGTCTGACTTTCGAGGGAATTTTTTTCCCCCAACATTTTATTGCTCATCAGGGAGCAACTGCCTTGGGCACTGATCCGCAGTTCTCCAGGTGAAATCCACGCTGAGAACTAACTGTAAAGATATACACCACCTTAATTAATTTAAGATCAATAATTTAGGATAATTACTGTTACGCCCTCAGAGTAGTGCGGCTTGAAGAACCGTGAAAAATAGATTTGTTAATGAACATGACCGAGTGCCGGCGGGAGGGTGTTGGATAGTGTGATGGAGGAATCTGGAGATTTGCTACAGCCACCCAGAAGGATTTCCGGTTGAATCAACAAATGATGCAGTCGGATGAAGGATTGCAAAAATCCAAAGCACCCCAGCCGATGATTGGGATGGTCATTCCAGGTGCCATCGCGATAGATATCCAACGACTCTAGAGTCAAGTTATGCTTTTGCAAGGCTTTCTAGGGGTCTGGGATCGAGAGGTCGAGGACGGGATCGCCTGGGTCGGTGTGACGCTGTGTGACGCTCATCCTCGATATAGAATGATAAGCTTGCCATGCTGTCTGGGATGGCTAGGAGGGACTGGGCATCATTCAGGGCCCTGTGCGGGAGTGGTACAGAGTAGGGAGTTTGATTCGGCCAAGGCTTCATCTAACGCTCGAGCCGCAGTCCCAGGGGGAAAAACCAGAGGATCAGGCATTTTCCCCCTCTCATTTTCTTTCTTTCTATTTTTCTGTGTTAGGTTGAAGAATAAAATACGAAATGGCGATTTCTTGCAAGTTGAAGTGATCCAACTAAGTACGGTTGCAAATATAAAAAAATGACGGTTACATATAGAAATTGGGCATCATTCCGATTAAATTTGTTGTTAACCCATTAATTACACCATTATTTAGAGCCTGCCAGGTGATTGGCATCGATTTCCTCATCAGACAAAGCGCAGCAGTACGAAGTGCTACGTACGGTCGACAATTGTTCATAAAGGAAAGCAAAATGAGCTATGTCTTAGTGCTTTACTGCAGTGGCACAGTATCGGAGAAAAGGGTTGAGTTTTGTTCCGCCGAATATCTTGAACCGAAGACCTCAATTTCGTCAAGAACCTTTCTGATTTCACCGACTTCCTCAGCGGATAGATTGACTTCGAGAGAGCCGAAGTTCTCCACAAGCGCCCCAATTCTCGTAGTTCCCGGGATAGGGAAAACGTCATCGCCTTGTGCCAATAGCCATGCCAGAGTTAGCTGGCTCGCCGTGTGTCCTTTCGCCGACGCCATAGCCTTCAGTTTGTCCACGAGTTCAAGGTTTTTGGGGAAGTTCTCCTTGGTATATCGTGGAAGATATTGGCGGAAATCGGTTGGCTCAAAATCAGCTGGAGACCGGATTTGACCTGACAGTATCCCACGGCTGAGGGGGGAATATGCCACGATTGCGACACCAAGCTCCCTAGCCGTTTGAAGGAGACCGATTTGATCCGATTCAATGTCTAGGGAGAAAGGCGAATATTCGACCTGCACCGCAGCAATATGGTGGACTTTGCAGGCGCGTCGCAAGCTCTCACTGCTGACCTCACTAAGACCAAGGTATTTGATTTTGCCCTGCTGCTTTAACTCCGCCATACTCTGCACGGTCTCTTCAATTGGCGTCTGCGGGTTGACACGATGAGCGTAAAAAAGGTCAATGCAGGAGATACCAAGTCTTTTTAGGCTTTCTTCGCACGATTGTTTACAATATTCCGCACTGGTGTCAATTGTTCTCTCCCCATTCACTTCCTTGAAACCGAATTTGGTAGCGAGAAAAATGTCGTCGCGCTTTCCGGGATTGGCAGCAAACCACTTCCCAATAAGTACCTCGCTATCACCATAGAGAGCAGCTGTATGACCATTGTATCGTTAGCCCATCAACATCTAAGGCCAAAAAGTTTGTAGTTGAATTGAGAAAAGCTTCACCTGAGTCCCAGAAAGTTTCTCCAATCTCGTACGCCTTATCGAGGACCGCCAATCGCTCCGTGTCCGGTTTGGTAGGTCCATAGAAGGCACTCAATCCCATAGTACCGAAGCCCAGACGAGGGACTTCAGGGCCATCCTTGCCCAGAGGACGATGTGTAACAGGTGCCATTTCTCTGTTTTTTTTTACAGCCTTTTTTTCTTCGACGGACGGTATTTTCGCGGCTGTTTCTTGTGTAAGGCCCAAGTCCACAATCTGCTCCCGGTCCAGACTTTATAACGTGTTTGCGAAGACGGCCGCTTTGTCAGTTTGACGGTTGTCTGGTTGTCCGGTTGTCATCAATGTGGACATATCGGACTTTAGACGGACTTTGGTCTCGTCTTGCCCCGCATAATGGAGATCTTGCGTCATCGGGAGGACCCTGTCCAAGCCCAGACTTAGGTACCAAGGGATTACTACTAACCTACCGTAGGTAATAGTTGAAAATTGACTTTTATATTTCGAGTTACTGCTCGGCATTCCGGAAGTTTACGATTATGATTATCAATTTTCTGTTGTTCTGGTCAGCAAAGGGTGCTCTGCATAAAGTTGTGAACCACAATGTGCATAAGCCACGGACAGGGAAATGCTGCGTGTGTAGAGAACCACGTTTCTTTGCCAGGAGCTCCAGTTTATGCATTCATCTCAGCATTAACTGGTTTTATTCATTATTGTTTTCTGCCGATCTGATATGTTTGCAATGCTGGAGGATGATGAGAACTTTCAGCAACACAGTCAGATAACACAATGTGATGCTAATCCAGCACAAGAAGAAAAGGAATATAAATATAGAAATCTGCAAGGAAATACGTCTTTAGGACAGGCACTTCCTTCGTATATGAAACATGCTAATAGTAAGACTGATGTCAGATATTAACCTTTTTTTAACAAAAGAAATGCTGGTCTTCATGGGTATGAGCATTATGAAGGATGCAACCCTAGGTATACAAATCCACCCCTCTAGTGGAGGGCGCTCTGCAAGGGGTAGTCGAAATACCGAAACCCTCGAAAGTTTGTCGGCCCTATACCGGATACTCTAAACACCAAAGAAAACGGGGTGGTAGGGAAGCTGTGAACTCTGGAGAGTACCGGAGTGTGGGATCATTGCTTGACCCCTTTCGCCGTGTTCAATCCCTTTCCCCTTGCCACGTTTATGCTCGAGACTCCTGAGGGCTAAGGCAAGGTGTTTACCGGTGTGATCACTTACCATGGGCTATGTAGTATCGGGATCCCGCCGGCGGTTGGTCATTGTAATCCGATCATCATCCGAGAGGTGGTATCAAACTGCTTTTTCTGCTCAGACAACATCCAATTTTGTTCTTATACATAATTATATCCATCTATGATTAGCAAAAATGGGTTATAATTGGCCTGGGCATTGCCAATTCATGCTGACCAGAAAGTAAAGCAAGTGCATAACCCTGGCGCCCACAAGACGACGTTTGAAGTCTGGAATCCTTTTTGTCCATGGTGTTGATTTCTTTACCCTATCTTTATAAGGACCGCTAAACCCGCAACTTCTGCCGGAAATTGTGGAGGAATTTCACATTAGCACCGAAGTCGGTAATCCCGGGTTTCTCTATTCGTTCTCCGTTTCGCCATCGGCCCTTTGCTTTGGGCTCCCCTAAGTGAGATATATGGGCGACAAATCATTTTTGTCGTGAGTTATGGAGGATTAACGGCCTTCAATGCTGGCACCGCCTGCTCTACAAACGCTTGGACGCTACTTGTCCTTCGCTTCTTTGCAGGGGCTTTTGAGTCGTCGCCATTGACTAACGCAGGTCGGTTTGCCGTGGCGGTTCATTCTTTTCATTGATATGTGATCTTGGTGTTGACTTTTCCTGCGAAAAGGCGGTGTTATTGCGGACATATTTCCTGCTGGCGAAAGAGGGCTCGCCACAAGTTTATTTGCAGCGCGCCGTTTCTCGGTCCTGCTCTCGGTCCCATAATCGGAGGGTTCTGTATGTGTTCCTAGTACCCTGAAAAAACTTCGTCATGCAAGGGCGGCTGACCGACACGTGGAAGTGGGAATGAATGCTGGTTGGAAATGGGTGATGGGGTTTCTCACAGCATTTTCCGGCATCCTATGAATTATCTGCAGCCTGGCCGTTCCCGAAACATACAATCCCCTACTCCTACAGCGCCGTGCGAACACACTCTCCGGCCTCACAGGGAAAATCTACCGCAGCGAGCTTGAAACGGAAAGGGCTAAAGTATCTGCAAGTCAAGCATTTAAGACGTCTCTGTCTCGTCCATGGGTACTCCTTGTCTGCGAACCGATCGTTTTACTAACGGCAATTTACCTGGCAATCGTGTATGGAACGCTTTACATGATGTTTGGTGCTTTTCCAATCGTTTTCGAGGGTGAGCGCCACTGGAATCAAGGAATTTCTGGCCTTGCATTTCTCGGCGTGATGGTAGGAATGATCCTAGCTGTTGTATATAACATCATTGATAACAAGCGATACATACGCACCCAGGACCAACCTAAGGGGTTCGCACCACCTGAGGCACGACTGCCACCGTCCTACTAAGGACGTGCTGCAATCCCCCTTGGTCTTTTCTGGTTCGCATGGACAACATTTTCTTCCATCCACTGGATTGTGTGTATCATCGCCACCGTACCTTTCGGGTTCGGTATGGTGCTGGTGTTCCTCTCAGTCATGAATTATCTCATTGACTCATATACCATCTATGCTGCCTCTGTACTGGCTGCGAATTCCGTTCTCCGTTCCCTCTTCGGCGCGGCATTTCCCTTGTTCACAAGACAAATGTATTCCAACCTTGGGACGCAGTGGGCCTCAAGCGTTCCCGCCTTCCTAGCTCTCGCTTGCGTCCCATTCCCATTCCTGTTTTACAGATACGGACCGGCGATCCGCAAAAGATGCAAGTATGTCGCCGAATCGGACTCCTTCGTGCGGCGAGTGGCTGCTCAGAAGGTCATTCATGGGGATGCGTCTGACCGGGTGGTGGAAGATGAGAAAACGACAATTGAAGCGCTTGAGGCCAGTGATTCCTCAATTGTGGGGCCCAGGACCGAGGTAGAGGGCTATGACTCGCCGCCGGCGGTTGGAGGAATACCTAACATTGTCTGCGGTGGCAGTCAGACTCGCTCTCCACATTCTCGGGGGTCAAGTACTGCGTGAGAGGGAAATCCGTACAGGATAAGACCGGTGATACTCGTTGAATAAATCTTTTCCTTGGGGGGGGATGTTTTATAGCCAAAGATGTCCGCCGTCAGCGGATGGAATTCACAGCCGATGTATTCGACACCTCATCGCTGAATTAGTTTAATCACACATTGCATAAGACTGGGCACATTTTATGCCACTTATACATTTGAGATATGCTAACTTTGTGTGTGTCCGTGCAGGGGAGCCCATTTTTAAATAAGCCGTCGGGCGGGACCGTACCAAGTTATGCACGCTAGTCTCGGGGGTACTGTACGGCTCGGGAGCAAGGCAGACATGCAAAATTTCATGCTGATGTCCCCCAAATCAAGGTGGGCTCCGCTTGTATTTTGGACAACACACTCTAGGTAGGCGTGGAGAGGAAATTGTCTCGTTATTAACTCCAGCAAAAACACACGAAGTCTTTCCCAGTCGATCTAGTGCCCAGGAGGCCAAATCCCTGCTTTTTGCATGGCACGTCTGGCAAGCCCTTCACACCCTTCACACAACCTCACCAGCATCAGCATATTCTCCCGATATTGGGGGGAAGTACTAGTGGAACCTTGTTGCACCAGGTTTGATATGTAGTTGCTGAGAAATTGCAAATGCGCGAAGTCTTCATGGACCATAGAGTCACGAGGGTCTTCAAGGATATGCATAAAAAGGATCATGAAACAACCCATGGCGAAGGAAATAATGTTTCTCACACCTAGTGAGTCGAGAGAGGCATCGTACCGGAGGAGAGAGGCTGTAAGACGAGAAGAGTAAAGACAAAGGGCGGTCCACGTTTGTCGGGAGGCGTCAATTTCTCCGAAATGCGGAGTCGCCCTGAAGAAAAGTGACCTTTGGTAGAGTGAAATGACGGAATTGTGGTAGCAAAGGATAAGTGTGCGGAGGATGAACCGATTACACCGATCATTACTATTTGTAAGCTGCAGATACGCTTCACAGTCGGGGGATAGCACTCTCCTCCAGGTGGTGAGCTGAAGGCCAAGATCTCGGACACTACTTTGGAATTTGGTGTTGTTCAGATATACGGAATTGGTTGAGTAAAGCGTCTTATAGATTTTGTGTCGAATGATAGCTAGTTCACAGGCCAGACGGAATAAGGACAGTCTCTGGCCATCAGGAAATGTGAAATAGCCTAGCTTGTCGAGCACCGACGGTCCAGGTAGCGCCACGTCGTTATCATTATCATCATCACAAGGGACTAGGCCTTGCATGAAGCATGTTCTATGACCTGTGAGCAAGAAAGAAGTAATTAAAGAAAAAGGATAGGTCAGGAAATATTCCCACGTTTTGTCCATAATATAGCCAATCCAAAAAACGCAAACACGCTGCGCATGCTGAGGGCTTGAACCATCAAGATCGCTGCGATGAAGTCCTATAGTTTGCGAAAGGCGAATCGCCACTGATAGTAGATTTTGATAGATTGGGACTTCTAGGCTGTTCTGAACTAGAAATACCTGTTGTCGTGTTAACTAAACCTCTGATCCTGATTTGCATAAGTTGGAAGATATGTGGGAGCGCTCACAATCCCCAGGAGCACCTGGACTGTCAACAGAGTTGGTGTATCTGAAAGTAGTAGCTCGGAAACCGTCGCCAGAGCGTTCTTTAGATGTTTCTTCGATTTCTGGTCGCTGTTCTGGCATTCTGGGTGCCAAAGGGAGTGGAATTTGTACCCGATCGCTAGGGCCACGTTAAGTGCTGCCCAAGAGGAGGTATCCTGCAGCTTCGCTTTCAACTCCGTGCTATCCGCAATCCATAGGGGTATTTCCTCAAGAAAGAGCGGTAACATCCCAGAAGTACAGCGAGAGAATGTCAGTAGAGTATCTCGGATCTCCTCGTCGGGCGGAAGAGCGAGAAAAACTGTTCGTTGAGGGCTATGCTTCCCCAGCGTGGTGGATCCAGCCGCTCGTGCCCGACTGAGACCTTCTTCGATCAGTCTCACATTTCCGCCAAGTTGACTGTAAATTAATGCTCTCCACGAAGCCGGTAGGTCTTGCACATTGGAGGGTGGCTCTACAATGGTTAGTATTGAATCCGCTCGCTTAACCATGGGTGGAGCAACAACTCACCATGTGTGTAGATCCAGTTGTAGACAAACCCCCTGGTCCACTGCTTGAAAGAAAGGGTGCTTGAGAGTGCATGGTCAGCGGTGGGAGTGGCAGGCGGGAATGTGGGATGGGAGAGGCCATAGAAATTCTCCAGGAAAGGGAGGTCGGCTGGCGGCTCAGCCTGGCTGATAATACAAGCCAGACTCTTTTGGTAGCACGCCGTACATGAAGGGAAATTATCTGGCTTTTCACACTTGATTTTAGACCTCCTGCAATTATCGCATGCCTAGAAATAAATTTTTAGAAGCGGAGGTCTACATGGAAGTAGGGGGAGGAGTCGTAGTTCACAAAGAAGGGGGGAAATGGAAAAGCCACTGACCTTCCTCATCCGCTTGCTGCCCAGTCTGGGCTTTTCACCGACGCGAATAGAAGGATCCATCCCGATCCCGATCCCGCGGCTAAGAATCAACCGAGTTTTTACCTCTAGGCAGGTGGAAGGACCCGACCTTGTGGATTATTGGCGGTGAAAATAAGAACTTCGGGATAAGACAGCGATGCCGAAGAAGAGTAACTTTCCTCGACTTGGTGGAGCAGAGAAGGAAAACCAGTGGGGCCGACCGCGATAAATCACCTGCAACCCCCAGTCATTCCCCAGACACTCGCCCTAGTTCTCTTTTACCTTCTCAGGATACTTTCCAAACTCACATTGGCTTGGTCCCAAGACAAGATCATTGCAGGTTTCCTTTGATTTCGGTTTTAGCTTCCCTTGTTTTCTGGTTTGTTCTTCATCTTCAATCCTCAACTTCTTCCTTACATTTCCCTTTCTTTCTCTGGATATATCTACGCCTTAGGCCGCTGAAAATGGAGGGTATATATAGTGGACACTTCCTGGGATTACTTGTCTTCCACCACTTTCCCCCCCTCTACTTCCTAGTCCTTTTTTACGGGCCTCTCGATATTTCTCTCCTTGAAATTCTAATACGTTAATGAAAATACCTTCCTTTCGAGACTCCTCCAATTCAGTTGCGTTCTCTCGGATCGCTAGACAAGCTTCGTGCGGGCGGAGCCTCTGTTTAATAGCGACTTAGTACAACTGATAGCCCCTGATGATAGTCGCCGGCCTTCCTATTAATCCTTGCGGCATAACAGGCATCGATTATGACAAGCGATATGTTGAGCGCCTCGCAGGAAGTGCTCCTCACCTGGTGGGTGCATTTTCTATGCCAAATACGTCTGCATTATGGGATTTGTACCACCAGGACACAGCTACAAAGCCTATCCTCGAGCAGTGGATTGCCGACCGCAAGAATTCATACGGCGGGACAGACCTCCCTAGATCTAAAACCCAGGCGAAGTCCCAGATAATGGAATGGGCGTTCGACCCCACTCTTCAGGCCGCCATTAGGAACAACGTACACCCCAAAGTTGGTGATCACAATGTGATTGTCGACACCATCTCAACAGTGACCGCAGTTTGGTACATCGTGAGATTGATAGAAGCTAAACCAGCCCTATTCCCGAAAAGTCAACCAGGGGAGGCATTCAATCTAGACCGTTATGATTTGCTCCATGGTTGGAAACTTTTGGCTTGGATTTGGAAACAAGCGAGCACAAAAAAGTTGGCTAAAGGCAAATCGCATCATGATGCACCTATAGCTGCTGTTTGGCATTCGGCCCAACCTGGTGCAGGGAGCTCTGCATTGGTTGTTTCTGGAGACACTCCTAGACGTGCACTGCCAACGAGTGACGAGCTCTTTGGTATTACCACCGATGATACGCGTGCGCTTCTCCAAGCGCTTGAAGAAGAGGAGGAGCCGAGGAATGATGATCTAGATCCCTCAGTAATCATCGAGAGAGAGATTTCGGAGAGAGTTTCGGACGCTTTGGATACTAGGAAAGCGGCTCAATTTGTTCGACCGGCCATGGATTGTCAAGATCGCATGGTCTTGATTCAGCATGTAACAAAGCTTGACAATTTCTCAAGCAGGTGCATTATCCATGAGCCTCAAACAACAGATGCTCCTGCTTCTGATTCTTCCGCGCAAATGGCACTCAATCGCTTGACCGCTGCGAGTGAGGCGTTTGGAAAACAGCCTGGCGATACGAACGTTGATACCTCTGATGATATTGAAGGTCCTGAGAATTCCTTTAGAGATCGCCTAATGGACCGGACGGCTTACGTGAACTTTTCCTCCCAGGCTCCAAGTTTTGAGGAAGCTTCCAGTTACCTGGGAATGGACCCGGCGAAGCCCGAGATAGCGCCACCAAATAACATGGGCATCAAGGCTACGGGATTGAAGCCCTGGCAAGTTACTGGACTAGCGTGGATGCTTCACCAAGAATATACCGCTGTGAAAGGAGGAATCCTGGGTGACTCGTGTGGTTTAGGGAAAACATTAACATCCTTAAGTCTTGTTTATACGTCCAGCATACGGGCTGCTGCGACCAGAGGCTACGTGCATCGACTGACTTTAGTGCTATGCCCAAGCGGATTGATTGACACCTGGCTAATGGAAATCCGGGCGCGCTTTGGAGACAGCCTTCCGATACTCTTATTTCATGGTACCTCAATTTCTACTTCTGATCCCTGGCGAAAGTGCGTCACGGTCAACACCCATTCGGAACTTTGTGAGAAGTTGGATGCTCTTAACCAGGAAGATGAGAGAAGTTCAAGGACCATAGTTCTCTCATCATACTCAACCTGGGCCGGAAGAACCTTGGAATGTACTGATGATAGCGGTGAGAAAATGGACCTGGATACCAGCGAATCCAAGGATTTAAACAACATAAATGGCCCAACTAGCGGAGAAAGTAACCGGGAGGACGGGGGTCATGGCGGTGGGGGAGCTGCGGCAAACGCTATTATTGAACCGAGCGAAGACAAGGCTATCGAACAGCTTGCGAAGCTCCAAGATGCCGGTTCCGCTGGAGAGGACAGCGGTCGAAAGGGCAGGCCGAGAAAGATAAAAAGCTCGTACATAACTAATATGAAAGGAATATTCCTGGGTGTGATCGCAGACGAGGGTCATAATCTCAAGAAGATTTCCTCCAAATACCACCAATCTGTTTATCAACTTGATGCAGAGCACAATTGGTTTCTCACCGCAACTCCTCTTCTTCACCGATGTCTGGATATCTGTGGATATCTCTCTATCCTTTGGAATCAGGGCATGATTATGGACTCTAGTCATGACCAAACTATGGACAGCCCTATAGCTGAGTTCGAGATATTCTCCAAAATGGCAACCCTTCCCTCCCCCAAGCCATATTACTTGTTATCCCCCAAGTTATTCGCTGCGCTTGCGCAGAAGGGGTATATTTCAGCGCACCAGGGCTACCATGCACTCCCTATAATCATGCGCCTCATATGCCTTCGAAGGGGGATGGGCGACCCGATAAGCAACAGAGACGTGAGCAAAGGTAAAATTGGCGATGATATTCCTCCAACTCGAGTCATGACGGTTGAGCTCAAACACCCTCCCAGAGTGCAGTCCGCCCACGACCGTCGATACTTAGACCTGATGGCTGAGATCGGTCGACGGAAGGCCAAGGAGCCCAGAAAGAATTTTAAGGACTCTGATGAAGATGGGGTGAAACCGTTTTTAGATTGGCGAGTGATGCGCCTTCTAGGACACCTCAGTTTTTCACCCAAGATAGACACATTCGTGCGTCGGATCGGGCGCTCAAAGACCCTCATCCAGTCAATCAATAAATACGTCGAGCGTAACGATCTCGGGTTCTCGTTATTCTGGGCCAACTCCACGGATGAAGTCTGTGACACCGTCCCGACAAGTCGAATAGGACAAGCCAAATATCTGCTTACAGACTGCGTGAAACTTCGTTATATGGTTCGTATTATGCACGATGAAGGGCTGTGGTCAACAAAGCCGGGTGAAAGTCGCCCACGATTCATTGTCTTTTGCCAATTGCCGCTAGTACTTTGGTACGCTGAGATGTTGCTGGACTCCCTTTCCATTTCATACGCCACGATCAGAAGTGCTATGACCGATGCCCAACGGACACAGACTACCAACCGTTTTTGCCAGCCAGATTCGGGGTGTTCAGCGTTATTGACAACCTTCGCATGTGGATCCCAAGGCCTGACCCTCCATCATCAGTGCTCTAGGGCTATTGTTCTGGAACCGGCACTCAACCTGAATACTCTATTTCAGGCAATCGGCCGTATACACCGACTCGGCCAGACTCAGCCACAAAAGGTGTGGGTGCTATTCCAGGATCACTCTATTAGCAGGTACTTGGAATACAACAACACAGTTAAAGCCCTCCCACAGATCGCAGGCCAGCTTCACGACATCCTCCAGCCCGCCCTGGATGGGGCCCGGACTAGAGTTAAACCTAACTAAAAAAGCAAGGATGGTCATGATTCAATTGAAGATGCAGCCTCCACTGCGGCGGCTGAGGCTGAGTTGATCAGCCAGTGTGCGGATGCTGAACTCTGTCGCATACTAGGGCAGCCACGGAGCCGGATTCCTTTTAGCGACATGAGCGACCTTGGGTACAACGACCAGGCTAAGCAGAAGCGGAAGGCCAACACCGGGGATGATCATCATATGGAGGACGACGGAAAGATTGATAGCAAGCGCCAGAGGACCGAGTCTGGGAAAGTAGATACTGGAGCCAATGATTCATAGAGAGAAAATTGCCTTTAGAGTGTACGGGGTCTCGTGGATGAAGACGTTTTATTCCTAGTTTTAGATAGTGTTTTCAACTCAGATCAAATATCAACGATATTATGTTGGTGTCTCCTTTGCTACTTTACATATACGAACTTGGTAGATTTCCAAAACAACTATGAACTGAAACATGGATTTGCTTTTATATTATTAGTTTTATATTTATTAGTTAAACTTAAGAAATGCAATATTTCATAATCATTATCCGACAATCATAACCCAAAAACACCACCCAGAAAAAGAAAATCATGCAATATCCTTCCTATACAAAAGATCTCCACTTGCCGCCCTCTGCGCAAACTTACTACGCAGACGAATCCACTCTCCATACCTGATAAACACGAACGGAATAACTGCCATCGCAATCGAGACGAACCCCAACAACGAACTCGCCCAATCAATACCGAGTTTCGTGTACATCGGCGTAGTCGCCAGCGGGAGACAGACCGCGAAAATAGAACGAGTCGTGCTTGCGGCTGCGGCCGCGGAGGCGGAAAACTGCTTGTATGCGTCGGTGAGATAGTTGAGGAGAGCGATGAAGATGAGAACGTAGCCGATGCCGAAGAATATGCCCGAAATCATGGGCATTGCGGGACCGATTGACGGTTTTGAAGACCAGCCGAGCCAGAAGAGGGCTATGGGGATGCTATATGAATTCGGATGGGTTAGCGTATTTATGCTAGAGGAAGATGGGGGTGAGGTGGAGAACTTACAAGGGAGCTCCGATGCAGGCCAGTGGTAGACGGCGATATTCCTCTGCTTTAGCCCAGGATAGGTTGGCTTTAAGGGCTTTATTGTGGTAGGAGCTGTAGATTATGAAGATTATAAAGGCGATGACGGATCCCGGGATGACTTTTCCGGTTAGCTTTCCGTGATGAAACGAGGGTTCCCGACAGGAGACAATATACATACTTGGTAGGAAGGCTAGTCCTGAGACGCCAGGGGACATGCCGTATAAATCTGTGTTGTATCCGGATTTAGCAATCATGTGGCTGCTTCCGAGGGAAATGGGTTCCGTACCTCCAAAAACGATAGGATATGCCTGGAAATATAGATAGAGGACGGAGTAAATGAGGGCAAGGTAGAGAGAGCAGCAGAGTACAATAGGCTCTTGTACTATCATGACGAGAGGGCGCGTAAGAACGGGAATCATCTTTTCCGTAAACTCCCCGAGTCCCGCCTTGAACTTCTCAGAACGGGAGAGTTTGGTTTCTTTCTCGTACATCGCTTTCTCATGCCGCTGGATCAGGACAGGCATGTATGTCTCTGGAAGGGCGAGGACAAGGGGAAACCCCACTGCTGCAATGATCAAGCCAGCCCAGAAGGTCCATCTCCAAGATACCTCGGAAATAAACCCGGATATTAGTGGACCTAGCAATGGCGGGAACGTGTTGGCAAAAATGAACACCGACATGACCATGCCGCGCTGTTTCGGGTCGTCGTAGATATCGGAGTATAGTCCACCCAACACAGCATTCGGTGTGGAGCCACCTAGTCCGCAAAAGAATCGAAAGACAAGAAGCGCAGGAAAGGTTGGAGCTAAAGCGCATGCCATTGTGAAGATCAAATACATTGCATAGGTGCAGAGCAATGTTGACCTCCGTCCAAAATATTCACTCGAGGGGCCGAAGATGCAAGGGCCAACAGCGAATCCTGCCATGTAAAGGGAGGCAGGTAGAACCAATTTAATATCATCGTTAGGAATGCCAAAGTATTTGGCGATTTCGCCTTGGGCCCCAGAAGGGAGAGAAGATCCCAAAGAACTGTTAAAAGCGAAGTAGAGTCCGGCGATAACGACATGGACCTTTCTAGGCTAAATTCAGAAAGAAAAAAAATGATTAACTTAGGCCAGAGACGCTAGAACTATCCTACAAATGATGACCAAATATGAAATCTTTTAGAGAATAAGAAGACAAATTACTCACAGTGGAGAAATTGAAGGGACTTTTTACTCCCACTGGAGGACCCGGAGGGACAGAGTCACTGTCAGAAGACATGGCTGGTCCTTCCATAGGGTTTAACTCCTTTGAAGCCATAACTCCTCTTTCCTCTGGATATCGTATGCTAAGATTTTCTGGGTCAAGGCGCAGTTTTTATTGTCTTGGTATCGTGGATCGGCATTCTCGCCGATGCTGCTTCAGGGTCAGGGCTGCCCGATGATTAAACAAAAAAGAATTTTCCGGTCCACCTTTCGGAACATGGCTAGCATCAGCTAGATAGGATTGGCTATAAATTTCCATCGGTTTGATTTCGTTGAGTCAAATGTAAATGTAGGAAAGATTTTGCTCCTCAGCTTCATTCCTCCAGCCGGAGGAAGCATTCGTTGTTTCCATGAGCAAGTGCTGGCAAAAATTGTGGCTTAAGTTTTAAGATCTTGAAAATTATTTCGGCAAACCCTCCACTCGGTCTAAGAGCGAATTGCCCTGTTATCGATAGAAAATCCTTGGGTCGAAGACTTGAAAACTTGTCAGGCCCACATCTTGATGAAAATCGACTCCACACTAATTTAGACCGACCCAGAACTCCGATATAAACCACACTCCGGAGCAAAATCCGAGATAGCAATGACACACTATCCATATGCCGGAGAATCTCTATGGTCTATCTGGTTGGTAGCTCTTCGCCAGAATAAGCTCTGTTAGAAATGTATTCGCGGGGCAATCGATTCCCATCTTTTTTCCCTGCCTAACGATCCAGCCATTGATAAACTGGATCTCAGTAGGTCGATGTTTTCGGATATCTTCGCGCATACTGCTCGAGTTGCTAGCGGTCTTCCTAGTAGTGTTGATTACTGCCTCTTCGAGGCTGCCAAGGGAAAAGCGAGACTGGTCGGCTGCACAAGATTTAAACTTGGGTAGATTTTGGAAGACCACGGATATTTCCTCTAGCAGACGACGACGCAACATCAAAATCGCAGGATTTTCCAGTAGCCCACCATTACGCACATCTAGTAATGCAGTCAATGGGTTGAGTATGCAGTTCGCTGCTAATTTGAGTAATTGAACTCGCTGAAGCTCTGGCCAGTCCAATTCCGTGCAGCGAAGAAGAGGTGACCGAATAAAAGTATCCAGAAGGGAACGGCAGGACGGGTGGCCATCTTTCCGAGGTTGTTCCCCTACAATCCCAACAGAAGTAGAGCCAGTGGTCCCTGCAAGAACAGCTTCGAATGGAGATTTGAGGTACACTCCATGCTGTATAATCCCAAAGATAAACGTAGGTCGCTCCCCCGGATCGGGGAAAAGCTTTTCATTCAGTTCTTCTTCCTGACCTCGGCCATTCTGAAATAAGCAAATTGTAGTGTGCTTCCCAATCCGGTGTTTGATGGGCTCGAGCGCGGACAATGTTGCTGACGCCTTGACTGCAAGAATTAGACAGGATATTGGGGACTGCGTGGTCTGGTTTGACTGGGGGTCTATGAGTTCAGCATCGAAGCCTGAGCGCTGTTCTGGGGCTCCATTTTCACCAATTTGCAGTTGAATTTTAAAATTGTTTGAAATGAATTGCTGATAGAGCTCTGCCCGATGAAGGAGGAGGGTAACAGGAGGCGGGTTTGGTAGATCCCGAAGAGAGTAGGCAACAAATGAGCCGATGCTCCCCAGTCCTAGAATATGAACAGTTTCTGATGCTGCACTTTCTAGCACACTAGAATTTTCGATAGCTGCCATTTTTGTGAGTTGCTTAGTGGGTATGTAGGGTCTGGGTAACAAGGAGGATGCAGGTTGTGGTGGAACTAAGTTGGAATCTTGAGTCGCTTTTATTGATATCCAGGACGGTGGGTCCACTTCTCTGGCGCAGCGAATGACAGCAGGATTAGTATTCTAAGATGCTAGGCCATGTCAGGAAATTCGCAAATTCGCGATGCGATGATTCCAAGTTGCACTCTTCATCTTCTTCAAATCTCTGGATAGTTTCATGTTTGTCGCAATAAACGATGAGACAACCCTCCAATAAATTTCTGTCTACAAATAAATCTCCCCCAACAGCAAAAGCGCTGCTTCAAATTCATCTTATTATAATTAAACAAATTATCCCTGCTATCTCATCGATGGTCCCAATCCTTGTGGCAGCAGTTCAAATATAAGAATGGAACAGTTTTCTTCGAGCCCCCAGCCCCTCAAGTACATCAAACATCGAATCTATAAGCGAAGAACGGTGTCTTCCTAGAAACTATTAGCATCCGATTTTCCTAATCTAATAATTGTGGAGGAAGGACCAGATACGGACCAAACATACCTAGATCAGATCTTGGAAACAACACCTTCCTAGCCACCCCATGCATCATCCACTTAAGCCTGCCCACCAGCCCCATCGGCCCCCGTAACCGTCTGCAAAAACCACGCAAAATAGTCAACCCACTCGCCCTCACATTTGAGGTTCCGCTCCATCGAGGTATAACAGCTAGGGTTCGGGCAGTTGTAGACTGTGCTTTCATCTTCGACACATGTCATCATCCAGATGCCATCGTCAGCCGCACGGTAGACCGTAGTATCGGTAATCCAGTATCCGTTGCTGTAGGAGCCCTCCATCTCACTGCCCATATCTTCGTTGGAGGAGGCTAGATACTCGCCATCAAAATGACAGGCACTGCCGACGGGGTCGATGTGCTCTGAGACTTGATAGATGGCGTACGAAGGGGAACCTTCGTAGCACCATTTCGAGCCCATGCTGGCAGACCCGTTTTCGCTCTGGGCAACGGTTTTGATCACGGCGATGTTTTCGGCGTGGGTGCTAGCCACGAGAGCTATGGCGAGGGTGGATAGATGTTTGAGTCCGATCATGGTTGTTTCGGGGTGATTGGGAGAGTATAGAGTATGAGATGATATGATATGATATCAATTGAATTGGGTTGCACTGGATTGCGCTTTTTTTTGTTCTGGTCCTGGATGTGTAGGAGAGGCAACACAGGCTTTTATAGAGTCTCTCAAATTGACCAACTCTCGCTCTCCTCTTCTCTCTCTCAAGCCCCGTCGAGTACGTGTAACAGGCTGTGTTTCCTGGACCCCTATCATACTAAATCCTTAGGGGGTTTAGAGCCTCATCGAAATTGGCAAAACTAAGCAGCCGAGCAAGCCACACGCTCCTGTGGACTGGTCGAGACCCTGAATAACTTTATCGCCAATCTAACTTTTTAAAGAAGTTTGCTGCTTGGCATGCATTGGCACCAAAGACAAAGGGCTCACGATATCTTGAGGCTATTTTCTACTCTTCGAGAATAACCCACTAATTTATCCTTGCCTCCAATCCCAAGCTAGCTCACGCCACATCTCTATTCTGGTGAATAGGTGGCGCTAAATCAGGCAAGACTTGCATTTGCTCAGCCGAGATCCAGGGACTAATTGAGCAGTGTGGCTGTGGCTGAGCTGATGTCTTCGCGCAGGAGCGCTAAGCGACGAAGCGACAACAAGCCATGCGTCTACTACGCGGAGTATCCCCGTGGGTTGTATTCGAAGTTAGTTGCCGTTAAGTGTGTCCATCCAGGCATAATTGTGGCTCGGTGTTTCCGTTCTTTTGGTGTGTCAGAGAGGCAAAAATAGAAGATCTGGCTTATTCTTCCATTTACCAGTTTATCTCGCTAAGGGCCAGTCACTGGTGAACGTAGTCCCCTCAGGGACCCTAGGAGACTTTACCTGTTGCATGTGGAGCGGGTCAGATGGCCGTTTCTGGCATTGCTCATCATGGAGCTTTGACCAGAACAAACTCTCGAGCAATGGCGTCGTTTTGCGAGTCATGTCCAAAATACTTCTTCATGGCATCACGTACCCTGTTACCCTCATAAAGGCCTCCACGGCAATATTCCCCTATACTTCATTGGCACGCCGAGCCCGGATGTTATAAGAAAAAGCAGTCCAGGAGTCAACAGTGTAATGGTTTCATATTTCTCGGCGTGGTGAACTTCGGCTTTCGGCGTTAAGGTTCGAAGCGTGGGAAATTAAAGGCTTTCCTTTCAAACGCCCAAAATCGACAATAGTAAATCGACAATGGGGTTCGACTTAGATCTCGCAAGACGTGTTACTTAATCCTTAACATATGTGAACCCAAGTACCTTGCCATTTTTTTCATCTTCATAACTTACGAGTCGCTGGAGTGGTCCAAGTAGGGTTTAGCCAACACGGCACCTTCATGATATCTTCACCTAGGACGGGTAGAGACCAAGAGACAGCTCCACAATTATTGTACCATTTTCATCAGGGGCGATGCTACCCCAGAATAGCCAAGCCAATCATCGCCTTTCTTGACGAACAATCTTGACAGTAGGTGGCTCCTGCATGGAGATTCCCCCGCCTTTCTAGAAGACCATTCGACATTGCCTGAGTGCTTGAGCGCTGGAGAATTGAACTCCTCCAAGCTAACCGAGAACTTGCCTCGGTTTACTTTGCCCCCTCTCAAATAAATACCTCCTCGAGAAGGGGGCGTTTAGGTTAGACAAAGATGATTTGAATCAAAACCCGTCAAGTATGAAATCAATTGCACTCTTGGCTCTAGGGCTTGCAGCTTCCCTGGCCGGAGCCGCTCCTACGCCGTCGACCGACGCGGCCACTGAATTTGCCCTGGTCGTAGGTTTGCCAATTGCATCCGCCACTCACAGGACTAACGAGGGCTTAATAGTACGGCTATCCGCTTATACCCTATGCCAAATTCGCTCTTCCAGTCATATCGGGCGTTGGGACGAACCGATTGCAGCACATGCGTCAACTTTCCACGGCGGACTTTCAGGATGTAGTTCGTCCAAACGTCGACACCCTTTACTCGCTTGCTATTATCGATCTATCTCACAGTGATTTAGTCATCGAGATACCCAATATCACGGATAGATATTGGGTATTTCCATTCTATGACGTGTAGGTGCTTAGATAGTGCTTGCTAATGACTCAAGCTGACGCGAAATGGATAGGTACGGAAACAATTATGCAAATATCGGTAGTGTAGGCGGCAATAAACCGGGCAAGTACCGCGTCCGATATGCCAATGATGTCGGACTAGAACCGGGAGTACAGCTGTGCGATAATGAAAAACTTGATAAAACACGCCACGATTCCGACTGTCAGGAGTACCAGGGATATGTCAACGCACCCACTCCATACGGCACCTTCGTCGGTCGACTCCTACTTAGGGACAACGGCGCGGACCTCCAACGTGTTCATCTCATCCAAAACCAAACGGGTCTGTATGAGGCAGCGCGTGGCCAACATAGAACGCGCTCTCACACCCCAAAGTTGACCACAGGGCTCTTGAACGCTTCCCTTTCTACTGACATCCCAACCAGAATCATGGAGATGACAGCGCGCATCGTCCCATTCAATCCCCCACGGGATATCTCAGACCTTCCGCGGGTGAATAGATTGCTTCGAAAAGCAGGTATCAAAAATGGCAGGTATATTCCTACTCACAGCAACCTGACTGCGTTAGCGGATCAGGCAGCAGTGGACGTATCCACCCATGCTACAAACTCAGAAAACCTGATCAACTTAGGGAACGGCTGGTCGCAAACCAGTTCCACCATCCAGGGGGACTTTGGGACCGACTATAAGATGCGGTACTATACAGCATTCCGGGGGTACCTGGCATTGACCGCAACCGAGGCCCTGTATCCATACTATCGTGATCCGTCGAGCGGTAGTGGCACGCTCACCCTGGAGTCAGACCAGTCTTACATCTTAACGTACAAAAGCAAGCCTCCGTTGACGAATGTGGGATTCTGGAGCCTGACTGGATATAACACGGAGCAATATCTTATTGCCAATCCACTGGATCGTTATGCCTTGACCGATCGGTCTGCGCTCACGTATCCGGATGGCTCTCTTGTATATGGAACAACCTCCAGGAATGAGGGTTTCCAGGTTCTCGTTCAGCCCGCCGATATTGTGCCGCCTAGCAATTGGACGTCTAAGTAGGCTACACGGCGCTTTTCGCATCTTCATTTCCCATCAGATGCTGACATCCATATAGTTGGTTACCGGCTCCTGCAGGCGGTGGCTCTTTTTCAGTTACCTGTGAGTACATGTGAGATGGTTCAAGATTTGACATGCGAAGTTAATTCCAGAATTACAAACCTAGTCCGCTTGTATGCGCCAACCACGAGTCTGGCAAACGGGGATTGGACATATCCTGTCGTAGAGAAGCGGGAGGCTATTGTGGCTTAGGCATATCAGACGCCTATAGACCAGGAAACCATCTAGAAATCGACTATAGTCCGATGTGGGTATAATGGCCAGGAACACCCATAGTGAATACACCTTGGATGCCCAGCTGGTTTCGTAGAAGTAGTCGTGATTTTTGATTTTGCCCATATGGTCCGGTCTCCTTGTGTGATTGAGAAAAAGAGAAGAAAAAAAAACTCGATTTTCTCACCATCAACGTTGGTGTTTCCTTCCCTCTCCTAAAATCTCAATTCAGACTACCATCATGCAAAATAGTCGATTAAAACCGCCCATTTAGCATGGATTTGTTCTTTTATTCTTGAAATACCTCACCCAAACATAGTTTTGGGCGCCCCAATAAGACAAGAAATCCGGAAGTCGCGCTTCCATGTCCTGGTCACATACATCACCTGCTACCACTATTCTCAGGGAACAACGTGGATCTCTGGGAGAAACTCCGGACGCCACCCTGCCAACCCCACAGAGCAAAACAAAAATCACACCCGTGGTTATGGAGGCCCCTCGCTACTGCGTATAAATCTCTGGTGATTTACTGCAGAGGTGATCCCTACAATATCTCTCGCCCCGATGTTGCTTTCCTCGCTAGGGCAACTTTGATTTGTTATTCCAAGATGTATGTCAGACAATAATCATCTTTTGCGTTACCGAGCGAATGGGTAGTGATTGATGATCACCCAGGTGGTTTTCCATTCCGGGGCCTTATCATCACCAGGATACTTTTTTTTTCTTTTCTTTTCTTTTTTGTGCTACAAGGCTGAAAAGAAGGTCCGACGGGGAGGTGATTGATGGCTATACTTGCCGATCACCGCAGGGACTATTCTCCATGTAACCTTTCTGTTGTATTTCCTGGAGAGCATTTAAGAAATCCCCATCCTACCTAAATATTTACTAACTCCAGGATTCTCCTTCTTTACGCCAATTTGATACACTCCTCACTATATCCTCCACACATCATGAGCTTTTGTCAATTATCGCAGGTTCCTTCATGGCTACAGCCTCTGTAAATGCTCACGATATTCGCCTCTGGGAGTACCCACCCTACCAAGGGGATGAAATCCTAAAATTCGTAAGTGTTCCCTGCCAGCTGATATCCAATCCAGACAAACTAATCGGGGACGTACGAACAGAATACCAGGTATGTTTTGCTACCTTTCCTCCACATATCTCTCACGATAGGCGGCTAATTGATCAACAGCGGATCTCACAAAGTCACTTTCAGGGAGGGGGCACATTCTTGGTACTGGAGCACCGATGCTAAAACCGAAGGTAACTGTTGTGTCGCCCTTTGTGATGGCGTCGACGTAAGTTGAAACTACCGGGCCCTTTTCTTCCGGCACAGTGCTTACAGTCCTTAATCCAGTTGGTTGGAGAACATTGCAAAGAAGGGACCAAATTGTACTCCGACACGATTACGAAAGTTTTAATTGGCTGCGGTGTGGAATTGGCCTGCTCCTCAGACGGTTATTAAACAAGATACTTCTGCTTGAGATATGGGCCACTTAAGGGAACCCAACGCTCGAACTAGTACACTATTCGGGAAGTGTTTGAAATTGGACTTGAATGAAAGATTTTAGTTTTAGATAACCTGACGAAGTACATTCAGCAAATTCAGAACTAATACAGAATATCCAGACTTTTCCACAATTTCCCATTCTTCTTTTCCCCAGCAAAGAGTCGACAAAAGGTTCCGCCCCTCCCTCCTACTCATTTAGTAGAAATCCCCAAACGAAGCATTTCGACCCATACATATAGTTAATCATGCCCTTTCCTATCATCACACTTACACATGCTCCAATCCCACTGACGACAGTGAGGGTCCTTCCAAGTGCACTTGCCATTACACTTACAATTGTTCCAGTCCCAATTATCGCAATGTGGAGATTTCCAGTTACATTTCTGCCGGTCATTGCAAACGCACTTCTTCCAATCCCAATCATGGCAACGGGGGTCTTTCCAAGTGCACTTGTCCATACACTGACACTTGTTCCAATCCCAGTTTTTGCACCAGGGGGATTTGAACTTGCAGAGTTGCTTGTCGTTGCATCGGCAATTCTGCCAGTCCCAGTTCTGGCAATGGGGATCTTTCCAAGTGCACTTGTCCATACACTTACAATTGTTCCAGTCCCAATTATCGCAATGTGGAGATTTCCAGTTACATTTCTGCCGGTCATTGCAAACGCACTTCTTCCAATCCCAATCATGGCAACGGGGGTCTTTCCAAGTGCACTT